>OY755173.1:12404197-12658082 GCA_963576735.1 Bedellia somnulentella | reverse complement strand
AGTCGTGCTAGTGGGTAACAATGGTAAGGTAAACATAAGTGGTATGATGCGGTACCATCGAGCGCCCGTTTCTGCTGGTGCGCCAGGCGCTGCTCGCGCAGCTGCTGCTCGAGGCGGTCCTTGATCTCGGCGGCGTTGGGCGGCGCGACGCGCGCGGGCAGTTTGCCGGCGGCGGCGCGCGTCATGGGCGTCACGCGGTCGCCGCGCTCGCCGTACTGCCGCACCTCCCACAGCTCCAGCTTGTCTTCGTCTACCCATTCTTCGGAAACCTGCCATCAAACAACATTACAAAGCTGCGAACAATACTGCACGAAGCACCGTTAAGCAATTTAGTAAGCAAAGTTTTAAAAAACTGATCCTGATGACGAAACAGTTTCGAGCTACTATGTTTTTAAACAACATTTTTCTTGAAATTAAATCGAATATTGCTATAGTGACTTTTATTCTATAAAAAAAAACTGAAATAGTGTTTGACCTTCAATATTTTTCAAAATTTGTTTTTGAAGATTTTTAATAAAATACTGAAAATCATAGGTTTATTTCATATAATATCATTTGATTTGAGATCACAATTTCTTGAAATGATTTGCAATTAGCAAAATTTTTATTAAACTTAATAATTAATTACCGATACGTAATGAATTATTAAGGAAATTGTATAACTGTAATATACTGCTTGCTTTAAACTACTGTATAAATGAAACCTTTAGCCAAACATAATTGTTTTGTTTTCATAAATAAAAGATGTTATTAAAGGAAAGAAAAATTTCGACACTGGCGGGGTTCGAACCCGCGACCTTCGGGTATACGGGGGCGTATAACATCTTTTATTTATGAGTAACTAGCGACCCGCCCCGGCTTCGCACGGGTGCAATGCAAAATATACCTACAACAGAATGTCCTTATACACAACGTTCACAGCTTTTTTGTCATTAGCCAATACAAACATGTTTTGCTTAGACGTTACTCATGTGAAAAACACTCAACACTCAAGTCTAATCCTGCAACGTTAAAAGTTTGACCCTGCGATTTATTAATGGTCATTGCAAAAGACATCTTTACCGGAAATTGTAGGCGTTTAAATTGGAACGGTAAATCTGATGGTATCAGAGGAATTCGGGGAATTAGTACATCTTCTCCGGTACCACATCCGGTGAGTATTGTGCACTCTATTATGAATTTTTTTAGTGATTTTACCAGCAAACGTGTGCCATTGCAGAGCTTAGGAGGATTCAGATTTCTTAATAAAATAACAGGACAACCTACTTTCAATTCCATTTTATGAGGAGGGAGTCCAGAAGGGTTCAAAGAATTAAGAAATGATCGCTGCAAATCATAAAGTGCTATAAGGCGAAGCGCGGCCATCGACGCGCTATTTATAGGCACGCGCCGCCCGGCGCAAACAACTACGACCCTGCATTTTAAATTTGTAATATCTTCGGTAATATTCACTTAAATTACATGCTGTAAAAAGCATATTGATCTATAATAAATGCACAATTTATTTAAGGTACTTAATTGGATAAGGATTAATGCTGTATTGTTTAAAATCACTTCGTAAATAACCATTTTTTAGTAAAGAATAAAAATGGTTATGCTTGGTTATCCCTAAGAGATAGACATATACCATCGCGGACTTTTTTGTTGAACTTTTTAAGGTGAACAAAACTGTAGTACATTATTTTGGTATATCTCGTAGGGTTCCGCCAGCGTTTGCAATATAAGTGCAAAAAAATGTGCTTATTTACGACATCACATTAGAAACCTTTAAATTTATCAGTGTTTCTCTACTATATTATGCATTTATTATACATACAAACCTTCCTTAAGAATCACTCTATCTATTAAAAAAAACCGTATCAAAATCCGTTGCGTAGTTTTAAAGATCTAAGCATACATACGGACATACAGCGAAAGCGACTTTGTTTTATACTATGTATTGATAATCCCCACATGAGGAATTCATGTCAAAAAAACATTAAATTGTTTTGTTTTTAAATATATAACATTACAGCAATATTGCATGATATATGTAATTATGGAGGCCAATACATTTTGTTTGTTTATTTATAGAAATATGGATCGTTAAATTCACCGGATTTCATGTATATTGTTTATTTTAGTGAAATGTTGGACTCCAACCTACCACCACCACCACTTTACCACTTAACCTTATTATTATTTTGTGTTCTTGCTGTTATTTTTAAGTTTCATGAATTGTTTGCATAGCAATGAATAAATGTTTTTCTTTCTTTCTACTATCAGTAATTAAATTAATCTACTTTAAGGTGAGCTATCAATATTAAAATATATCACCATAACATACCTGTGGTTCTGTATTCTGTGGAGATTCTGCTCGTTTCCTTTTTCGTAGACCACTACGTATTGATGTTACTTCTCTTACAGTCTTAGGTAATTCTAAAGGTATAACCACGCGCCGTCGTAGATATTGAGTTCGATCAGAAAACTGCCCCAAATGTCTATGTTTTAATAGCTCCAATGACACTATTTCTGTATCTGTTGTCAGCTGGTGTTTTCCATCAGCTGTTGCAGGTTTTGTCGCCATGTCATCCCATCGAAGACAAGCCCACATTATACGTAATTGTAAAGCAGCACTAGTCAACCACTGTAGATTTACCGTTCTGTACAACCAACATGTTTTAAACAAAGGTCTAGCACAAGGGTAGGGCCACACACTTTGGTTGGGTTTAGCATTATTGCTGAAACCTGATACTTGACTAAGTCCAGCCTGTCTACAAAGTTTTCTCAATTCATGAAATGGTAACACTAGCAATGTTTTGGATTTACTTCTAGTATGGAATGTTGAACAAGGAGGATATTTAACAGGAGTTCTTTTCTTTTTCTTGTCAGCATTAGAAGGAACAATCTTTTTTAAACTGACTTTTCCTCTTGGAGTTTCACTAGAATAAATTCTAACAACACCATCTTCAACTTTTTCTTCTTTGACTACATCTTTTTTGTTACATCTTGGCAACCCAAATCGTCTGTTAACTGTTGCTCTATATGTCGGTTTACTATCTATTTCACCTTTTGTTACTGAACATTTATACGACTCTGGATCCTTCGTAATGTTCTGGGATCCATTAGAACTAGACGTACGCAATGACCTACCTCTTGTTATTCTCAATTTTGGAATAGGAGGTCTAGATGTATCATCAGGATTATCTTCATTTAATGGTTGCACATCTTGGGACTCAATATCTGTCAATTCTTTTAATGGTCCTATCTCAACATCATTATCATCACTGTTGTTACAGCTTATGTCAATATCCATTTCATTACCAACTGCTGGTACAGCACACTCTTCTAAAGTTGTCTCGGACTTTATGACATTTTCTGATTTAATTGATGTTTCACTATATTCTAAAGATTTTCTTTTCACAAGTGGATCTAAAACTTTATTATCACATTCCTGAGCGCAAGCAACCGCTGAAAGCAAATCACTCAGAATGGTTTCATCATCTGCAGTATTTTTGGCACCACAGTTTTTCCCTAGCAGACACTTTTCCAAAATTGACATATTCCCACTTTCTTTTTTGTCATTTGAATGAGCTTTCCGTTTTTTTAACAAGGCTAACAACTCATTCAATAGTTTATTTTTTTGGATACATAATGGCGAGTAACAATCCGATTTTAAATTGATGCTTAAGTTGTCTGTGCTGTCGTTACTTTGACACGCGTATGAATAACATTTATACTTAAAAAGATGCCTCAACATTAAATATTGATCTCTCAAGTCGTCAATTTTTTTAGATAATTCGTCACATTCATTATTTGACACTTGTGTTTCATTCATATTACACATACTAGCAATGGTCAAATCCTGATCAGGTTCATCATTTTCAACATCAACATTCTTTTCTTCTTCAGTCTTTATATCAGGATCTTCCTTTTTCACAGCTTCAGCCAGATTCACTAATTTTTTCTCTTCCATAACTTTTAAGTAAGTTCTTCTTGCAAGAAAGTCATCTAATTTGGATTTTTTTGCTATTTTAGGGTAATATCTTCTGACTGAGGAACTTAATGCTTTTTCAATATCAATTTCTTCAAAGTCGTTTAGTTCTTCATCCAATTTCAAATTTCGCATAGAAGGAGGTACTGCAAATAAAACAGAATGTTTAGATAAAATAACTTAGCTGATTAATATTTACAAATAAAGTTGCATTTAAAAGCCTGCAATTCCCTGGTCCTGCATGATTAAGATAATTGTTTAGCGTAAAATAATATTACTTACATTTATCTAAAACTTCAGCATCACCACTATTTGTAATTAAATATTTGTAAGTCTTTGGTTCCAGGGCTAATACTTTAATAGTATTTTCTTCCTTCACGCGCACCGTAATTTTAGCAGGTCCATCAGTTAACTGATGCTTGTTAACTATGTTGTATTTTCTAAACTTTCGCGAACTGGAGTTCCAAAGCCAACCCCATTGACCATGTATTCTATACTCTTCTCCTTTTTGCTTCCAAACCTGTGAAGAAAATTCATTCAATTCAATGGTTCCTTCCCTCATCGCTTTCACCTAGTTAAATACTTCTAAAATTAACTGCAATCATAGAGCTCATACTATTTAGAATTTTGTAGTGCTTTCCCAACTTATTTTATTTTCTTCGGAAAATTAACAACATAATATTTTAATAGCTAAAATAAAATTTATAACTTTCACTTTATTCTTTCCACATATTACTACCTACACATATATACATATAACTAACAACATAATATTTTAATAGCTAAAACAAAATTTATAACTTTCACTTTATTCTTTCCACATATTACTACCTATATGGATTAATATATATATATATATAGATAGATTAAATCACAATAAACCATTTTATTTATATGAAGGTATTTTAAATATATAACAGTGTAATGTTTTTTTAATCTCACAGCCCATATATGTCCCACCGATGGGCTCAAGCCTACCCTATGGTGATTTGGACGGCCACCATGCTGGCCATTTGCAGGTTTTCAGACAAACAACTTCTACCGTGATAGTAGCCGGGAACGACAGCTTAACGTGCCCTCCAAAGCACGTTATCATCTTAATTTTCGGATTACCAGGTAATTCAAGCCTGCAATATCCTTCCCTATTTTTTTTTTAAGTTTACCCTCCGGAGATCGAACCCAGACCTCTATCACCAAAGGCAAGTGCTTACCTTACTGCAAGACCACGGAGGCAGTTTTTTTTTATTAATATTATATTATTTATAATATTAATGATTATAATAGTTAAGTATATAAACTGTCATTTGGCTGTGACTTTATCTTAATCATAACGCACTAGCCCAATAATGTGCTCTTTTTTTGCTTAATTCAACTACTTAGCCATCAAAAAAGTATAATTAATATTGGTAGGAGAGTAGGTACTTGCTAAATTAATGTAAAAACTAACTCACGCAAAAATATTTGAAGTCAAAATCTTTTTCATTACCTACCTAGGGGTATCTTTAGATGAGAGACAAAATTTATGACATGTAAGGGCCGGCGCTGACTGCCGGCATGGCATGGCAAAGGATTTCGGTACAGATATAGCATTTTTAATCTTATTACCATGAGTATAGAATTCATTTTACTTTATTTTGACACAACGATGCCGACGTGCTGTCCTACCGCGGCCTCCCTCGGCATCGTTGTGTCAAAATGAATTCTATACGCATGGTGATAAGATTAAAAATGCTATGTCTGTACCGAAATCCTTTGCCATGCCATGCCGGCAGTCAGCGCCGGCCCTAAGTTATATTTATTCCAATTGTTTTTATTACCTGATGTTTTAAGCCAAGTGAATACTTGACAAAGTTATATGCAGTCCTATATCGTTCCTCTTCTTCTTCTCTTTCTTTTTTTTCTCTTTTATCAAGTTTCTTTCGCTCTTCTCTTTCGGCAGCAGTAGTCCGTATAAGTTTTACGTGTCCGAGTTGTTCATGCCATGCAGGCATCCACACAACATTTTTTATACATGCCTAAAAACATATTATCTATTATAATCACTTTACACGTATCAACCACATGATCCTTACTAGATATTTTCTAAATGTTTCTTATAATCCTTTAGAAACATAATATAGCAAAGAAGATGTTTGACAGAAAAACATAGTCTTGTGATTACTTATTACTTTTTAAATGTGTGACATTACAAATATTTCCCGTTTAGGAAATTATATAACATACATACATATACTCATGGTTATAAATCCTTAGAAGAGTTAGCCAGAGCTTTGGAATAAGAAATTCCTCAGCTACTTTTGGAAATTGAGTGGGGAAATGTTTGTCCACAAACCACATCGCAATATTAGCAATTATCAATGTGAAAGATAGAGTCATGAATTGTGAATTATTACCTGTAGTACACAAAGAGCGCGGGCAAAATCTTTTGGGGCTTGACATAGCTGAACGGCTTGCACCCATGGCTTTCGTAACAAAGACCAATTTGGATGCATAAATTGAATTACTATATTTGATTCCAATTGTAATAAGGTTTGCCGAAGTGTAGTCACCAATAACTGCTTAGTAGCTGGAATTAAAAAAATATAAGTATATGATGATTTTCATAAAAAATATACATCACAAATGATTACTGTGTACACCCTCTTAGAAGATAGTGAAAAATACTTTGCTTAAATAATCCATTCCATCCAATTTTAACACCATACCACAAAGCTTTGATGAATGTGAACAATTTATCTCATGCTAAAGGAAAAACTATATCTTTTTTTATATACAAACGCAAAATAAAAAATTGAAAAGAATTTAATTATCTTTACTGCAAGGAAAACACACATGATCTTTCGAAATAAGCACTGCAATTAAAATCTCTTACACCAATTATTATACTAAAAACTTACAATTTAATAGGCCAACCCATTTAAATTCTTGAGCGGATGCTAATGAAAATTTGTGAGCCATGTATCGTTTTTTATCCCTCTCTTCATTTCGTTGTGGTTTATTTAGCGCTAAAGGATTACAGGTGTATTGGTTCACATAACTTTTGAAAGTATTATCCAATCCCAATTTGAAAGATCCGTTTGATATAAGGGTCGATTTTAGCCGAGTTAGCCTCTCTGTAACTAAAAAAGAAAACGTTTATAATGTTGTTAATGTTAAATAAAAAATATATCTATTGGTTATTTATTTATGTACCTTCTTCATGTTTTTTAATTAATTTCGTTTTATTCGCACCATTTTTAATAAATTTATTTTCTTCATTACCTTTTGACTCTTGATTTTGTGGTTCATCACTAATCATGTCCTCAGAAGCGACAGTCACTTCGTGGACAACATCACTATCTGGAAGCATATCAATACTGCTTTCAGTTTTGTCTTCATCTAACTTTGAATCTTGTTGAATATTTTGGTGTGACTGTACACTACACTGCTCTTTTCTTAATTGTCTCTGTTTTTCTATATTGGAATTCTCTAATTCTAAATAGGATTTACGGTTTCCTTTTGCTTGATTTGTCAGTTTCTCTGTTATATCCATCTGTCTGGTAATTTCATGTTTTAGTTCTAAGAGTTCTCTAACTAATGGTGCTTCCATCTCATCTGCATCAAAAATATCTAAAAGTTCTTCAAACTGTGGAACTGAAGAGTAGTACCAGACATCACCTGCTTCAGATTCACTAAAACAATATAACATAAATAAGAAAAGGTCAATTTAGATGTCAGCTATAAAACATCAACAACAAACAAAGATGTTGTCTATATGTCATGTAGTCTGTTTTTTTACAAATGTATACTCACGGCTATAGATCCCTGTGTTTTGTTATTGCACATATTCATTAGTTTATTCATACTACTACAAGTTATAAAATTTTTCATTCTTTTATTTGGGTTCCAAGCCTAAATTTAAAATGGGACTATGTTAGTAAGACTTTGCTGTCTGTCTTTGACTTGTCTGTCTGTCTCTAGACTGTATCTTATAATCTGTGATAGCCAGAAATTTTTTGACGCTGCTATAGCAATAAATACTATAATTTTAATAAAATAAATATTTAAAGGAACCTCTAATACAAAATTCAAGGTTCATTCCAGTACCTTCGCTTGGCACTTAACTTGATGACATTACTCAATTTTATAAATTGCAGTATTATTTCTTCTGAACTATTAATAATAATAATAATAATACGATACGATACGGCTCGGATCGTCCGTCGGTTCTTGAACCTGACTCCCTGACCCCGACCGACTGTGCTCTTGTCGGGGAGTACCGCCTCTCCCATTAAAAATTTTAATTTTCTGTTTCGGCCATGGGAGAGGCGAGGAACTAAAAGTATTCCCAATAATAATAATAAAACTCTTTATTGCACATTACAAAAAAAATATTCTTACAAAAGCCAAAGTACAACTGGCGGTCTTATCACTAAGAGCGATCTCTTCCAGACAACCCATGAATGGAAAGATTTGGTGGATTAAAAACTCTAAAAATTCTATATATTAATGATGAATTTGGTGTCAACTGAAGACCACAGATCCCCAGAACCAAGGATGCGCGAGTAGACTCATACTTTAACATTTTTTTATATCAATAAGACCTCAAGACATATCTTAAAACAAGAAATTCTCTGGTTTTTCTATAATAGACTACATCTTCCTACTAAGTACCATCTGCATTTGGAGCAATTTATAAAAGGTTTTTGTAGCAGATCATAACACTTTCATAATAAATTTATCATTTTGGATTAACTTTAAATAGAGATTGCAAACAAAATTAATACACTGGTTATCTAATGTTCAGTTTGGGGACAAATGATGGGGTGGTTGCAATGCAATAATAAAAAATAAGTTCATTTACTCACTTAATAACCTATAAATACATTTGATTTATACTTTATATAACAGAGCTTGGCTAAAGCATTTTTTGAAAATTTGTTAGAAATGTATTTTTTTTTTAAATTATTATATGAATAGAATAGAACATTATGTTTCATAATAAATTATATTTCTTTTCCATATTGCATAAAGTTAAAATAGAACATTCATAAAACAATAGTTTTATTTTGATATACAATCATTTAGAGAAAAATGTGAATCAACTAAGAATGTGAGACAACATAACTATTTGCCCCAAATTGAGCATTAGATACTGGGATGTAATAATTAATAGGCATACACATAATATATAGTTTCCTATTTGATGATCTTTTAGAATCTTAGGTACATAAATTGGCATGTTCTACTAAAATTACAAAAAGAAAAACATACAGTAACTTACACAAATATCCTCCTTGCAATGAACCAATACTTTCTTCCATGTCTATCAAAACCTAAGTGTTCATGACGACATAGCAGTCCCTGTTTCTCAGAGTCAGTCAAGCAATCTGTCACTCCTTGTGTTTTGTGGAGTTTGCATAGCGCACATTGCCAATCCTCCGAAGGGACATCTACTAGAGGGGGATCTAAGCATTCCAAATGATAAACTGCTGGACATGTTTCACAGCATAGCAAATCTCCCAGTCGATGGCAAACGCGGCAATGATCATCATAATGAATAGGCACTGAAATAATATACAAGTATAAATTAAGCATTATTCCATTCATACTGATAGTGTGTAGAAGTTACCAGGTGACTTCACATATTTTACCAATTGAATTTTGAATACATTACTCTACCTATACACTTTACATAGTTCTAGAACAATAAGAGATTCATCAATTGTCTCAAGATGTTCTTTACAAAGTATATGTATTTTTTTTCTGTGACACATGATCAACATATTCAAAACATGAGCAAGGTATTTAATCTAGGTAAATCTGACTCCTGTTCTACACATTATAAAAAAAAACATCAGATAATTTAATTACAATATTGTATGTCTAAGTAAATATTTGTAAGTGGATATAGTATTGGTTATGTTTTATTTAACAATAAAAAAGTGTTGTTAGTTCAGTCAGTCAAAAACTGGCATATAAGAAACATATATTCGTTCATACTCATGGCCATAAATCCCAAAGACGGGTAGCCAGAGCTTCAGAGCTAGAAAATAAAGTATTGTTGGTGATGGATCCCCAGCCGCATCTCCCAAAAATCACTTAAAAATCCCATACCCTTACTTGCCTCTTATGACACCCATGGGTAAAAAGGGGTAGTGACATTCTAGACCGGCACTACAAAAACATTATTTTGTCTATAATCTGAAGCCAAATCACTTAAGTTATTTAAAAGAGAATAACTCATAGTTTTTTCTAAGCCAAAATCTGGAATATTTGAAAAACATCATTATATGATATAAGACACATCAACTAAGAATTATTACCACTATTACCACATTTAATTTTGTATCCACACATTGAAATTTTGCTGGTATCCAAACAAAAGATTCTTAAATTTTTAAGACTATTATTTGTATGTTTAATTGAAGAAAAAAACTTACATATACCCACCACTGTAAATCCTAAAGAGGGGTAGCCAGAGCTTCAGAATACAAAATTCCTTAGCCTTTATTGAAAGTGTGTGTGGGAAAAGGATATCGATATAGGATATAGATCAAAAATCCTAAGTCTAAATATAATATATAAAACAGCAATTACCTTCACTTAACAGGTCATCTCTGACAGGATTTGTAATGAGAAACTGATTGCACATAAACTGCAATACACTAACACGGTTTTCAACAGTAGTAAAAGGATATTCACAGGCATTGAGGATTCTTAACACATTTTGATCAAAAGATTTATCACTTTCAACATAAATTCTAATTATTTCAGGCCAAGTCATCACATCCAGCAGGAATAATGTTATATTTACACTATCTTTGTGATCTAAAGGACCAAAATGAGTTTGTTGGGCATCTTCTTCTCTAAGCAATGCTTTCAAGAGCATCATGTGTACTTCTACTAGCAGACTACTTTGGTCTACACAACACAATGCTGCACAAAAGTCTTCTAAGCGAAAAGGTGATAATCTTACTAAATGCCTAAAACGGCGCAATACTTCATATATCCCCACTACTTGAAGAACCAAGTTTTGAGGCATAATAAGGTCATCTGAAGATGGTGGTAATTCTAATGGTGGTATGTTTTTTTCATCTTGAAGCCACAAAGGCTCCGGGCTAGGAGCTCTTACCACATAAGAAGGTTTTTTAGGAGTCCCACCAGTAGTACTAAAACTACTTACTGAAAAGTCACTATCACTAACAATTCCACTAGCATCAGAAGCTTCAGATGCATTGTCACTGGCTCTTTCTTCTTCAGGTTCAGACCTATCACTATCTTCATCACCAAAGTCTGATCCGTAATGATACTCAGACTCATGATCCTGAGTGGCACTCACATTATAGCCACGTCGTGACTGGGAAGTGGAGAGTCCTCCACGTTTGGATTTATGGGTTTTACCACCTCTGGGTTTTCGGTTACTGCGGCGACTCACATCACTTCCTTGAGGCGACGAAGCTCTTGACACCGAAGGTGAGCTAACCAAAGACCCAGAACCAATATTTTGCGGTTGTAAATATTTAGGCTTTTTCAATAAATGATACTGAAACTTTTTTGTTTTTTCAAAACTTCCCGTTTTCGGGGGCCTCCCGCGTTTTTTCGTACCCCTTCCAGTCATAATTTATCAAATGTCACTAAATCGCACGTGTAACGACATAGCTTTGTTTACAATAACAAACGCGCTAGTTTTGTAATTAATTCATTCATCCCAAATCCATAGTAGTCATGATTGCAACTTATCCACTTGGTCAGCATTATCCACTCGGAAACCAACAATAACAACAAAACATGTGCACTTCTGCCGTAAGTCGTTTATAGAACTATATGATATTTATTTATTTATTGCAGAAATCAATGAATCGATAGCATCAAGAGTGAAGAAAGTTTTAACAGCTTGGACGCTTGATTCTCATTGGTCCATCACTATGTGAGCATGGTAGTTAAATAATATTTTAAAACTTTGTCAGCTCTAGGTTATTTAATGAACCTAAAGAACACTGCACGATATATTACAATTAAAATAAAAACCACTGTCATTAAAATTTACCGAGAAATAAAAAAACGCAAATTACTATGAAATGGAGAAGCGTATGCAGCAGCCATATTGCTTTTTAGAATCTCGTCAACTTCATAACTTTTAATACGATTGATGCAAAATATACAAACATAGATATTTAAAGTTAACTACAAACAATTATACAAATCTTTAATATTATTTCTAAAAATGTATGATGATTTTATTGTTTTTTTCTACTAATTCAATAAAAAGTACTAAAAGCTAAAAGGAAGTCAGTCAACAGATTTTGTATTCACTCACCATAAACGCGCATTACCCCAGAAAGGCTAAAGCCAATACTATACGGCTGCAATGACAAGTAGGAAGAATAAAAAGAAAAGCGAGTGTATATAATAATAATAGTAAATAAATGTATCTGTGCAAAATGATTTATAAAACTTTTAAATTCTTATTTTCGGATATCCGAAAATGTTTACTATTTTAGATCATACCTTATTAAAAATGTTTTTCCTACGATCGAAATCAGTAATCTAATCATACAAAGGGTGGTTATCCTATTAACATTATAAATGTGGAAGTTTAGATGTTTGTGTGTTTGAGGCAAAAAGGCTCCTCAAGTACATAACGTATATGAATGAAATTTGGCAGAAAGCTAGATAATGACCCAAATTGTAACATAAGATACTTTTTATCCCGGAAAAAAATGACCAATAAAATATTCACGATCATGACTGATTAAACTAAACAATAAGCAAATTTGACAGTACGAAGTCTGTCGGGTCAGCTAGTATATACATAAAAACATATACTCATGCCATTAGTTCCCATTGGGGTAGGCAGAGGCTATCGATAGCCACCTTGAAAGATCTTGACCAACCTCTCTAGCTTCGTTTACATCCGTCAATCTTCTCATACATGTTATTTTATTTATCGGATTATACTATTCTTGTTTTTATATTATTACTAGCTTTCCGACCACGGCTTTGCCCGCGTGGAATTCGGTTATATTGCGGTATAAAGCACAACTATAAGAAAACTTCTTATTCCCACAAAAAAAAACTAAGAAGCGCGATGTAACGCTGGATATGATCAGTTATTAAACCAAAACTGAATGGTACACTATATTATAAGTTTTCCCTTGTGGAGCAAAAATCCTAAAGGTATATAATCATATTCGTTTGTAATATATGAGTATATGTTAAAAAACTGTTTAGACGATAAAACAAATAGTACGTCATCCCTCGGGAGTTCCTCATTTTCGGGGATTCATTATCGTATCATTTAGCTTTCAAATTTACATGTTTGTATTCGTTTGCAATAAATTACCTTGTTTTAAACTACATACAGTGCCATCTCAAATCCATTCAGCAAGCAAACAATATTTATTACGGACTTCTAACTATACGTCTACAATACAAAATTTCAAAACAATCGGTTCAGTAGTTACGGCGTGAAAGTGGAACAAAGAAACAAACCAACTCACTTTCCGATTTATAATATTATGGATATGGATTTTGTAATAATGATAAAAAATCTTAATGCACTGTGGTTGTAAATTTTGCATTGCACTGCAACAATGCCACAGATAAAATAATATATTCACACCCAGAAAAGACAGGCAAGGCAAACTGTAGCGAGTTAAGGAGTTTTGAAAAATTACTCAAAGTCAAACGTTCACGTGGAATATCCCCGAAGGGCTTGGCAGAGGTACTGATACTGTCGATGTTTTCCCTTACCGTTAACAACCATGATAAATTAACCACACGTATGTCTTTTGAAAAGACAAATTGGTGTAGGCCCGACCCGGGATTTGAACACTAGTCGCTTGCACGATAACCGGTGTTCTACCCATTGAGCTATCACGTCGTGTTTACGTGAATAATATAAATATCAAAACATGAACAATGAACAGGATATTTTATTTTAGGAATCAATATGAACTTTATCTGCATTGCAAGTATTCCTTGAAAGCCCCAATACCCTTAGTAGCCTCTTACGTACACCCACGGGAAGAAATGGGGTACCTAGGGCTATTTGAAGCCGACCCCACACGGCTAAATGTAAACCAATACATAGTATAAAACAAAGTAATTTTTTCTGTCCCTTTGTATACTGCAGTCTATAAAACTACGCAACGGATGTTGATGATATTTATTAAATAGTAAAAAAATATAGGTGTCTAATGTGATGTAATTAATTTCATATTTTACGCTAGCATAACAATCGCAGGTTGAACCCTACGAGATTTATCAAATTAATGTACTAAGTATCGTACACATTGAAAAGGTCTACAAAAACTCCGCGATAGTGTATGTCTATCTGTTATGGATAACCCACAATATATTTTTATGACCCATTTTCGAAGCGACTTTAACCAATACAGCATAAATGCAGTAGTTTCAAACTCTCAAGATTTTATTTCTAAGGATATGCGTGCTATAAAGGCTAGGATTAGGAATTTAACAACAAACTTATCATGACTAACATAACAATAATTGTACGATAAAGTTCTATTTTAAACCTTCTATTTCAAAGACTTAGTTTTGGGGGCGCATTTTTGAAGTAAGTTGGAGTTTTATGTTTTTTTGTTTCATGCATGAAGGTATGGTTTCATGTTTAAGATTTTATGGAGGTCAACTACACAATTTGACCAGAAGTCGAAACTCGAGAGAGACGTCCGTGTAGCGTGCTCTCGGATCCCGACGACCCGATCACCCGCGAGCTTAGGGCCTTAGATGCCACCAACGCTCGCGGACAAAGAACCTCCAGACACCGACTTCGCCGGCGAGGTCGAACGACCCCAAATTAGAACCTCCCTTTGCCTGCAACTGGCATAGGCCTCCCGACGGACGCGAGAGTTCGCACTGTGCGACATAAGCCTTCCGCTTGGTCACCTTGTTAGGGCTCCTTTGTCCCTCTACTTAGATTATTATATAGGGAGAATCCTTGTACCCTTTGATGTACATCTATCGAGTATGAACCCTTCGTATAGCGGGGTATGCTGAGGGGAATCCGTCAGATTAGTAAAAAAAGACAATCCTCCAAAAAAACTCGAGCGCTTCAGACTAAGTAAAGGTAGGTTAATTACATTTAGAAGAGTGTATATCTTGATAATCTGACGATTTGGGCGCGACGTTAAGAAATAAGATGGTCAAGAATCTTCAAGCGCGTGATGCGGGTGACGGCAATGTTCCCGCGATGGTGTTTTGGTGTAATATTTGTGCAGGCGTTAAGACTGAACATTGTTGTTAAATTTCCTTTAAAATGGCCAGAATAACGACATCCCTTACATTAATCATCAGATTAATATATAATGGTTATCAGAATTATAAATCGCATTCATACTGTTAATGGCTGACGTGCCCAAGTATTGCTATACTACTATTTTTTTTTACATTTTTATAAATGTTTACACGCTCTCTCCCCCACTAAAATATAAACTTGTAATATACTTACTTCTTTTAATTTTGGAACATGAACTATCAAATCCAATAGGTTTCTATGATGCTCGAGCAACTGCAAATTTAGCATCCAGGCCTCCCCTACTATTATTTATTACAAATAGTCATGGTGAAGCCGCACAGACAAATAGTCATGGTGAAGCCGCACAGGCCACAGAGCCAGCAGGATAAAACCAATAGTTTTTTCTAAATATGGTGGTTTTCTGCTTTTTATAATTTTCTTTATAGATTTACTTTATAGTTACCGTGATAGCCCAATTAACAAAAACGTCGTATAAGTCATTATTTGTACGACATAAAGTTGAATAGCTGTCCTAAAACAGTAATTAGATGATTACTAGGTCCTATAGACGTAGTTAATTTAACTATTTAGTCGTGCGACGAATATGTTATATTAAACTAGTCATAGCAACGTCGGCAAGACTAAACTATATAACGTTTTATTTAAGTTTTAGCTAATACGTTTGTACGACCACGCAATAGTCATACTAACGTTACAGTCGAATAAACGTTTCCAACTGACAAAATTTGGTGCTTGGCAAACCATTATATGACATTTATATAATGCAGTAGTTATATACAGGTTTCAACATTGACGTTTATAAAACGGTCACTAGTATGTCATACAGCAGTCAATTTAAGATACTTAAATGACTTGGTTGTTTAATTACAACTCAAATATAACTTTTATACTACATTATATCCATTTAATGTCATGCCCTGACTTTGTAGTCACTATAGAGTTAAGTTTTGACCTTAAAACGCCTTGGCCGCCATATTTACGTAACGTTTGATGCGAAAAATGATATCGAATTATTCATGGAGAAAACTTAAACATAGTGGAGCTTTCAAAAAACAGTATCTCGACATTACCAATTATTAAAAAGTACAATGCTACCTCAGTATTAACCACAAATAATGTTAAAGAAGAAAAGGGTATAACGCAAGAGCAACAAATGGTTCAGTACTAATTTAGTTTATTAAGTATTGAAATATCGCTAAGGATTTGTTACGATATAGAATTTTCTTTATATCAGTAAATGTTTTATTGATTGATAAATTTTAATATTAATAGTTTTATTTAATACATGTGATATTTTATTTAATTTTGTTAGCAGTTAAACAGTTGAATTTGTTAAAAGTGTTCCTAATGCGGCCACCATAAAATATATGGTAAACTATTCATCAGTCATCTTTGTTTTGGTATTTATTATAATTATTATTTTTTTAAATGTAATGTTTTTAATTTCTCGCCGTGTAGTGTCGGCTTAGAATAGCACTACCCCGTTTCTGTACGTAAGAGGCGACTAACGGTATTGGGGCTTTTAAGGGATTATTGGTCGATGCGGTTGGGGACCCATCACCAACAACCTTTACTTAACCATCTTTTCCCCACTCAATTTTCCAGGAGCGGCTGAGGAATTTCTAATTCCTTAGCTCTGGATACTCCTTCTAGGGATTTGTGGCCGTGAGTATATGTATGTATGTATGTATATTTTCAGAAGACTATCTTAGTGATCATTGTCTTGTCACTGTCCAGTAAAAAGAAATGAATAATATAATCTTGGATACAGATAATGAAAAAGACAATACCTTTAAGGAGGATTTGAAATATTGGACTCTTGACTCTGAAATTTCTCATCATGCACTCAAAAGTTTATACATATGTGTGATATGAATAACATCATTAAATCGGAATCTACGTATTTTGTAGAGAATGTCAAATGTTAAATTGTTGGCATTCCTTATAATGAATATGTATATTTTGTTCCTTTCGTCCATACTTTGTTAAGGATTTATTCAAAATAAATTAAATAGAATTATTGATTTTAAATATTTTAATTACCATTTCTATTCATGATTTCATGAATAGAAAATTGTATGCTTATTGAAACAATAATTAGAATATGATACAAATATTCAACCATATTTCCGATAGAAGTTACTTATAAATTTTTCTTTACTTTTGCTAAGAATGGGTTTTACCTTAAATAAATTTAAAGATAATTAATTTAGGTTAATGTTGACAAATTAAAAAAAACTATTATAAAAATACATTTACATACCTTTTACATTTGGCGAGTTATCTAATTTTAATTAACGAATATTGTTATAGTATGAAAACGCAGAAAAACTAAGACTGGATGTGGAGGTTTCCGGCTTTCAGACCTCCACATCAGGTCTTACTTTTCTTCTGCGTATCTGTACTGCAACGCTATTTGTTATATGTATAAAAAAATAATTAAATGTTATAAGGAACCCTAATAGCTAGCTTTAATGGCGTATTGCATGGTCTTCAAATAACCTTAAAAAGACTTTGTGTCTTTAAAACGTCCTAAAGAGGTAAGTATGCAACCAAAGCAATATGTCTGACATTTTTAAAAATAAATTTATTTTTGGTAATAAAAATATGATGTTTTAAACACAAAACTAAGAAGGGGCATGAAAATATGAATTGTATTTACATAGGTATATTATCGTAAAACTTAAATTCCCAGTCGAACTAAACGGTATTAAAGACAAATATTGTAAGCAAAATATGAAAGTCACATAATACTCTTATTTCTTTTCCCTTACTTCCTTGTAATTATTTATCTTGCACTTAAATCTCCAAATAAAAACAACAACGAACAAGAAATATTAAGCAGCCTTTCAGGGGTTGTTACTAGACTCAAATAAAACGTTTTAATAATTCAATAACATCTGTACGACCGCAATATAACCAAGCAGGTGGTTGTAAAGTTACGGTGCGACTACTGCGCGATGAAAGTGGTAATTCATAAACGTTCACACGACTTTTAAATGACGTTAACGGAGTCATCTTCTGACTTTTGTATGACCATTATACAACATTGAAGGTCGTATAATTGGGGCCCTTTTCGCGTTTAGTAAACGTTATTATAACATTAGTGTGACATAGCTTTTATGAACAGTGGTAACAAAATAACGTTAACTTAACTATTGAACGACTTTAAATTGTTAATTGGGAGCCCAGTGGGTAGAACACTCGATTATCGTGCAAGCGACTAGTGTTCAAATCCTGGTTCGGGCCTACACCAATTTGTCTTTTCTAAAGACATATGTGTGGTTAATTTATCATGGTTGTTAATGGTGAGGGAAAATATCGTGAGGAAACCCACATGACTGAGTTGTACTTAGTCATGTGACAGTGTATTCGTACAAAACGGCGATAGGCCTGCACCCTATCACGTGAGTACACTGTCCATGCAAAACGTGGGTACTCTAAACACCAGGTGACAAAGTCACGTGATGTTCAGAAGTATTAGTACCTCTGCCAACCCCTTCGGGGATATTCGGCGTGAACGTTTATGCTTATGCTTTATAGATTTCTCTACGTTCAAACAGTGTGGGCAGGAAAAAAGTTTTACAAGAGGGGTACCCACCTGGCTATTAATAAATGTACCTTTACAATACAATCTTGGACATAGATGGCTTTGCGATGATGATAATGGTTTTTATTTTAAAAGTTTTTTATTGAAGGAATACTTTCTGCAGTTGGATTGTTAATAAAACATTACAACGGTTATATAATTTATTGGAAGACTTAGTTTTCATAAATGCAACTATAACATTATTACTTTAATCTATATAACAACACAAGACATATATGGCACACACAATAAGCTACCGCTACATCATACTACTCAGCAATATAACTTTAAAAGCGAATAAAGTTTATGAGCGATTTTAGCCCGAACGAATTACTTATATGAAATAATGTTTTTCTGTATCCCAAAGTGAAAAATGGATCCTTTATAATGCCAGATTATTATAACAAGCTTCTGTAAAAAATGGCAAGAACTTCTAACAAAAAATAGGATATAAATGTAATTTTTATACCAACCGATGTTGATTCATGGTTGTCATTTTTGCCAAAACAAAACTAAAATACCAACCCTTAATACGGAAGCTTCGTTAGAATTATTTAAATATAGCCAAAAAATGCTTTAATATGCGGCAATAAAAACGAGTTTGCTGAAAGTTAAAAAAGACATAAACAACAGGATTACACTGAAAAAAATAAATTATCTCTCTCGATTGGATACACAAGTACAATAGTTTTAGGCGAAATAAAGAAGCTATTTTGTTTTAGTAACAAACAACATATATCTTTCAACACTACCTCAATGCCAAACATTTAGGATTACTTCTTTAATAATTAATACTCTTTATTCTTATTAAATAGTAATATATTAAACAGCACATAAACATTTAATTAAACACACTTTTGTCGTTCATGGAATGATTAATAAAATAATTGCCTAATTTGATTTGACTCATACAAAATAATAATCTTGTCAAAACTTACTAAATACACTTACAACAAATATGAAAAAGCTTGATTTCTCTAAAAAAGATACGCTTTATATAATACTGACAAGAAATACGTATATAAAAAATATGCAAAAGCACTTAAAAGTTATAAAGATTGTAAAAGGAAAAATGCTTTCATAGGAATGTGATAAGAAGTAATAAATTAAAGTGAGTTTATATCGCGGAGTGCTTTTCTGAGAGTGTCCAAATATATATCGGCATGTTTCGGACCAAATACAAGAGCTGGTCTCAAGCGGATTGCTTTATCTCCGCAAGTTCCTCCAAGTACACCTGAAATATAGAAAAAGTCTTCCTAAAAACAATCACACGAGAACGATTGAATAAATTACTGGAAAAGCATATGGAGCCAGAAATTTTTGCGAAATTTTATAAAATTATTATTAAAGTGTTTGTGTTGAGTTTGAAAACTCAGCATAAGATTATTTTCGATAATATGAATAAATAATAGCAAAAACTTAAGGGCAGTGACGTATTTTACGCTCTGCGGCCATTAATGGATTAAACTTTGTACAGATTGGATGTCCAGACGAAGAGAATACACCTTGTTAAATCTGCTTATGACAATGTTTGTACATACTTGCGATGCGGTTGGAGACCCATCACCAACGAACTTAATCTCACCATCTTTTCCCCTCTCAACTTTCCAAAAGTGGCTGAGGAATTTCTAATTCCTTAGCTCTGGCTACCCCTTCTAGGGATTTATAGCCGTGAGTATATGTATGTATGTATAAACTGCAATGTTAAAGCTAAATGACGCTATCACACTCACCATATTTCTTCATGCCATTATTGATCTTGTCTCTCAGCTCAGTCGTAGGTGCATTGTACGCCAGGAAGGTGCCTCTGCCCCTCACGCTGTTGATCAGCTGAGGAAATTCTTTCTCCAAGTCATGCAAGCCACTCTTCAATACATTTCCAGTTTCTGATGCCTTTTGAATTAACTTTTCTTGCCGAATTACTTCAAGAACACGCTCAATAAGGATTAATTTCCCTGGATCACCCATCCAAGTATTAAACACCCTGTATGGGTGTGGAGGTCTGGAAATAAGGGATAATATTATGACATGTAATTAGAACAACCTTAGTGCCAATTTATAGGTCGCACGGTCTTGCCATCCGGCGAACGCCTTCAAGTAGGGAAACATAGGGACCTACCTCGCCGCATTCGCTGCGGGATAGCTATCCCTGGAAAGTGGGAGGACAGCAGCAGGGTGGGGAAGTTGCTGGACTGGCAAAATAAGTGGGCTGAGGTCCGGAAGTGGCGTGTTCTCAAGAACGACGTTCAAGAGAACACGACCTTCCTGATCTTCAGTGTGCCGGAAAGCCTTATCCCTGCGATCATGGCGAAGGGTCGTAGGCTGTCCTTCACTGTAGGGACAATCTACGTACTGTTCCGGCACAACAATGGTAGCTTCCTAAGAGACCCACCGGGACGCGATCCCTTACCGAGGGGGGAGCCTTCAAGCAACACTGGTGTTGCTGAAGAACTCTGCCCTCCAATGATGCAAGCGGAGACTCCGACTGAGGTTTCCTCCGGCCGGCCTGACCAAGAGGTTATGGAACTGACGGAGGAGGCTCTGCTGGCAGACCCTCCAGAAGAGTATACCGAGTGTGCGGAGAAAATGCAAGCACTCGACATTGAGGAGGAGGAACGCGCGGTTTCCAAAGCGCCTCACCCGTCGATGTTACCCTCCAGTAGTATCAACTGCCTGCAAATCAACACCCAACACAGTGAAACCGCGATGGCTCAAGTGCGGCGTTGGGTGTTGTCGCAGGATACTTCGATAACGCTGATCCAAGAGCCCTGGATCAGTGGAGAACGTATCCGCGGTCTCTCCAATCTTGGAGGTAAGCTTATACATTGTACTATGCAAGATAAACCACGAACCTGTATTTATATTTCGCGTAACATAACTGCACATCCACTTGTGGAATTTTGTTCCAGAGATTTATGCACAATCAAACTAACAATTCCCGAGGACCCAAAAGAGCTGGTCATTGCATCAGTCTACATGCCAGATGATGAGGAGATACCATCCGAAAATCTAGCAAGACTGATAAACTACTGCGAAGATGAAAACCTTGAGATCATCGTCGCTACCGACTCGAACGCCCATCATCCGCTGTGGGGAATGAAGATAAGCAACAACAGAGGTAAGAATCTTGTTGAATACTTACTCACAACTAAACTTAATATTATTAATATTGGTGCTGAACCCACGTTTGTAACTAGGAGATCGAGAACCATCATTGATCTAACACTTGCCACTGCACGAGCTCAGGCCATTATCGATGGCTGGCACGTCTCAGGGGAGGCGTCTTGTTCGGACCATAGATGGTTACGATTTAACCTACAGGCTACATCAAATACTCCAGAACCACGGAGAAATCCAAGAAAAACTGACCGGACTTTGTTTGTTAACTCACTCAGTAACAAAATCAAAGAAGAGGGCACACAAGGCAGACTAGAAGGCACCAGCCAAATAGAAGAAACGACAGAGCAGCTCACCAATGCTCTAATCAGCTGCTATGAAGAGGCATGTCACTTAACCACACCCCCTGCTAACCAATCCACAAAAGACCAATGGTGAGGTCGGGAGTTGGAAAAGCTACGGGCAAAGGTCAGGAAATGTCTGAACAGAGCAATGAACACAAAAGCACCAGATGACTGGGACCGATATAAAACAGCAAAATCTGAATACAAGAAACGCATTCGCTTCAGAAAATCGACTACATGGAGGAAATACAGTGAAAACATTGAAAGCCTCCAGCAAGCAAACCGGGTAAGAAAGATACTTTCTAATCAACCAAATAATGGAATAGGATCTTTAAAAAAACCGGATAACACCTATACTAGTTCACTCGAAGAATCCCATCGAGTACTCATCGACACTCATTTCCCGGACAGTGCAATCACATCTAGGAACGACTGGAGACACTTAACAGTTAATCCAACAGAGTCTGATTGGAAACTCGCGAAAGAGATAGTGACTTATGACAAAGTCAAGTGGGCTATCACCAGCTTCCAAACATTTAAAGCCCCAGGAATAGACAAAGTCTTTCCAGGGTTACTGCAATGGGGAATTGAAGCCATCCTACACTTGATCGCAGAAATTTTCCGAGCATGCTTAGCCTTTAGATACATACCCAGTAGATGGCGAGAAGTAAAAGTGCAGTTTATACCCAAATACGGAAAAACTGATTATACTAACCCAAAGTCCTTCAGACCAATAAGCCTCTCATCTTTTTTACTGAAAACACTCGAAAGGTTGTGTGATAGAGAACTACGAGATAACGCTCTCAAAACGATACCGCTCCATCCCAACCAGCACGCCTACAGCGCTGGTAAAGGCACGGAATCAGCCTTACATGCAGTAACATGTGTTGCAGAGGAAGCCATTAAAGATAAAAACATCTGTCTAGGAAGCTTCCTAGACATCGAAGGAGCCTTTGATAAAACAAATTTTGATAGCATTCACGAAGCCTTAAACAGGCACCAAGTCCCACCAATGCTATCAACCTGGATAGGAAACATGCTTGTAAGCCGAGTGATAGTGTCGGAAGACCAGACTAAGGTTCAAGTAGTGAAAGGTTGTCCGCAGGGTGGCGTACTCTCTCCGCTGCTCTGGAACCTGGTGGCGAACGACCTTATCTCAGAACTCAACAGTAGACATTTCTACACGATAGGATATGCTGATGATATTACTATTCTGATAACTGGTAAATATGCAAGCATAGTCTGTGACGTAACGCAATCAGCCTTGCGAATAGTAGAGAGGTGGTGCATAAGGCACGGGCTGACAGTGAATCCGGACAAAACCGAGCTTGTAATGTTCACCAATAAGCGAAAACTAGAAAACTACAACTTACCTAAGCTGTTCAACAAGAGACTGACGCTCTCACCGACTGTAAAATACCTGGGAGTAATCCTTGACAGCAAATTTAACTGGAGCTGCCACATTGAGAGCAAACTCAAGAAGGCCAGCATAGCATTCTGGCAATGCAGAAGCATGATAGGAAAACGATGGGGTCTAAACCCAAAAATAATCATATGGTTGTATACAGCTGTGATACGACCAATACTCTGCTACGGCGCTGTTGCCTGGTGGCAACGAACAGAGCTAAGTACAGTGCAAAGCAAACTACAAAGCTTTCAGAGACTGGTGTGCAGAGCGGCTACGGGATGTATGAGAACCGCCCCTACCGCCGCCCTTGAAATACTGCTAAACTTAACTCCACTGCACCTGTTCATCAAGCAAGAAGCTACTGCCTCAGCTGTGAGACTAAATGCAAACAAACTATGGAAATCCAACAAAGTCCCTCACGCCGAAATCCTTACCAGGATGGTAAAAGAGGCACCTAGAATATCAGCTGTGAACGACAGGATTCCCAAACTATACCTCTTTGACAAGAAGTACAAAATACAGCTGACAGAAAATCCGAACGAAGGCCTCAATGAAAGGGAAGTGAGGATATTTACAGATGGCTCTAAAACTAAATCTGGCACAGGAGCGGGGGTATTCTCCGAAGACTTGCAGATAAAAATAGCTAGACCAATGAGCACCTGGAATTCGATATTTCAGGCAGAATGCTTCGCAATCATACTCGCCGCCCAAGCAGTAACAGCGAGGAAAATCAGAGAACTTCCAATTCGTATTCTCTCGGACAGCAAATCAGTCCTACAAGCCCTAATGAGCTACGAGTGCAAATCAGGGCTCATATATGAATGTCACAAAGCCCTAACGGCGATAAGGCAAACCAATGAAACTACCATACAATGGATCAAAGGACACAGCGGATCACGCGGCAATGATGCAGCAGACGAATTGGCCAGAAGAGGATCAGATACCCCGTTTACAGGCCCAGAACCATGTCTGCCTCTACCAAACGATCAGTTAAAAACTATAGTCCGTAAGGCCATACGAGGTAAGTGGGACGCATGTTGGTCCTCGGAGAGCGGCTGCAGTCAAGCCAAAACAGCTTTACCCAGGTTCAACAAGAAACTTACTAACAAACTATTTAAACTTAACAAAAAACAAATTAGTTGGATCACAGCCACCCTCACGGGGCATGGCCCTTTTAACAAACACTTGTTTACTTTAGGTGTTACAGATAGCCCTTTGTGCAGAGCATGCATGGAGAAGGAGGAAACAGCTGCGCACGTGCTCCTCGAGTGTACAGGCGTAGCGGATTACAGGGTAACACACCTGGGTGACGCCAGGTCGCTCCCTGAGGTGTTCAAGGATATTAGGGGGATCCTGAACTTCCTTGGTGAGCTGGGATGGCTAGAGTAGTGCCATCCCTTCATCACGCAAAACAGGCGCACAAAATACAACAACCTTAGTGGAAGAGTGGGAAGAATGAAATTGGGATAATTGTGAATGTGTAAAATGATTTATGCATGTAAATGAAGCCTTAGAGGTTTGCCACAATTGTGCTCTGCCTACTATAATGGGATCTAATGGCGTGCTGTAAATGCTGTAAATAATTCGATGGCAATGACTTTAAATTTATTATTCACTTCAAGTACTTGACTCATTGTTTATCAGATTCGTAACTCATATTGCAGTGAAGTGGTATGTAAATTGCCTCCTTGCCACATGAGTGTTCTTAAATTGTTTTTAGTGTGTTAATAGTCATCGATGAAATGGTATTATTTTAAGTACCCAAAATCAATTGCTCTAACGTAATATAAACGTTATAATTATTTGCAAATAGCCACTTACTTAAATTCATCCTTGAAGTAGAACCCGCCTGTCAACATTTTCTTACTGAAAGTCAGTAGATCAGGCGGCGAGGGCAGATTGAAGTGTTCGAAACACCACATCTTGCCAGTGGGACCGCAGCCAGTTTGGACTTCATCTATTATTAGCGCTACTCCTTGCTATAAAAAAATATACATGTAAATATTAGCTTTAATTGATTCAATATGCGCAATATAGCGATGCATTATATTCGACATACGCCGAAAACTTTAACACTTTTATTACTCATATTTCGATGCGAGATAAGACAGATGCAATTATATGAGATAACAATGTGAATTAAACGATGCTTGTTGATATTAAATAAAAATTACTACTAACCTCTTTACAAATTTGTTGCAGTTTCTGGAAAAACTCCGGTGATGCCTCATGATCTCCGCCCTCGGACTGTATAGGCTCAACTATTAACCCAGCTACTGGATTTTCTTCCTTTTTATATTTTTCTATAGTATCAGCGACACGTGCAAGGCATCTGAAATTTACAAAAGTTTAGAAAAACGAAATAAACCAACGTCTAATACGCCAGCATACAATGTATTATTGTTGTTGTAAGGCCACTAACAGGATATAAATGGATAATTGACAAATGGATAATGGGACTGTCACAATGCAGCGTGTGTTTGTACGTTATGTAAAATCACCCGATTTGCACAACAAATTTTGCTGCAATGAACTAAGCAAAATTTTATCTTAGCTTTTTCTATGGTTGGTGGGAAGAGGGGAATCAACACAAATAGAATATCACTTTTAACTTAATAAATTGAAAAAAATATTTGTTAACAGTTTAAATACCTTTCATCTTCTTTCTGATTTTCAGCTTTGTATTCTTCAAGTGGATATTTGTATCTTGGGAATGGTACCACTGGCCAGTCGAACGCTGGGCAGTCCAGTTTGTGGATAGGTTTGGATCTTGTTGTGGAGAGGGCGCCAAATGTTCGTCCATGGAAACCTCCCTATAAACATTTAAATAAATCTTATTTTATAAATTCTCATAAAATTGTGTTTTGTATTGGTTATATGACAAAGTTATGCGAATAGAATATCTTACTTCAAATGACATGATCGTCATTTTCGGAGCTCCCGGAGCAGCATTGACCATACAAGATGTCATTTCTTCCTCCGTAAAGTCAATTTTGCCACCTCGCTGCTTCGTACGGTACCACATGAATACGCTTTTGTATGCGTTTTCGTTTGAGCAAGAACCACACATCATAGTCGCAACGTTGTTAAGGCCTTTCGGTGCAACGGGGAGCAAAACATTCTTTAGTTTGGATGGCCAGTCGGCTGAAGGGAATACGCCAAGAGCTGGGCGGTTGATTAAAGCTTTCTGAAAGGTAAGGCTGTTTTTATCTGATCATCATCAAACGATACACTACATAGTATTCTTAAAACTTTACTACACCCTGTATTTGGAACGAATGTTTTGATAAATGAAATTTTCGTATAATAATCACAGTACTTTGTCAGACGTAAAATAAAATTTCTATTCTCCAAATACATCATAAAATTCTCAAAGACAAGAGTAAATTCTTAAAATACTCACCAGATTGTGTTCATCTTCAAATACTGAGAGTAGCTTAGGATGATTATATCCTATAGGGATAGACGAAATTTGTGTAAATGCATCCAAGAAAACATTATCATCGGCGTCAACGAAATAATTGCCTGCACATTTGTCATAATCAGCAAACAATTGTACCGACCCGGCTTGCTGGAAGAATAATATTCAAATAATCTCTATTCACTTACATATTTCAGTAGTAGTGCAAATTACGTATTAATTATCAGTAAGTTATTTATATATACATACATTGAGAAGTGAAAAGACCACAAAAGTCGCCCCTAAACCCCCATGGGATGCAATAGGTTAGTGCAATTCTAAGCCAACTCTATTCCACATCAATAATGCTTATATCTCTTAAGCCGGGTATTCATTGGCAACATGCAATGCAAGAATTTGACGTCTACATTGCTGCAATGTATCATGCAAGGTATAATACTTTGTAACATGTTCTCCTGATTTGGACGCCTTGCGCGCACGTTACAAATCGTGCGCGGCTCGATCCGAGATTTGCCGGTTTTTGGTGTGCAGGACCTAGCTGTAGACAGTCATTCGTTTCGTTCGCATGTGCATAATGGCGGTGAAAGAGGCTGTGTGGAGTGATGACTAGTCACTATTATTGATAGAGGAGTACTGATAATCGTCAGAGCAAGAAAGCTGTCTTCAGACTCCATGTTTCGTAAGTATATAAACTGATGTAGAGGGATGCGGTCAAAGAAAAGAAAACGTGTGACGAGGGCTAATGTTTGTAACGAAATGCGGGAACAGATGTTTCGTAGTCAATGCGCGTACCGCGCGCGCCACACGTCCAATGCAGAATATTACATTACATGTTGCATTGCACTAATGTATACCCGGTTTTATCTATGCTTGCAATCACGAAATGTTTCATGGGAGAAACAGAATCCCACTTGCAAACTTTTTAAGCTAAAGTGGCATGTCAGTGTTTACTAGCTCTGCTAGTATTTTTATCAAGTGGACTTCTGATGAGCAACCGTGATAGCGCAGTGGGTAGAACACTCGGTTATCGTGCAAACGACTAGTGTTCAAATCCTGGGTCGGGCCTACACCAATTTGTCTTTTCTAAAGACATATGTGTGGTTAAATTTATCATGGTTGTTAACGGTGAGGGAAAACATCGTGAGGAAACCCACATGGCTGAGTTGTACTTAGTCATGTGACAGTGTATTCGTACAAAAACGGCGATAGGCCTGCCCCCTATCACGTGAGTACACTGTCCATGCAAAACGTGGGTACTCTGAACACCAGGTGACAAAGTCACGTGATGTTCAGAAGCATTAGTACCTCTGCCAACCCCTTCGGGGATATTCGGCGTGAACGTTTATGTTATGTTACTTCTGATTTATATTTCAAAACGAATGGATTGAATAATATTTTTTTTAATAAAGGAACTGAGTTTATAAAAAATGCAGCCTTTTGACAGAAACCAATCTTTCATACAAAATTCAATCAACAACCAAACTGCATCAAAATTAAATGGGATTACCTTGGAAGCGTATACAACAAAAACTTTAGACATCAATCAACTATTGATAGACTAATCGCTTAACATAAAACATTCTATCAAATTGAGAACTTCTTTTTATTTGAAGTCAGTTGAAAAAGACTTACTTACTTACTTATACTCACGGCCATATTTCCCTAGAAGGGGTAGCCAGAGCTAAGGAATTATAAATTCTTCCGCCACTTTTGGAAGTTGAGTGGGGAAAAGGTGGTAAAAATAAAGGTTTTTGGTGATGGGTCTCCAACCCCATTGCCCAAAAATCCAATAAAAAGCCCCAATACCCTTAGTCACCTCTTACGACACCCGTGGGTAGAAAGGGGCAGCGACATGGTAAGCCGGCACTACACGGCAAAAAAAAAAAACTCTGATTATTTATCTTACATCAAGTATTGGCTTCAAATAGCACTACCCAAAATCTTCCTGAGGGTGTTGTTCAACGTTGCTAAGAGTATTGGGCTTTTTAAAGTTATCATTGGTTGCTGTGGCTGGGGAAACCATGCCTTTTTTAATCATGCAAATTTTGTTATTTCCTAAGCACTGGCTACCCTTTTTTAAATTAATAGCCATGAGTATCAGTATAGATATTAAAAAGTATGCTTTTATTATCTGCTCTTCTTGCTAAGATAGCTTATCTTAAAATGAAGTGCATGTGATATGCAAGATTATCACAAAAAGATAAATGTTTAACAACAAAATTGACATCAAGGAGTCATCCAAAGCTGAAATTATAATCCTTATGTAATCTATGTGCGAATTACTGACTACTACAAAACCACTCCATAATTGGGTCAAAATGAGATTACTTATTTTTTTTGTGCATTCAAATGTTGAAAGTATGAATAAAAGTAAATCAAGATTTTATTTTCATAAAGCAGTAATCAGAAGCTTCAGAATTAAGCTTATTAAAATATTGTTATAAAGATCAATAAGAAACAGTAAATGTCTGTACAGAAAATATGTTTTTTTTATTTTGGTATAATTTTTTTTTACAATATTTGTTAAATGCATATAAAAGCATGTTTTTAACTTTTATAAAATTATATGTCTTTTAACTTTTTATTCTAGCAGCAATACACATTTTTTTCATTCCATTGCTTTGTAGACTTATTTTATTAAATTGATTTCATACAAACCTATACAAAGGCTTCACACTTGTATTTTTATTAGTGATTACCTTACAATTATGTTTTTTTGGTTCCTCAACCTCTTGTTCCTAATCCAGAAAAAATATTTAACCAGTATTCGTCAGCAAAAAATCTGGATCTGCCCTTGTTTTGGCTTAATAGATCAAAGATAGAGCTGTGTAGTGTCGGCTAAGAATAGAATCAATCCATTTTTAGCCAAGGGTGTGCTTAATAGGCATGTAAAATGGTGTTGAGGCTTTTCAAAATAATGTGGTGCATTGTGAAAGATCCATTATCAACAAACTTGACTTTCCAATTTTTTCCCACATAACTTCAGAAAATGGTAGTGGAATCTCTTACTTTGAACTATGACTACCCCTACAAGGGTATATAGCCGAAAGCATATGTGTGTGTGTGTGGAATAACACTTACCTGAAGTTTATTCAGTTCAGACAACAGTTTACTGCCTTGAGGGCCTGGTATTGCAGTTTTTATATGGGGTCGATCGGGCTCAAGCAGAGTAGTGATATTTCTTTTTAAATCTGCAATTCACAAAAATGTTATTCACTCAGTGTCTAAAGATGACCTCAAATTTTAACTGAATGGAGGACATACATAATCTAGTGGAATTTAATTTCGCAAACTTCCACATGCTGCCTGATTTGCAGAACAATAATATTAAACACTTTCTTTCACATAAAAACTATATGGTTGTTTGTATATTCTTGATAAACGACTTGTATATTCAATGCTATGATATCAACTGTTAGACTGCACTGCACCAATTGATCGAGGTATGAATTATGATAAACAAATTTACGATTGTAATAGAGCAAGCGAGGGAGTTACTGGTTAAGTGATTTGACTTTGAATTGAAACCAATCTATTTAAATTAAGATGGTCTTCAACTACAAATAGACGTGGAATTGATTTGAGATTGAAAATTCAGCGTGCTATACTGTATCCAAACTAATTTCGATATAAATCATTGAATATAAATATAAAGTATTTCTATTTGGAACTGTTTCATTTACGATAATCCAAAAATCTAAACTTTTGAATTTTGCTGTGCGACTACGGGAAATATATATATTATTTATATATTGATTTAATTTGACTGACATACATACATAAATTTATTGACATATTGAAGCATTTATTGATTACTTTCACAGACTAACAAAGCCGAGTTTACAGTGAGAAGGTAAACGGAATCCTAGTGAGTTTGTGTCTAACTTGGAGGTCATTGTGTACCTGACTAAGAATGAAAGACCAAATGACCGATATGTGCAAACTTGAATGTTTTGGTGCAAAAGGTCTAGAAACCAGGACCGTAAAACTATCAAAAAGGAGTTTATTTCACGTAATCTGTGGTGTATTTATTTTTATTTACACAATACGAATTTTTGGATTTTTTTCATTTACTTTAAATATTTTTAAGATTAGGAAAGACAGGTTAAAATATGCTAAATAAAGTTTTAATGTCAACTGACGTATTTTTAGTATGTTTACAACATGCTCTTTCAACGGAAAAGGAAGAAATAATGGGATTACTAATAGGCGAGGCAAGTAAAAGAACGTTAAATTATTAAGTCTATATAAAATTTCTATTTATCGACGTACAAATTAAAGGCAGCCTTTTTTAGGTTCATCAAAATGGATCGATTGTTTCGGTCGAGTCCTCTGTTATATTGAGACGTCTAGATAAAAAACCGGATAGAGTAGAAATATCAGAAGAGCAACTAGTTCAAGCTACTATGAAAGCTGAAGAGATGGCAGCAGAAGTTGGTCGACCTCTTCGTGTTGTTGGCTGGTACCACTCACATCCCCACATAACTGTTTGGCCATCTCATGTAGGTAGGTATCACTCAGACAAACCGCTGTGTCATGTCAACAATATTTCTCAGCTACTTTTGGAAGTGTGTGGTAGTGTGTGTGTCAAACAACTTCTAAAGTGGCTTAGGAATATCTATTATAGTCTGATTTTTAATTCGAGTCAGTAAAATGACAGGTGCAACTGTCACTGATACAAAAAAGGGTGACCCGCTACAATAGTGATGTTCGGCAATCGATAGACTTAAACATTTAGTCATGCTTTATTTTATAAGGTATCTGAATCGGAATCGTAATCATTTACATTTATAATGAATGAATCCACACATTCGTCTATGATGTGGTCGAGTTGACACATTTTGTCTTCAACTTTCATGGCATGCTTGATGCACTGTCTCCAATTTTCATGCGTTACTTCTTTCAGGCTTTCTTCAAAAAGTTTTTTTACGTCTTTTATTTTAAAAGTTTTATTATTCCTTGCGACCCCTTTGCTTGAGCCCAAATTAACTCTATTGGGTTGAGCTCACAGTGATAGGGGGGCAGACGCAGGATTGTAACACCATATTCAGCGGCCAACTCTTCCACAGCATAGCGTTCGTAATTAGATTTATTTAATTTTACAATTTCAATTAACTGAGCCTTTATCATAGTAGGTTCATGTTGATTTTTTTTTTCATTTAACCACTGAATAATATTAGCCTTCCGCCAATTCGAAGTGGGGATACGCTCGATTCTTCTTGAATGATACGGTGCGTTATCTAATACCAGAACCGCATTTGGCTTTAACTTTGGCAAAATGCTTTTAAGCCATTCTTCAAAACAATCCGAATTCATCTCTTCATGATAGTCCATACTATTTTTCTTAGATTCAAAAATAAGTAGACCATCTTCTACGAAACCTTCATCACTGCCTATATGTGAAATTATTAGGCACTACGCGGCAAATATTTTTGTTTAGGTATATAATCCCTAGGTAGGTATATGTTTAGGTATATAAAAAACCACATCACTATTTATTTGGGACAAAAAACCTGCAACACTGGAAATGTCATTTTACTGACTCGAATTAAAAATCAGACTATAGCATATAAGTATTTCTTATATGTATATTAATTCTTTGTTTGTTGATGCGGCGAATGCATGGTGGCTGGAATGGTATCCTGAGCGGTGGGATTCGCTGATGTTTGTAAGGTGGATGCGACTGCATGCTAGTGGTTCCTCCTACATCTGAATATTAAATTTTAATTGTGTATGTTTTATTTTATAATAGTAATTTAATTAATGTTTTAGAAGTTTTGTTTAATTGATTTAATTTATTATTATTTTTTGTTATTTTTAATCATGTATTTTTTTTTTATTAATCTCATAATTGACATTTATACTTAATTTCTTCTATTATGTGATATGAATTATTATTATCCGAAATAAATGATTTTAATTTGAATTTATTAGTATATTAATGTGTATTTATGCCATTTATAGTTATTTATGATCTTTTGTGCTGTTTGGTCTTATAAAATTTACAACTACAATAACCTATTTACAATAGAATAGCATTAACCCTTTATTTCCCATGAGTTATAAGAGGCTTGTTATAGTAGGGATATGAGACTTTTTAGGTAATGCAATGGGAGACCATAGACAAACAACCTTTATTTTACAATCCTTACCCACTCAACTTCCTTAAGTGGCTGAAGGATTTCTAATTCTGAAGCTATGACCACCTCTTTTTGGGATTAATAGCCAAGAGTAAATGTACATAAATATAACTAATTCACCTAGATTTACAATCTGGGTATCTAAAAATACCACTTATATTTTTTAATACTTAACACTCCATGAACTATATTTTGTTTGTTTTTCTCCTAAAAAAGCATAAATAATTCAGTACCTATATCTTTGTATTGACCTCAAATGAATTCTGCTTTTAGGTAAAGTGCTTTCTTAGTAGCAACACTTTGCATTTTTTGCATGCAGATACTCCATTCTTGATTTGCGGACTTACATACTTAACATTTAATCTAATACCTTTATCTAATATTTTTAGTTCTGAAAACAGATATATTATATTTACGTAATATATACAGACACATCAATAAAAAAAAAAACGATGTCTATAAATAAGAAATTAAAGTTAAAACAATCATAAAACTATAAAAGAACAAAACACAAAAGATCTAAACAAAATAACTATACTGAATTGAAAGTTTAATGTAGTCAAGTATTTTTTTTTTTATACGTTTTTTATACTTTTATTGATTGTTTTTTTTTTCAAAATCGACTAGAAATATAGTAAATACAATTCATACATGAACAACTAAATATACTGAAGCAATTCATATGCCTGGATTATCACAATGTGGACACGTAAAATGATAAAGAATTGTAAGATTAAAGTACAATATTGATCATAGATTAAAAATAAATAAAATATATTTTATCATTGCTCCTTCATATATACCAAAGATGCCGCACTTCATACAAATTCAACACACACAAGTGAACCCCGAGAATGACAAGACTGTTTGACAATTAAATATTTATTTTTCTACAATTATTGACCTTACCACATTCATTTAAGACCTATTATTACCAAGATCTAACACGCAACTGTCAGTTAAACAGTGCTTATCATATAAAAAGCACTTTAGTGCTTTGTTTGCGTATCTGTGGTATAAGATTGAAGCATTGCGCACCAAATGTTTTGGCAATCAATGCAGTTTTTATAAGGTTGTTAAGCCAGGATTAAGAAAGAAAGAAAAATCTTTATTCTCCTCTTGAGGACACAAACAATATGAAAAAACAATAAAAATAGACTTAAACAACTTATACAACTACTTAGACTTAAACAACTTATAAATAATAATAATTAATAAAACACAAAACTTACAATTTACACAATGTGCCCTCATTTGGCGAAAACATACCTGGCTCGGTATTTTGCTATTGTCACAAAAATTGACAAAAGCGCCGATTTTCAGCCAGTGCCTACTTAAAAATACTTTTTTAATTGACTCAGGAACGGCATACTTAATGAAATAAATAGATAAATCATATGATATACTTAATAGTTAGTAATACAGAACACATATACATTTGCATATATTACAGATATTTCTGAAGGGCTTCCAAAAATGTATTTGTTGTTTAATTGGTTTTACTAGCCAGTACATCTCAGCTGATTCGACATTTTGATTTGTCAGTTTCCCCGCAACATTCCCCAAGTTTTCGGTTAATCTTGGGTTCTTGGGTTAGGGAGCCATAGCTGTACTGATTTTCTTGTGGCAGCCTCTCAAGAACATTGGAGGATTGAAGCAACCATTGGATCTTCTCAAAATATATCACTTACCCCAAAATATGATTGTTCTGTTTAATTCCAGATTTGGCAACTCAGTCTATGTACCAAAGGATGGATGAGAGCTTTGTTGGAATTATTTTTGCCGTGTACCTCACTGAACAAACTACAAAGGCATCATCTGTAAGTTATGTTCAAAATTTAATATTTATAGACCTGAGTTTCATATGAAATTTAGTTGCGTTTACTCACTCAAAAGCATTTGCCATATTTTTTTTAAAATACCTTTAAGTTTTCGCTTTACGCACTAGGGGGACATGAATGCTTCGCGATGCCAAATTGGAGCGAAGTGGCGAGTTTTGTTTACAGTTATTCCCCTTAGACTTCCATGGGAAAAAACTCTCCATCACGCTCTGGTATTCGATGCTTATGACCATCATGCAAAGTTTGGTAGAGATTGGTACAGCCGTTTAGAAGGAGTGATGTCACAAGCGAAATACAACTTTTTTTTTGGGGGTTCAAACATGGTTACGCTGGTTTACGTTATGTTACGGTGGCTTCGCTCCAATTAGTATATCGATGATACAGCCTTTATTTTCGTTTCCGAAAAAAAGAGACTATCGACGACTTCGGACGTCTCTGTGTGTCTTCTCTGATCGTCCTCTGCTGGTTTACCATCCACATTAGCTCTCTATATATTGACGAAAGATCCAATTTACTTTCTTCCATCTTCTCTATGTGCCAAAACTATCTTAACCACATAGCCTAACATTAAAATTATATTGCAAATTCATCTGAGAAGTGTTGTTTCTCCAATCCATTGTCAATGTCATTGTCCAATAATGATTGCTGCTCTCATGTTTTTGCCACACCCAAAATTCGCTTCCATACATAAGCGCAAAAAGTTAGAAACAGAACCCCCCATCATTTATTTATTTATTTACAAAAACATAAACATTACAGATATAAACCTAATTCGTTCATTTTTCACTTTAACATACACAATTTATTAACAAAATAACAATATCTTTTAATCTATTCTACGGACAACAAAAAATAAAAACTAAACATGATGTTTAAATCTCATAAAGTAAATTCACAGAGCTTAAATCTATCCATAACATAACACTTTTAGACACGCTAGTCTGAAATCAATTAAAGAACACAAAAATATATCTACTTGTTCGGCGACTTGGTTCAGGGACATGATAGCTCGAGACAGCGCACTGTCACGCAGCAAGTTAGTGCGCGCCGCCGGCGTCGGTCGCCAGCAGACGGCCGCGGCGCCGCCGTCGCAAAGACTCGTTTGGAACAATCAGATGAACGATACTGAGTATTGTGGGATGGTGAATAAGACCCCTTAAAATATTAAAACAAAATGACACTAGTGTGAAGTCTCTTCTCACACCCAATGAGTTATACCCCGCCATACCCAGTACGAATAAAGTACATCAAGGGGTAAAAAGGATAAACTCCGTACATTTTCCAATACAGTACAGTTGTGACAGAACGCCCGGCTCGATTGGACGCTACCTAGCAGCGGCCGAATCAGCAATAAATGTGAGTCATTGTGTGTTTAAACAATGGCGACCCCTGCCAGCGTGAAGCGCTCCGACACCATCCTGGTGCAGGAGCTGCTTGCCTTCGTGCAGAATAAACTGGACGTGATGGACGAGCTCAGCCTTGAGCAGATCTGCGCGACCAGCTACACGGACGCCGAAATAACCGCCGCGAGACAGTTCCACGCCGACACCGCCGCCGTCACCGCCGTGCGCCTCGCCTCGAGGAGGGCCGATGGCAGCGGGAAAAGAAATCTCCAATATATCTTCCGAGCCTTCAAGGAGACGGATCCGGATGACATCCCTACGTATGTAGCGCGGGACCTTAACAAGCTGCCTCCTGTGACCTTCGACCATGTTGACGTAACATCGCTGTTGAAGGATATTCAGTTGTTGAAGTCCAGCGTTGCAGACATCAAAGACAAGCTCGTGGCTTCAGAACGTGCCAGCAGCGCTGAGTTGCAGCGCGAGGTGACATCGTTGCGAAATGATGACGTTGTGCATTGCCCAAGTATCGCCGCCGCGCAAGCGGCAGAAGCGACGGCCACTCGACACTTCGCAACGCAGCGATATAATTGTTACGACTGACCCAGTAAGCTGCTCGGTCATTGACTGTGAGAATCCGACAACTCAGCGAATTTGTGACAAAACGAGTTCTCTGCGCTCATCCGCACCTGTCTTCACACCCGACGCGCCACTGACATCGGTGGTTCAAAAGGGTTCTTTTGCACAGGTGCTGAAGTTAGGAAGCCACCCCCGCTCTCATCGTCGCTGCCCAAACCCCCTGCTACCCCCTGCAACTACTACCCAGAGGGAGGGAAAGGAGATCCAAGCCGCGCCCGCTCGCATCGCACCGAAGACTGTTAAAGACGACGATGGATTCACCCTGGTTGGGAAAAAACCCAAACGTCGTGCAAACAGGAATAAACGTGGTACCGTCCCAGCAGCCTCGTGCCCCCTGAAGGCTGCAACACCGGTGCTGGATATTTATATATCTCGAGTAGCTCCTCAGATGACGCACAACGATGTCTTGCGTCACATAGAGCAGACGAGCCTCGGTCCTATAACCGTGCTCAACATTACACGTCTGGAGCCCAGTAGGCCGACCAACTTTAAATCCTATTGGCTCCAGGTTCCCGCAGTCCACGAGAAGGTTCTGCTAGGAGAGAACTTTTGGCCTGAGGGAATAGTGTTCCGGCGCTTCAGGGCTGCGCGTCAGAAACCAAAGCCTCTGCCCACTACATTGTAAATTTCTAACATAGATTAAGTTTTACTAATATTATATGGGCCTTGTTGCCTGCAAATAAATGATTTATTGTTATCATTTAGATTCTCGCCTCTCCCATGGCCGAAAAAGAAAATATAAAATTTTAATGGGAGAGGCGGTACTCCCCGACAAGAGCACAGTCTGTCTGGGTCAGGGAGTCAGGTTCAAGAACCGACGGACAATCCGAGCCGTATCAAGCAGCACCGCTTTCTGCATTTGTGCTGGAACCGACACGCCACAGAAATCCAACCGCCTCAAGTTGGTCGCGAGGCTGGTTGGAATTAACCCGTTCGCGGACAAAACAATTGGGATGATTTCAGTCGAGGTCACACCCCACATGTCGGTGATCTCGTGAGCCAGGTCGAGATACTTCCGACGCTTCTCGGTTTCGGCTTTCACGAGACCCTCGTCATGTGGGATAGTGACATCCACTAGAAACACCCTCGACTACGACCGATCCCATACCACGATATCAGGCTTATTCGCTAGAATAGTCCTGTCCGTGATAACGGATCGGTCCCAATTAGTGGTGGGAAAAACGGCTACATTTAGATAACAGGCTTTAGATGCTATGCTTTAAATTTATAGCACGTTATTTAATCCGCTATGTTATAACGATATTAAAGACAGGTAAAAAACAGGCAAACAGAATAGCAGTCAACCATGGCCGTTGGGAAATTTCTATGCTGAATTTGGTATGCAATTTTGTTTTTGGTATTTCTCATTTTTATTCGATAGCAAACTCTTAAATAAAAGACTAACTTGAATATTTTTCATTTAATATGACTAATTGTAGTCATTATTTTGTAAAAAGTATTTAACTTTTGTTCTTATTTCATCGATCGACAGAATTACGTAGCGACATGCAAATGAAGTGATTACTTAACAAAAATTTTTGCTGGTTGCAAAACATTTCAGGAATTTGTCATCTCAGATGAAATTATTATAATATAACACTAAACAAACCTATGATTTTCGATATTTTATTAATAAACTGCAAAAACTAATGTCTTTCAAATAACATTGAAGGTCAAATATTATTACAGTTTTTTGGTAAAATACAGGTCAGCATAGCTTTATTTGATTTAATTTCAAGAAAATATTGTTTAAAAACCTAATATCTCGAAATGGTTTTATAATCAGAATTACTTTAATAAAACTTTGTATTCCGAATTTCCGGTCAGACAGCGAGCGGAGCGTTAGCTAGCTAATCTATTAAATTGAAACATGCAGCTTAGTAGCGTCTCGCTCGCTCGCTCTCACGCGAGTCATGCGACCTCAAAGAAGTGCGCGCGCGCTGCCAACCAAACGCTATTTTGAGCGGGCGAGACGTGGCGCGTGATTCGTGCTTTGTATTTTAGCGTCTCGCTCTCTCAAAGGTGTAGCTACACGCGCGCTAGGCTTGGGTAGATCCAGCTCCGCGCGCGTGTAGCTACACCTTTGAGAGAGCGAGACGCTAAAATACAAAGCACGAATCACGCGCCACGTCTCGCCCGCTCAAAATAGCGTTTCGTTGGCAGTAGGCTTGGGTAGATCCAGCTCCGCGAGGTGATTCGAATCACCAGGTTCAGGCTCAGTTCCGGTACTGAATCCTCTTAACCGGGCCGGACCGCTTATCGAATCCGGCTCGGTTAAGAAATTCAGAACTGAATCAAACAACCAAAAAATACCACGCTTACTTCGCGGAACGTAACGATTGCTATTGACATACATTTGAAAATCAATTAACTCATATGTATAATGATTCTGTTTGTGTACAGGCTAGGTTCGCTAACATACACATATTCATATGTAAAAAAATAAATAATATTTAGAAACACCTTATAACAATATCTACACATAAATATATACAAATCAGAAAGTTACACAACATAAAACACTATCGTATTTATAATATCACGTTAAAAACCCTTATTTATGAAAAGATTGATAAATCTATTAAACGAAATTGGCAAACAAAGAACACAAAAGGACAACTCTCTTTTCGTCTCTGTCTACCGAGTTCAAATTATATTACATTCTTGTCTCGCTCTCACATTCAGCAAGCAAATTTAACGGTAATAATCGAACCGATCCTGAACCTGAACCTGATGCCTGAGCCTGTTGTTCGAAAACAATAGAACCGAGCCGGTGCGGAGCGGCCCGGTTAAGCGAACTCGCACCTGATAAGAAAGAGTGGGGCCGGTTAGGTCAATCAGGCAGAGATTCGAATCATTTTAATCCACCGAGCCGGACCTACACACGGCTAGTTGGCAGTATCTTGCCTATGATAAAATTGCCTATGATCATCATATTGATTATATAATCAAAAAGGCTTTAAAAACTCTTGGCTTTATTGTGCGATCTACATCCGAGTTCAAAACCTTAAAACCAATTAAGGTCTTATTTTGTTCGTATGTGCGTAGTATTCTTGAATATGCCTCGGTGGTATGGAACCCACAATATAGTGTACATATTAACAGAATAGAATCTATCCAAAAGAGGTTTCTTAGGTACCTACAGTACAAATGTAAGCGACGCGATCATGGATACGAGACCCGATGTAAAAGGTATCATTTCCTACCTCTAGTTATAAGAAGGAAAATAGCTGACGTCACATATTTAATAGATATTATTAATGGTAATATAGACTGCTCATCTTTATTGGAGAATATTAAAATTAACGTACCTACTAGATTAGCTATTAGACATAATAAACCATTGGCGAGTTTGCATGCAAGAACCAACTACCGTCAAAATTCGTTCTTTTTAAGAACGAGTAAATTGTTCAATGAGCTGGTAAAGGAACACAAAGATCTGGACTTATTTTGCACAAAACCCGCAGAGATAAGGCGTATCTTAATAAATGACTTTTTTTAGTCCCAATGTGAGCGCAAAAGCTACTTCATAAAATTATTGTTAAACTTTTTAAGATATTTATTAGATTAGTTGATAAGTCTTCCCTATGTTTCTTATTTGCGAATACTTGTTATTGGCTTAGTCGATAACTGAATTTGTAAACATTTGTTGTATTATTTAGCTGTAAGTATTCCGAACTAATAAATAAATCTTCGTGGCAACGGCCGCGGGGAGACGCTGTCCAGTTTCGCGAGCTAAGATCGCGAGAGTGCGTTCTGCGCGTCGCGTTGTAACTATAGCGGCATTTGCGTGTTTATTAAGCGCAAGCTATTCGTTGCGAGCAAACCGCGTGCTTTGTTTTTCAGTTTTACGTTATATTAACCTCCACTAGTCCCAATATGCGACATGATAGTCCAGTGGGTAAGAACACCCGCCCGAAAAACAGAAGGGCGTGAGTTCCAATCCTGGGACGGGCCTACACCAATTTGTCTTTTATAAAGTCATATGTGTGGTTAATTTATCATGGTTGCTAACGGTGAGGGAAAACATCGTGAGGAAACTCACATGGCTGAGTTGTACTTAGTCATGTGACAGTGTATTCGTACAAAACGGCGATAGGCCTGCCCCCTATCACGTGAGTACACTGTCTAAGCAAAACGTGGGTACCTTCTCTGGAAACTAGATGGCGCTTGCCATGTGAGTTCAGGAGTATTGGTACCTCTGCCAACCCCTTCGGGGATAAAACGGCGTGAACGTTTATGTTATGTTATGTTATGTAGTCCCAATAGACTTTGGCTCGGTCGTTTTCTAGGATTGGCTCCGGCAGATACTTGTAATACGGCAGCCTCTGTTGCAAGAGTTCGTATTTCAGAGCGAGCTCCTGATGTATGATTTTGGCTGCTTGGTTGTGTCTGTGCAAGTACTCAGTGTTAGCAAGAGCCGAACAACCGGAAATGACATGCCTAAGTGACTCTCCGGGACGGCCACATGCTCGACAGATGTCTGCGGTACCGTCCTTTAGGATGTATTTCCGATAGTTCCGCGTCTTGATAACCTGGTCTTGTATTGCACAAACAAAACCTTCGGTTTCCCCAAAGAGGTCCCCGAAACGCAGCCAATGCAGGGAGGCTTACGGTCCACGAAAGGTTCGTGAAGTACCTTGTAAAACCTCCCGTGCAGCTCCTTCTCTTTCCATACGGACTCTCGATCAGAGGTGCTAAGTACCTCCGGGGTTCGCCAATCCTGTGAGGCCAACGATAAGGGAGTCAGTCCTTTATCGCTAGCGACCACCTCTCCCCGAATACTATCATCCGTCATCGTCAAAAAATAGTTTCTGAGGTTGCATACCTCGCGGTTTTGCGTGGTTTTGGCACTCAAGAGGCCTCGACCACCACAGTATTGATAATGGTATGGATTCCTCTTTCTGTGTGTTTTTGACAAGTGGCATTTTTCAAAACATTAGGTAAATCATTTATCATAACTAAGAAACCTAAAGGACCCAGATTACTTCCTTGATTTACCCCAGAATTTGTTGGATATTCTTTAGAAGAACAACCGTTTAAGCTCACATATTGTCGTCTGTCACTAGAGTAGCTAAATCGAACTCCTCCATTAACTAAATCGAAGGCCTTTTTAAAATCAAAATATGCCACGTCTACATTCTCACCTGCGTCTACGTGAGGTGTTACGTGAGACATAAAATTAATTAAGTTACTAGCAGTGCTATGGCCAGGCCTGAATCCATGTTGACTGTCGGATATGTGAGGACTAATCTCCCTATATATACGTCTTTGTAGGGCTAAATCAAACACTTTGGCAAAAGCTGCACTGCACTGCCATTTCCATGTCTTAGTCATAGGTTCCATTCCTAGTAAACAAAGTCCCAAAAATACAAACATTTTCAGTTAACCCAATTCTTTATATTTAATTTGGGTATCAAATACTATCGGACTATACATCGTCGGTTGAAGAGTTGCAAGGGATGATGAATATTGCATGTGCATCATTTGAAAGAAAGGGAATGAGGCTGAATGTAGAGAAAACCAAAACCATGGTTTTTGAGAGAGAGGAGAATATGACCGAATGCGAGATTGAAATTAATGGTAAGAAAGTGGAAAAAGTGAAAGAGTTTGTATATCTGGGGTATATAACAAACTTGTTTACTAGGGATGGAATGTATGATGAACATTGAAAGAAGAGTAAAAAGGGTAATGCGGTAAATGGAGCACTGGATAGTCTCATGTCTAGTCAATCGGTGTCCGAAACGGCCCGAATAGCCATTCGGGCCGTTTCGGACATGGCTGTGCATGATGCTGTTCTTGTTCCTACGCTTTTGTATGGCAGCGAATGCTGGGTGTGGCAGAAGAAGCATGAAAGCAGAGTGAATGCAGTAGAAATGAGGTCCCTCAGAAAAGTTTGTAATGTGAGGTTATGTGATCGTGAGGAATGACGTGATTCGTGAAAGGTGTGGTGTAAAAGATGATATTGTAAGAAAGATAAAAAAAGGAATGTTGAGATGGTTTGGGCATATAGAGAGGATGGATGACAGTAAATTAAGTAATGTGGAAGGTAATGTTAGTAGAGGACGACCTCGGAGGACACATTTGGATCAAAAAGAAAATGTGCTCAAAAAGAACGAAAAGAAAGTCCGAAGTACGAAGAATAAAAGAGCATGTATGAAAATATTGATGGACGAGAATGAAACTAGAGAGGTTTGCCAGGATCGTACAAAGTGGCGATCGATAGTCTCTGCCTACCCCAATGGGAACTAACGGCGTGAGAATATGTATGTATGTATGTTAACGTATTTGAGGTGATATTCTTAGACACTGAATGGATATAACATTACAGTGTTTTAAGTTTATAGCGTACAAGACGGTAGAAATAAAGTATTGTTGGTGATAGGTCTCCAACCGCAGCGCCCAAAAACCACTTAAAAGGTCCCACACCCTTAGTCGTCTTTTACGACACCAATGGGAAGAAAGGGCTAGGGTCAGCGGGTGGCGTTCGAGACGACCAGGGGAATGGGGCTTTTAAAGAAGTTATGGGGCGATGTGGTTGGGATCCATCACCAAAGACTCTTTTTTTCCAATCAACCTCTAAACGTATCAAAGAAATTGTTGATAGCAAGGCTCTGGCTACCCCGTTTTCGGCATATAAACATAAGTATAGGTAATGTTATTTTACAGATAAGTTTTAATATATTTTTATTTTCAGGTGCAAGTTACGTGTTTCCAATCAGTTAACGAAGGATCTGGCCAAAGCAGAAGAGAAATTAAATTGGAGATTGGCAACAATAGTGAAATAATGTCTTCATTAAACTTTGATGTAAGTACTCCTGTAAAAATGGAAGGTGCTCATTGTTCTATACCCTTTTTTCTTCAAATTTTATTTTAATTTGGATTTTTTCCGTCTCCTTTCCTCTATTATCATTCCTTTCTTCTATTTAAGCTGAGTTTCCTAGTCGGGACTAGATATAATCAAACAATATTAACAAAGGAGGATGGACATATTGTTAATTTTATACTGTCCAATAGTAATGTCTATTATGGGGAGTTTCCCCAAATCATTGTCCGTTCGGAGATACAGCGATCGGAACATGAGTATGTTTTAGTTAAAATCATTTCAATAAATGTAATAATGGTTGAAAAAATAGTGGTTTCGCCTTAACAATGCAACTTTTGAATGCGGGAGCAAGAGCAAGAAGGAGATAGGAGCCAGGAAAGGACAGCGGAAGGAGGGTTGCATATAAGCATGGAAATCATCGAGTGATATGGCATCATAATCATTTGGTGATATTCCTATATTTAATCATATGATTTTCATTGCTACTTTTTACTTTTCATTATTTATACATTACGAATCAATCTTACTTACTTACCTCCAACAAACTAACTTCCTTGCAGAAAACATTATTTAAAGTAATATGGAGTATGTAGAATACTATAATTTCCAGTATTGAAGACTTAAAGTACCAGCAAATTCAAAGTAGTAGAACTTAGTTCGGACAACTTTTAGAAACATGCAACCTGGTGCATATGCTAATATATAAAATTATCTTTCTAGTAATATGTGACTCATTGTTATTGCAAGGCATACCAGATCCCATACATTTTTGCCCATCTTCCTTTGTGATGAAAATTTAATTTACAGTAGAAATTTTGTTCCATTGATGGCAAGTAATATAATCTCCTTACATATATTTGGCAGACACTCACTCAGTTGCCAACAATATTGAAAGAGGAAGAGGACGAAGCGTTTAACAACGAAGCGGGCCGCAGTGAGACTGATGACATTATTGTGAGACAGCACAACACTGCCGTTAGAACTATTGCTATTGGCCATATTGTCGAAAAGGTATTTCTTATATTAGCAAATATGTATTTGTATTATTATTTTATATAAAAAAACATGATGTCTATGACCTGTATTGAAATTTATATACACATACTCATGCCGCCATTGAGTTACTTTTCTACGATGCTAGCAAAGTTCTTGAGCTTTATTTTACTTTTAATCTTATCCTCTACACCCATTCTTCAAACTTTGTATGCCTGCCTATTTGCATATTTAATATTTGATCTAAACGTAATGAAACACATAAAATATATATTTATGTTCTCTTTATTTTTTAGATTTCAAGGCCAATGTTAGAAGCACTAGTTGCCCGGAATACACTGAATCAAGTCCGTTTGAAAGCACTGAAGAAACACCATGGTACACTTATGGCAAAGTTAGAAAATTTGACATGTAATACATAAGGTTTTTAATAAATATGTTATCTAGAACTACTGCAAATCATTTTTATCAATTATTTCGAAGCCGTCCGACGAGTGAGTACTGGAAACCCTTTCTCGCCGCGCATTTGGTTTGGTATAAACACTGGTGACCATGGAGGTTACATTTTGAAGGACGTTGTAGGCCGCGTCACCCCACGCGCCTTGTGAGTCCGTTTCTGTTAAAGTTGATTGTAAATGTGGACCTGAAAATAAGCCATGAGTTAGTTCTTTGTCAGGCGTAGTACTGTCAGATTCGACGTGATGTTAAGTGTGTGATGCATGTAATTTATTCAAGTAGGAGCCTCAAATAAACTACCTATCTCATCTATTGATGGACGATTTTTTTATTATTTATTTTCCTCCTCTATAAAAGTATAATACATAAGACAATAAAACGTGTGATACATAAGAAAATAAAATGTACAGCATGCAGTCATTTAATTTTCGTAATTATGAAATATAACGATTTGAATAATACTCAATTAAATTAACAAGAGGGCGTCCAGTGTTCGCAATTCGACCATTTTGAGAAAGACTAGAAAAGTTCCTTTCTAATCCGGACAAATAATTAATGACGTAATGTTCATAATAAATTTGTTATTAACAAAAGAGTTATGAGTATGTGTGTAATGTGTGTGAATGGTAGTGGTTATAATGTTTTTGTAGAGTTGGTTCTTTACTCAAAACAATATTGCGTCATGCACTACTACTACTCTTCATACTCTTTCCGCCACACAATTAACGTTATAAGCTGTGCATTGTTTTTCATGTTTATATTAAGCAATTATGCTATACACTTGACCAATCACCAACTTGAATAATGAGGATATAACCTAAAAGTGCTTGTTAATTTTTAGGGAACATTGATATTTTACTCATAAACTATATATCATCATGTATACCAATAATGCAAGGTACCTATGTGCCTTATACAATATTAATGGAATTATGCACATGGCACATTTGTAGAGAGATATTTTTATATTTACCTCTTGGCATGTATTCATCATCACTGGTATCACTATCGTTCTCAATTTTTGGAAGTTTTTCTGCAGAAAGATTGGTCATCATTGAGCCACTGGACTGGGAACTATCACTGCCTTCTTCAATAAAGTTATCTTCTGGTTTCCAATAATCTACCAAGGGAAAACTTTATACATATTTGGATTCATGCTGTTCATATAACATATATGCAATCAACTTCATATAAGGAGGTTCTCAATTCAATCCGGTATGCAAAGTTTTACTAAAGTGATGCTGATTACAAAACCATTCCGAGATATTATGGTTATAAACAATATTTTCTTGAAATTATATCAATTGAAGCTAAGTTGACTGTTGTTTCATCAAAAAACTGTAACAGTCTTTGACCTTCAATGTTGTTTCAAAGACATGCGGGTTTGCAGTTTATTAATAAAATATCGAAAATCATAGGTTTGTTTAGTATAATATCGTAATAATTTTATTTGACATCACAAATTCTTGATATTTTTTGCAATCAGCAACATTTTTATAAAACATTTCGCTTCATTTGCGTGTCGCTACGTGATTTTATCGATCGATGACGTCATTAAGTACAAAAGTAAAACAATCTTTAAAAAATCATAACTTTACAATTACTCCTTTTAAATGGAAAATATTCAAATTAGTGTTTCATTTTCGTGTTTACTATCGAATAAAAATATTTAATAAATACCAAAAAAAAACTTTGCATACCGAATTGTAGGTTTTTTTGTATGTATGTTACGGGATTACACCGTGGGTCAATCAATATTACAAAACATAAAAATGACTATGTGTATATACATTCAGTGTATGTGTACCTATTGATTATTGAATTTTGTGTGATAAATTAGGTTTCCGTCTTATAGCTGTTAAGTCGGTTGCATTTAAAGTAGCGTGACAGTCTGCAGACAGCAGCAGAGAACAAAAATATAAGTGTAGTAATTCATAATAAATATTAAAGATACATTTCATATCTATTCAATACAAAGATCAATTACCTAATTAATTAAATACCCCTTCAAGAGATTTATAGCCGTGAGTATATGTACAAAGATCAATTGATTAGTGCATGCGTGTACATCACAATTTTATAACTGTAAAATTAAAGTCAGTGTTCATAAAAATGACATTTCAAAGTGCAAGTTGAAAACGCCAAAAAAGGCATCACAACCTTGTTTAGGTCACCTGGCCACCATCGCTGGACGCGGTGTTATTAGTTTGCACCACTAATTGCACATGATTTGTCCTTAATATCTTTAGATTACCTGTACAAAAATGGTGCCTAATAACTTAATACTAAATTGAAGTGAGATAAAATATAACCAATGCTTTGAACTCACCTAATGACTGTTTTTCATCTATTAGATTTTCTGGTTCCATCAATAAATATTTCATATCAACATCAGACACTTCTGGTATGAGGTTATCAAATTCTTCATCATAATCTTAAAAAAATACATAAAATTCATTCAATCAAGAGTTTTTTTGTCACTTACTTATACTCATGCCCATTATTCCCATATGGGGCAGAGAGTATCCACTGCCACTTTGCACAATCTTGACAAATTTATTAGTAAAAAAAATATTATATGCATAAATATATAATTAATTTTCTTATATTCACCAGAGTTCAACTATATCTATTAATAAAACAGTTTATAACTAATTATTGTAAAAGTTCCATTGAAAAAAACTGCTTATACTTAAAAAATAAATATGTACCACAAATATTGGTTCTCATTATAACAGTGTGGTTTTAACAAAACTATCTGATTTGAGTTATTGAGAGCTCAATAAATTTATTTAATACAGGTGATAAATATTTACCTGAGCAAAGTTTCACTTTATTTAATAGTATTTTAAAATGTGGGCCAACTTTGTGGTGCATTATAATAGCCATAATGAATGTTTCAGCCAGTAAGTAACCATTGACATTATATCCCACAATAATGGTGATAATCATAACTATATTTGTAAGTAAAAATGCCTGAAAGATTATAAAATTCAAATTATACATGGACCAAAATTAAATAATACTTTAATACAAATAAAATGTTTTCTATTTTCCATACCTTAGGATGGTTGTTGTTTCTTAAATGTAAATACTTAGAACATTGTTGTTCAAAGAATGCTTTAATTAAGACTACTTTGTTGTTTAATTCTAACTCATTTTGCTGGGCCAACTTATTTAAAAATGATATTCTATGTTTGCTTCTAAGCCATGCTTCAAATGCATTTATAACTTCATGGCATATGAATGTAAACAATGTGAACTGTACTATACCCACTCCATAAAAAGCCATAAACCTGAAAATATAAACATGTTAATAAAGACAAGAATTAAAGCATCAGATATAACAAACAAATAGATATATAAAATATTAATAAATATGGACATTTTTACACAGATTAAGTTAGCCCCAAACTAAGTAAACTTGTATTATGGAATACTAACTCAAAGATATATTTGATATTATATAATACACATATTAATAACATCCAAGACTAAGAAAAAAACATTTATGCTCATGACATAAATGTTGCCCTCAGCGGGGATCAAACCCACAACCTCCAGACCATAAAGCTGTCAAAAAAAATAATTGTTTGCACGCTTTTAACTTGGTTGATAGTAAGACTAGTTAAACTTCTGCCTGGTTAGTGTATCCACATGCAGGGCTGAGTTTGCCAAATGTGCTTCTTCATGTTTTCTCACAACATTAACAATGTGGAAAAGAGTACCACAGATGCAGCATGTTTCCCATTTGCCCACCTGCCACTGGTTAGAGACTAGGAATGTATTTATTTCCTCTCATTGTTATAAAAAACATGCATTTTCTGATTGCACATACAACCAGTGGTAATAAGAATAGTTAAAAAATGCTTATACTCATAGCTATAAATTGATACTTGAATGGGGGCGAAAGTTTGTTAAATAAAGGTTTATAATGTGTTTTGATGATTAACAAAAGATATAGGGAAAGACACAGAGTTGGAGGTCCACTTAAGTACTTGACCCATGCCTTTTAAGAATATTTCAGACTGTGCTCTTTCCATCAATCCTGGAGGATGTAAATATAAAAACAAATAAGGTGTCAATGGTTTTGAAGTAAATTAAAAGCTAGTTGTTACTTCTATTATGAACTCAATTGTATTTAAATAAAATGAAAAAATAAAGGTTACCTAAATTTCTTGCACCACTTTAGTGATTTTTGAACCAATATATAAGTAAATATATGTTTATCTCAGTTCGTCAAGGGTACAATCAAATCGCAATCTAACTACGTAAAAAACATAACAATACTTACAAAATACTTAAGTTTGCAAATACTGTGATAACCACCGAAAGCCAATTTTTTCTCCACAACACTGCATCTTCAATTACTTTGGCAATTGCTAAAATAAGTACGGAATGTCTACATTCCTTCGTTTGGCATGGGGGTTTCATCCAACCACCTTTAAATATTTGGCTGATTTTTTTCACAAGTGGTAACATGATTTATAAAGAATAATCTACAATATTGCATTAAAACATTGAAAAAGTTTGTGTAGAGTTTATATTATGACCTTTTATAATTAAATAAATTATCAAATCATTACAATGAAATACACAAACAAACAAAACAACGTAAATTGTATTTATATTTGAAAAAAATGGCAATGAAGAAAAAGTCAGAGTTCTTCCAGTGTCAGTGTTAAAGTCCATAGTAAAGTAACAAAGATTCACTTTCAGAACAAAAAAATTAATCCGATAGGATGGTTCATGTTAACCATAAATATCAGAAGGTACAAAAAAACATAAAATGGTATAAAATATCTATAAATATCATAAAGTGGAAATGAGGAGCAAATGGGTACAACTCGAGACGGACTACAAGAAATAGGTACCTACCTATGTATTTTGCAAAATCGAGTAGTAGTGTATTTCCTACTTTAATTTTCCGCATATATTAAAGAAAAGGAAGGTGTTTTTATGATTTATATCTTTATATCTAAATGAAGCGTTCGCCCCTTTCTCATTATTTTAGTTGCATAATGGTTGGTTGTATACTTTGCAAGGTATAAACTTGGCTTTCCTTCTGTTTACTAGAGGAGAAACAAATACAGGCAAATTGATTTGATCATTTGACAGTTTTGCATCGATATTAAGAGAATGACAGAATTGACAGAAAAAGTGACAGGATAGTGCTCTGAAAAAATTAAAAATGGCATCATAGACATGGTTTCATACACAATACACAACATAATTAACGTGAAACTGTTTCATTTGCATTTACTTAATGCCAAGAAAGTTAACTTCTGAGGATATTCTCATTTGAATTTCATTTTTCTACCTGTGAATAACGCTGTGTTTGGTAAGTAAGAGCCAATCTGTGTATTAGCTAAATCTGATTTAGTGAGAGTCCTAGATTATCTCCCTGGCTTTTATTGGAATCAAAACATGGTAGATTGTTTTTACGATAAGTTTTGTTCCAATATATTTCAAATTGGGTTGTTATTTTCGGGATTAATGAACACCAAGTGTATTAAGTTTCCGTGCTTCGTTACTTTGGTTCTTCATCTTGGCAAACTCATAGCATCAGCTGATTCATTTCTGTTATGAAGTATTGGGGTGAACAAAATAATTAATATTAAATATGGCTCTGACCCACTTGTTTTTAGTTGTTGTTTGTTGCTGTGTTATTTCAATTTATTACAAAAAGTAAATGAAATATATGGCTACACCTCATTTGTTGAATAAAAACTTATTTTGAACACATTTCTTTCTCCCATAATAACTACTCACAACACAGGACTTACCCAAAAATGCCTAATTTTTCCCTCAATTCTACCCATCATTATAACAACCAAAAATAATGTAATTTTCTAAATTTTAAATTACATTTTATCAATAAACTGTTAATCAATTGATTTTGGTTTCAGAGACTGTATAGAATCCAAGTAGTGTGGAAATGGTGGACTACTACAGAGTGCTAGGGGTCACTCGAACAGCCACAGAAGTGGAAATAAAGAAAGCGTAAGTTAATTATTATAATTAATGCTTTATTTAGTGTGGTCACAAAAAATATCTTTTATACCTGCCAAAAAAGTATATTTGTTAATGCTTATCCTTAAATATAGATCTTTAGTGGTTTATACACATTTGGTTTCTATCTGTAATTCTGTACATAAACATACATACATGTCATGCCATGGGGATTAGTATGATCCTAGCAAAATTCTCTAGCTCAAAATATTTTCCCCTGTGGTTCTATTTTCTTCATACTTCAGACACAGATAAATAAAGAATAAATAAAGGAAAGAAAAATTTCGACACAGGCGGGATAGTAATAATCCCCACATGGATTTTCATGAACAAAAAGATTAAAATCCATGAATATAGTTGAGGGCAACAAAAATATTTCAGTGTGTCCAAATGATTTCATTAAAAGTAAGTTTGATTAAAAGTATGACAAAGTAATTCCCAGAAGTTGCAGTACAGGAATTATTTTGTTTCAACATTATGGTGATATGTTTTGACGCATTGTATGTTATGTTGGTTCAGAATATGGCCTCAATAGAAATAAACCCTTTAAAATAAAGATAACAACCATTTATATAAAAAAAGGATGTAATATGTGTGTTCCTAGAATGTCACAAATAATATTATTATAATCTAATTCTACATCCTATACCTATAAGAAACTTACCATCAACATCTTTTCCTAGTATAAGTAATGGATTTCTGGGAATATCATGACACAGAATTTAAATGGAAGTAAGCTCCTAAATGAAAACTTTCTGTCAAATTCAGAATATCATCAAGTTCTTTATAATACCATCAAGTTCTTTATAATATAATCAAATTTGCATGAAACCAACTCCTTTGGACTCGATTTCCACCCACTTTAAACTGTCAGATTTAATTCAAACTTTGTTCACTTATGAAGAATCAGCAACTTTATCTCATTGCCTGATTAGGGTCAGCAGGATTATAATTAATTTCAATTTGTTCAGGACTAATAATAAAAGGTTAACTTTGTTATTATCTCTAAGATTTCAAGTATAACAATTACAGTTTTTTTGCATTGCACTTTTTAGAAACTCATTAGTCTCCGTTACACCCTTATTTCACTATTATTGCTATTACGTGGGGATAACAAAAGTTAATTTCTTAACACTCACTTACACTACCAAAGAAACCACCATACCAACTGTAATTTAAACTCCTATGTTCAGTAAAGCTGTGTATTTTCTGCCAGTCAGTCAAGTTACTGTTTTAGATATAAATATTATAATATAATAATCTTATTTAAATTTATGGTCAAATATCGATCAGTTCACGACTACTAGTTGTATTAAAATAAGTTAGGTTTACATCTTTTAAGAGTCAAGCAGTGTTGGAAGGTTCTAAATTAGTGTTCAACTACTTAGCAACACTAAAATTAATACCTATAAAGTAGTGAAGTTGCATCAAATAATCCTTGCAAATTAAAGCTTAAAAAAATATAATTATTTTCACTATGTTGATTTTGGTCAAACCCCTGCTTTTACATTTTTATAACTCTGGGTGCAGCCATTCTCCATAGCAAATATCATATATTAATAAGTAAAGTATAAAAAAAAACGACCGTGATAGCCCAGTGGGTAGAACACTCGGTTATCGTGCAAACGACTAGTGTTCAAATCCTGGGTCGGGCCTACACCAATTTGTCTTTTCTAAAGACATATGTGTGGTTAATTTATTATGGTTGTTAACGGTGAGGGAAAACATCGTGAGGAAACCCACATGGCTGAGTTGTACTTAGTCATGTGACAGTGTATTCGTACAAAACGGCGATAGGCCTGCCCCCTATCACGTGAGTACACTGTCCATGCAAAACGTGGGTACTCTGAACACCAGGTGACAAAGTCACGTGATGTTCAGAAGTATTAGTACCTCTGCCAACCCCTTCGGGGATTTTCGGCGTGAACGTTTATGTTATGTTATGTTTATTTTTTATTTAAATTAGCTGTCTTTATGTTTTTCAGGTATCGCAAACTAGCCCTGAAATGGCATCCTGACAAGAATCCAGGTAATGCAGATGAGGCAACAAAAAGGTTCAAAGAAATTTCAGAAGCATATGAAGTTCTTTCTGACGGTATGTAATCTTGCGATATTATTTATGTGTAAAGTCAGCCTTTTATTTTAGTTCCACAAGCACTAAATTATTTACTGTTGGTTAGCGAGCAAGCGGAGAACCTATGACAATCACGGCACCAGCCATCACAGTCACAGATACCAAAGCAAGAGCGGCGTCAATGGCCATCGGCATTTTAGCTTCCGGGGCTTCTTTGGAGACACCCCATTCCACCGCTATTTTGGTAGTTTTGTTAACAACTTTGGAATATTATAAGCATAAGCGGTTTTGCCCATTTTCTTTTTGTTGAAATAACACTGCAAATTTAATCTCAAGGGATGCGGATTTAGAAATGTAGTGCTATTTTAACTCACTGTTTTATTTTTTATATTATTTGTGCTCCAGGTCTTCATTATGAATATTTTAATTATTTCTTTCTAATTATATGACAGAAAGGAAATATAAAACTTAACAAAATATTATGAAAAAACTTTAATAAAAGTGTTAACCATATAAAATAATATATATACATGTATGCTTAAAGTAAATAGTAAATAAATATAAAAGTACCAGTAACCAAAAATTTAAATAAATATATCCACATTTTTTCTTTACCTTTACAATTATCTTGTTTATAAGTGAAGCTAATAATAATAGAAATTAATATAATAAATCTGCCGGTATAGTGCTTCCGATCTATGTACAAACATAAAAATACCTGACGATAAATTAATTTAATCGGTTTATTCCAAATAAACCAGGTTGTGGGCTAAGTGGAATCACAAGTAGAATTCTCTCATTTTTTTTATTATTAGTTATACTATATTTCACTTAGTATATTTTCTTGGCCTAAATTATTTATTGTGATTCTCAAATACAAAACTTACTTGCTTGATTCATTGAGCTTGTATTGAAGCAAACGTTAAACGCCCCTCTGCTCAATTTTTTTTTTCATTAAATTAATTATAAAACACATACATCTTTAAATTAGAAAATATTCATAATGAACTGATGTTCTAGTAAAATGGTCTAACAGAAAATAACATTTTTAATACAAGCATGGATTTTATTTTAACTAACATTAAAGGCCATAACAGTTTTATTTAACATTGAATTTTAGACTTTCCTTATTGTAACGAAGAAATTAATAATAAATATATTTAGATTTTTCAAGTGGTTCATATTTTACAAAATGTTAATTTCTTTGAAAATAACAAAAGTTTACATTACTTTATTTAAGAACCTTAAAGCAACTACACAGCTGCTACTATACTACTCATTGGTCTCTCATGTTATTAAATGCCACTATAACGTGTTAATGGCATACAAAATTAATGGATTAGAACTGAGGATAAAATTACTATTAGTTTTTTATGTTCCAAAAGTGGACGTGCTACTTGATATTTTTACCGGCTTTCATATTGTTACAGCTTATTTTTTGTGTATCCATAAATTGATTAATTTCATCTACATATTCATAAATCATTATAAGCGAGTGATCAATAACATTTAATCGTGATGTTTTTTTGGTTTTCTTTTCCTACAGTTAAAATACAATATCCATTATTGTGTAGTATTAACATTAAATTTTCGTCGTTAGGTTTCATTTGTGTTTTATTTTCTACGACTTCATATCATATTAACAAAAATCTCGCAAATATTCCGCCTATAATATTTTCTTTACAATGTGTTTGTAACAGATAAAAAACGTCGCACATATGACCAGTACGGCAAGGAGGGTTTGAGTAACAGCAACCGATATAGGCGCCCGGCCGCTGATGAAGACTACGACTTCGGGTACCCTGGCTCCTTCCCCTTCACCTTCCGGGATCCCGAGGATGTGTTCCGGGAGTTCTTCGGTGGCTCGCCGTTTGGTGAATTATTCTCAGGTAAATATTCTGATTCTTGAGGACTTGTCTGCTGTGTAGTGTCGGCTCAGAATAGCACTACCCCATTTCTTCCGGTGGGTGTACGTAAGAGGCGACGAACGGTATTGGGACTTTTAAGGGATTGTTGGGCGATGAGGTTCACCAACAGCCTTTATTTTATCATCTTTTCCCCACTTAACTTTCCAAAAGTGGCTGAGGAATTTATAATTCCTTAGCTCTGGCTACCCCATCTAAGGATTTATAGCCGCGAGTATATCTGTGTATATGTATATGTTGGGGACTTGTTTTATTTTTCATGGTTTTAATGGTGAGGGAAATTGTCCTGAGTGAACGTTATTGTTAGTCATGTGAGAGTGTATTCGTACAATGGCGAAATGTCTGCCTATCAAGTGAGTGCACTGTCCAAGTAAAACGTGGGTACTCTACATACCAGGTGAAATGTCACGTAATGTTTAGTAGTATAAGTATCTCTGCAATACCATCGGAGATACACGGCGCGAGTTTGAGTTGAGTAAATTTATTTTATTGAACATGAGAACCACAACAGCAACTTGTTTTAATAAGATGAATGAAACAATACTTTAGGTAAAAAAGTTGATGTGAATACCAGTAGCAAATAGTGCAAACTGCTCTCAGATAAATCATAAAAAAATGAACAATAGATACAATGCATAGAGGCATTCAGTGACCTTAAAATTGTATTTTTTTTCTGGTTTTCTATAAAAGGCAGGGTCAATGATCCGTATCAATAGTTCAAGTTTCACTTTGTATTGTAATCGTCGAATGTACTGGAAAATCATATTTCGATTTTACTGTCATTGTTACACTACTGCCGACAAAAAAAGATGTTTAAACTTAAAATATTTTCTAAACAACACGGCTCACAAGTTTTTTTTTCATTTCAGAACTGAACGGGCGAGCTCACCAAGGTCACAGAAATGGGCGCCGTAACCACCACGCAAGCACCTCTTTGGCCCCTAGCTTCTTCAGCCCCTTCGGCTTCGGCATGCAAGGCCTAGACGACATATTCTCTCACGCTGCTAACGGAAACGCCTTTACGTCCTTCTCAACCTTCAATAGTTCTCTAGGAACTGGCGGCGTCAATATGAAGAGCACTACCACTTCCACTCGCGTTGTTAATGGGAAGAAGATTACTACTAAAAAGTGAGTTTTGTTGGATTTTTTTGGCTTTGAACTAATTTTTTTGAATTAAGCTTTTAATTAGATAAAGGTCGAATTAAATTTTCTTGAAGAAATAAATTTTATAATTACTTATTTCAATAAAATTTTAAATTGCAACTCATTATTTACTTTTAATATAAGTGATTTATTACTTTCTTCAAAATGAGATGTGACTTCATCGCATGAATTTTGTTATGCATTATTACAGATTTCATTAATCATAATTATTATTAAGGCGCTCAAAGAAAGAATACAATATGTTTTAATGGATATTCATTGTGTCTTGCTGTCAATTCTTGCTTGTCAAAAACTGAGCACTGTTAAGGATTTTCAAATTCAAAAGGTTAAAAAATAATAATTGGTAATTAATACAATAATTTTGGGATATATACTTTGGTAATATGTTTTATACAGGTTTTTTGATAGAGGCTTGGCTAAGTTTCCGATCAATATTTTTAATTTTTAGTAATAGATGTGTTTGATGATTTAACTGCTGGTGTTGTTTTTATATGATTTAGTCATTACTAAAAATTAAAAATATTGATCGGAAACTTAGCCAAGCCTCTATCAAAAAACCTGTATAAAACATATTACCAAAGTATATATCCCAAAATTATTGTATTAATTACCAATTATTATTTTTTAACCTTTTGAATTTGAAAATCCTTAACAGTGCTCAGTTTTTGACAAGCAAGAATTGACAGCAAGACACAATGAATATCCATTAAAACATATTGTATTCTTTCTTTGAGCGCCTTAATAATAATTATGATTAATGAAATCTGTGAAAAAAAAAACGGAAAACTAAAATAAAATTAGGGCTATCGGATAGGCAATTAAATATGGGTTGCAATCACAGACATGTATTTGAATAGATGCCGCAAGTGCATGTACTTCGCGTGTAAAAACTGAGTAAAATTTATCTTAGTTTATCGCCATTGGATTGAGTCCGTGCTCGAACGTTCTCGGTGACAGATGTCAAGCTAAATATAAAAAATGCCTAATTGTGCCGTATTGAGTTGCAAAAACTATCTAAATAAAGCGGGACTAATTAATAGAAAGATTTCCTTTCATCGGTAGGTCACTTTATTATTAGATTATGCGGTTTTTATTGCAAAATCAATTACTTCGTGTTCGTTGTGGTTTTACACTGAAAAACTTTTAAACGAGTGTGTATCGCTTAATTTATAATACATTGCCGCTTTTAGTTACAAAGCTATCTAGTATGGCTTGTCTATTAAAACACGCAGTGAACATCAAAATGAACGATATTTTCACCTGTCAATCAGCTACACGGTACGGTAGCTATTGTCATATTTCTGTCATTTTAAGCAAAATGTGTTGTACCTACACAGATAGTTGTATTCGATTCTCATTCTAATCGATTTTGGGAACAAAGAAATGATAATATTCGCGATGGATGTTCCATGTATCTAAAATATTTTTATCACTACAATGTTTCTGTTAAATAATTAATTGGAATACTCTTGTTTTAACTTTGTTTTTATTTAATAAAAGAACAGTTTAATTTTAGTTACAAGTTTTTCTCTAAGCTACATTTCTTAACGTGTGGTACTTGTCAGTCTTTATTTACTTCCTTCCTTCACTCAGTGTTGCCAATATAAATTGTACATACATACACGAACACGCCTCCTTACATAAGTTTAAAGCTTCTTAAGTACTACAGTAATTATAATCAATTAGGGAACTATACTCCTTTAAATTTAGCATTTTTAAGTTAGTGAATTTAACATTTCCCACAGGTTTTGTAAATGTATCTGCAATTTTATTTTCTGACTCTATTTTGTATACTTCCCTGCTAAAAATCTTAATTTACAAAATGATAGTGAACTTAAATGTGCTTAGAATTCTTTGCAAAGTTTCCATACTTAGATATAGCTACAGCTGCTGAATTATCTGCATAGATTTTAACTGGTTTACAAACCTTAGTAAAGACATTATTCATTACACAAATGAGAAAAATTAATTCTGTTACTGCTTCTGATAATTCTACATATTCAGCAAATGTTGAAGAGTTTGTTACACTACTTTGTTTTTTTTATTTCCAATATTGAACAAACGAAGAGTTTCGTACCATCATCTATAATAGAAAATAACGTTTTTGTATGGGAGCCCCTTTGATATTTACTTTACTGTTATTAAATTATTTATTTTGAAAGGTGATATACAAGTAAATGTACTGTGAAAATTTAAAGTAAAGAAGATTTAACGTTTTAATATTGAGCAAACAAATACGGAAAAAAACACGTTTATTGTAAGGGGCCCCCCTTAAAATCCTTTTTTTACTTGTATTTGTTGTTATAGCGGCAACAGAAATACGTCATTTGTGAAAATTTCAGCTTTCTAGTTATCACTGTTTATGAGATACAGCCTGGAGAAAAACAGACAACGAAAAAAAAATACTTGATTATTTTCCCTTCTCTACAAGTTATTTTATTTGTTTTTTTTTTCAAATCTGAATTAGTTCTGGGTTGTATTATATTTTGTCATAGCGCCTTCTACTGGCTTTCCTTTTTGTAGATAAAACTTCTTCTCGGGGTTTTTTTAAATCATTTTGTAACTTTCCGAGAACAAATTATTAAAACTAGTTAATTAGGTAGGTTATCAATAAGGACAAGTTATTATAATAATAAAGGCTACTGAACTACTCACTGACTAACTGACTCATTAACTCACTGATTTAGATCGTTGTTCTCCGAGAAGATGTAGTGGTGGAGGAAAATAATGTAGGAAGAGTTGCTCAGAATAAAAAGGAGACCATGAGAAAATAGCGTTATTAAAAAACAGGTATAATTCTAGATTTATCATTCTTCTGTCAATTTATCATTCGTCTGTCGATGCACTCGAATATAATCGATTGAATCGTTTACGCGCTGACGGGAAGTCCCATCACTAAATTGCTCATGTGACGTCACAGTAGGTGGAAAAATAATGGCACGCTTGGTTTCTATACAAGAAATGACACTTGCGTTATCTATTCAAATACAGATCTGTGGTTGCAATGCTATAGGTACCATATCTGTGGTTAGGGGAATTACCGAGAAATTACAAAAAATAAAAGTATTTCACACAAATATTTTTTTAGTCCATTTTACAATAAAATCCAACACAAAAGCAAATAAATCAAACGAGCATTATTAGCATGATGCACCTTAAAATATGACGTACATTGTTCAAAATATTTTCGTTTTGCCATCGCTATCTATTAAAATAACTACAGAATATTAAATCTGATTCGAAATACTATGATTTAAAAGTATTTTGGTTTATGTTTGCAACTTTAAAAAAAGCGGAACTAAAACGCCTTTGTCCTTTGTGAAATATTACGAAACCTGCTCAATACTGTCCATTGTTAAACAATATGTGTTTTTTTTTTCAGGATAACAGAAAATGGTCGAGAGACGGTGATGTCCTACGAGAACGGGGTCCTCAAATCAAAGACTGTGAACGGCGTACCTCAGTCCATAACCTACAGTTAAGCGACCAACACCACGACATTGTTAACACCAAACACTATCCAAATTGTAGCCGTGTCCAACAAGTTCGAGTTGCTAAACTACTTTTAGTTTGTAATACTTGTTATAACTAATGTAAAGTCAAACTTTGTAAATTTTAGTTATATGCTCGAAGTAACGTAGATAGCTAACGTCCTGTAATGTTTTTATGAAATTTTATATCAAATTTGGACGACAGGAATAGATTTGTATTACTTTTTAACGATTTAAACAGGTAACTCTTAATAAAATTAGCGCTAAGTTACTAAATATCATCGTTTTTTTGTCACATATGTTTGCAGGCAAACAGAAATAGATTTCCGATCGAACTGTTATACACTGATGCCAGGATGGTTAATTAATTATAATGATTTGTGAGTTTCTGCTTTATTAGCACAGACAGCGGATTGGCTTTGAGCTTTGTTTCGTAGACTCAACATTGTGTACATATTGTTAGCTTTATATATACTACTTTAGAATTTTCTGATAAATATGTTGTGGAAACAACTAAATTTGCTAGGTTTATTGCATCACTACGCCTATTTTGTGAGACAAACTTAGTAGCTGTACAAACAAATTTATTGTGTGGTTTTAACATAGTACGGAAATACCATAGATGTTTGTAATGCATAGTGTAGTTTAATGTTGTGTTGTAGCGATCTCGTCTGATATAGTGCAGCAAGGTTACCATTACCTGTGTTTGCTTAGTACTTTAATATTCATATTGGATACGAAATACAGGTAGTTTTCTATATAAACGGAACAAAACGATTTTCTACTATGAGAACTGAATTAATTATGCTAATATGCTGCCGTCTTTAAAATGTACGTTGCATTTTTAATTCCAATACATGAGATAGCTGCAACATAGATTTTTGATTTATAGATTTTTTCATTATAATAATATGTTTAATTATTTTAGATAAAATATACGTGAGTCCAGTCAATATTCTCTAGAATTACAACTATTTTTGTATTCTTACATTTCTCTAGATATAACAGTTTTGATTTTAATTTGCTCAAACACATTGTCTTTTTTGTATGTATAATTGTAGTTATTTTGAAAGAGCAAGAGCACTATTTTCGTTTTATTAATGATATATTATATGAGCCACTAGATCGTAACATGCTCGCGATTGCGATATAATTTTGAAGCACAAATAATAAGTTCTGATTTTATTAGTAAGTCGTGTTACGCTCGCCGGTTGGGTCCCGATTGTAGCGGTAAATTTTTTATCAAAACAAAGATCAGTATTTTCGCTGGTTTTTCATACTAGTGTTGATATTTAAACGATCATCTTTAGATATCGCAGTACATCACAGACAGTAGATCAAGGTTTCAATTGATAGCTGTGACTGAAAACGGGCATTGCCTTCCAAATTCGCTACCATTGTCTTTTATCGATAATAAATATATATTTTTCTGATAGAGACATTTTGTTATTGAAAGCGTTATATTGATGTTTGCTGTGAATAGTTTATTTATTAGATTTTGTATCTTAGTTAATGATGGAATACAGTCACAAATATATTTAATTAAAAGAAAATCATAAATTTTGAAGCATATCTATTGAATAGTTATTCTCGATGCAAAAACACCATCACATTAATTGTATTCGAATATCATCAACTCAAATAAAATTTCATTAATTGTGATTTGAACTAATTTAAAATAAATTTTGCACTTCTGCAAAAACAATTTGAAAATACACTCATATCATAACTGATGGCCATAAAAACATATTTTTTTTCAATTTTAGATTTGATTTTACTATCACTAGTGAAAAGTGTGACAGTGCAATTTTACATTACTCTCTTTGTAGACCTTAGTTTTCAAGCTTGTAAAGACAAGCATTCATTAAGGTGAACTAAAGAAACTGTATTATTGCATGCACTTGTCACAGTGATCGGTTGATGCCGCATAATTATTTATGGTGAATCAAGACTAGTTGTGGTTATCTCAGTGAAATTCGTAGTTCAATAGTAAGCTCATAATGAACCGAGATCTGACGCGATAAATGACAATTGAGAAAAAAATATGTAGCTTTTCGGGACCGGATCGGTAATAAGTGCAAGCGGAATAGGTAGAGAAATGAGTTAATTTCCAACGACTTACTAGTATATGACAAATTTTTCGCCGTGTTTTTCGGTGAAAATTCGGTGAATCGTTGTGTAGCGTTGACTGTGTTTTCACTGAATATCCATTTATTTGTGGCTACAAAACTTATGATGTATGTAATAACATTGCTCATACTGTATGTGACAAAAACTTAAGTGATTTAAAATTGACAGTGATCTGTCTAACGTAATTGTAGATATTTTAATTGTTTTGAGCTTGCGTTTATTCGCACATAACCCATTAGGAAAACTTGAAACAAATGGCATTAACTAGTTTAGAAATAATATCGAAGAAAAGGGATTATCACGGTCACGTCTAAGTGCCGTTGCCATATTATAAGGGCCTTATCAAAATTTGTGTTCATATTTTTGTGCCCAATGTAAATATTTATTCTCAACTTTTGTCTGTTTTAGGCAAGATCTCTTTTCTTAATAAATTCTGTAGTTATTGTGCACTGCTAGAAAAATTTAAATAAAAGAAAATTTAATCTACTTTTGTATTCATTGTATTACCCTTATACATATAAATATACATACATACATATTCTCACGCCGTTAGTTCCCATTGGGGTAGGCAGAGACTATCGATCGCCACTTAGTACGATCCTGGCAAACCTCTCTGGCTTCGTTTACATCCATCAATCTATTCATACATGCTCTTTTATACTTCATACTGCGGACACCTGTCTTTTTGAGCACATTTTCTATTTGATCCAAATGTGTCCTCTGAGGTCGTTCTCTACTAACATTACCTTCCACATTGGCTCTATATATCTATATAAATATATATTATATATATACATATATATATATATATATATTATATATATATATTATATATATATATACATATATGTGTCTATACTTGACTAAATTATTTATATTACTACAGCCCCAAATGCTAGTATCTATTTCTGATCATTTGAATTTGATCTGATGGTTTCAAGACTATTTTGCAGTGGTCAAATACAACCAGGCTCCAATTTCACCAACGCGACAAGTGCTACAATTGTATCAAAATATGACATATGTAGAATTATCGGTTTACCACAATGACAAGAAAACAATTGTCACGACTAAACATAGGGAAAAATGTATCAAATATTATAGATAAATTATCGAGAGCTTGGAATGACATATTACGTGACAATGCGTCTATACAGGCATTCTAAATTTGAATTATCCGTTTCTCGTACTCTCAGCATAGCAGTAACAATAATAATCGATGTATGTATTTCACGTACGCTCATTAACTGCCTGCCATTATATAGGTATTAAAGGACGACTTATAGTGCACCGTACCACGTAAGCCGCGTCCAAACCGCGGCTTCCGTGTAGGATGGATACTTTTTTATTGGCTGAATAGAAATGCCTTTGCTCTCTTTTTCACAACACCTATTTAAAACTATTAAATCCATTCCCGCCATTAAGTTATTTTCTTCTTAATAGTAGCATTTCTTGTGTGCGTATGTTAGTATTTTTATTTTAAAAATATTATTTAAATATGGATAATGCAAGAAAGATGAATATCTTAAAAATGATTTCCGACAACAAATCCGTGTTATTCGGTAAATTTGATAACAAATTAACATTCCAAATAAAAGTTGACACATGGAAAAAAATAACTCAACGTTTGAATGAAATGGGCGTGTATGACAAAGATTGGAAATACTACAATTGTCACGCAAATCCGACATGTGCTCAATCTCATGTCAAGATTCTACGACAATTCTACAAATATGTCGACTAAAATAATAATTACTGTTTCACAACACAATTGTAATACATACAATTGTAGCAAAATGCCTGTCAAGTTTGTAAGCATTTCTATAGAAAATATTTCATAAAATTGTAATTTGTCACAATTTGCTTGACAATTGTAGCTCGACATGTCACTGACAATTGTAGTCGTGGTGAAATTGGAGCCAGGACTAAATTCATCACCTCCATACTTACTAATACTCACGCCCATTATTCCCATTGGCAGGCAGAGACTATCGATCGCCACGTAGTACGATCTTGACAAACCTCTCTTGCTTCCTTACATTCATTATTCACCTCCATTACGTACAAAATTCAACTACCCCTTCAGACACGTATGAATTGCTTACGCTCTGTGTTGACACCCATTATTATAATTTCTGTTACTATTCGTATATTGGGAGGATCAGTCATACTTATACGATAACTAGGTATAAGGGGTGACTATCTTCCCTTTGAAAAGCATATTTTCCGTCTTGTGTCAAATGTTAAGAAGCTCATGTATGTCTAAATTAAACTGTGTAATATCCCACCCCCGTAAAGACCATACCCCAACTTTATTAACGTATTGTATTTTTTATTGGGAAGGTGCTTCTAAATCTTTTCTCATTATTGTAGAACGCGCGAAATCTCGCAAGACCGGCTGTTTTACAAACAATATATCCGAAACCTCGAGTGTTCCTTACTCATCTATTAAAATAGTTGTTTATGAACTACACGCCAGGTTTTCATTCTATACTCACTTCTTTAGTTAGAAAAAGTTCCCATCCTAAACACGCGATCTAATTTAGATCATTGGGGTATTTAAATACATGTTTATACAAAATGGCATCCAAGTGAAACGTTAAACGAACTTTGATTTACTTTACTTTCCACAAGTCTACTAGTCGTGGCTCCCAATATCCACTTATTACTTACCTACCTCTCAATTTGCAACGTTTATTTTGATTTTTGAGGTCACTACTATAGATATAATAAGCAACCGTGATAGCCCAGTGGGTAGAACACTCGGTTATCGTGCAAACGACTAGTGTTCAAATCCTGGGTAGGGCCTACACCAATTTGTCTTTTCTAAAGACATATGTGTGGTTAATTTATCAGGGTTGTTAACGGTGAGGGAAAACATCGTGAGGAAACCCACATGGCTGAGATGTACTTAGTCATGTGACAGTGTATTCGTACAAAACGGCGATAGGCCTGCCCCCTATCACGTGAGTACACTGTCTATGCAAAACGTGGGTACTCTGAACACCAGGTGACAAAGTCACGTGATGTTCAGAAGTATTAGTACCTCTGCCAACCCCTTCGGGGATATTCGGCGTGAACGTTTATGTTTATTACTATAGAATCAAATTATCCAACTACAAATTTAAGAAAAATAATATTATTGAATTAGAATGTTTTGTTCATGAAAACTTCATGTGGGTATTGTTTATATGATTAGTAATAAATAAAAAATAAAGGAAAGAAACATTTCGACACCGGCGGGGATCGAACCCACGACCTCCGGGTATACGCCCCCGTCGCTCTGCCAATTGAGCTACATTGTCAAGTGGCTACTAGTGCGAAATTCTTCTTTCGTTTGTTCCTCTTACACTTTTTAAGTAGTGCCAGCGTTCTCTGCGTCCGATTTTGTTACAAATTCGGAAGGCCACTTGTCTACCTTTACATATAGAATGTAAATGTTGAGAACGCCAAACTATCACATTATTACAAAAATGACAAAGTTTATTTTTCAACATAACACATAAACATAAACGTTCACGCCGAATATCCCCGAAGGGGTTGGCAGAGGTACTAATATTTCTGAACATCACGTGACTTTGTCACCTGGTGTTCAGAGTACCCACGTTTTGCATGGACAGTGTACTCACGTGATAGGGGGCAGGCCTATCGCCGTTTTGTACGAATACACTGTCACATGACTAAGTACAACTCAGCCATGTGGGTTTCCTCACGATGTTTTCCCTCACCGTTAACAACCATGATAAATTAACCACACATATGTCTATAGAAAAGACAAATTGGTGTAGGCCCGACCCAGGATTTGAACGCTAGTCGATTGCACGATAACCGAGTGTTCTACCCACTGGGCTATCACGGTTGCTTTTTCAAAATTGAGTTAAATACTAACATTATATGATCGTCAAAAATTTTAAACTTAACTCATAAGACGGGGGCGTGTACTTCATTCTTCTCTAACTGCTGGTAGCGGCGTTCTCACGAGGAGCGTGAACAAGCAGCGGTAAAATGGAGAAATGAGATGTAGGAAGTAGCATCAATCAAAGTTAAATTTAAACGTTATTAGGAGTCACCAGTACTCATTAACTGGAAGTCATCATTAATTCATATTTATTTCTGGACGTAGCAAAGGGGAAAATACGAAACTAAGCAGTAGTTTTCCACTACCGTAGGTTTTATATAATGTCGTAGGATGATTTGATGTTTAGGTTTTTTGCAAAAAACCTAGGGATTTTGCAAAAATTCGGATAATTAGACAACGGTTATAATATTTTCTAATCTTACTTTTTAATCTTAGGTTTTTGCAAAAAAAACTAGTTGGTTTAGTAAGATTGTACTTCTTTAATGCTGATTGGCTGATTTCTGATTGCTCGCCTACACTTATTCTGATTGGTTCGTCATTGTGGTATTGAGATATTATAGCTAGAGTTATATAGGGTAAGAAATTACAATACTTATTTGATACTAGATCAAGTTACCCCAAACTAAGTAACACTTGTATTATGGGATACTAACTCAGTGATATATTTAATATAATAAAATACACATATGCTCATCGCATAAATGTTGCTCTCAGCGGGGATCAAACCCGCAACCTCCGCAACCATTAAGGTATTATAGCTAGAGTTATAAAGGGAAATGACAATACTATTTTTATACCTAGGAACTTTTTCTAACTAAAATTAAAATAACAATCAAATTAAATGAAGGTAGGAACAATGAAGTAAGTACGTCATAATTAACAACCAATGAGAGATGACGTGTTTATGGGGCACTGCAATCGACCAATCAGTGTACAGTATTCATAAAAACTGACATTTCGTTTCGGAGTCATACTAAACCAACTAGTTTTTTTGCAAAAAACCTAGTAAGATTAGAAAATATTATAACCGTTGTCTAATTATCCGGATTTTTGCAAAATCCCTAGGTTTTTTTGCAAAAAACCTAAACATCAAATCATCCTACGACATATATATGCTTGGATCAGTTGTAGGAGAGCATACCGTCCTTACGACTAATTAATTAAAACAAGTTAGTTCAACTTTAATCGTATATTTTTATAAAACAACACCTAGATAATTATAATATAGGCAATAAATTTATATTACTAACATTTATCCACATTAAATTAAACTAGACTACTTACATTTATCACGAATGTACCCCATCTATAAGGGATTTTTAAATATGTACTGAGATGAGAGAAGAGACAGCTAGAGATCGATAGCGGATCACATCATCCATAATTCCGATATTTTAAGTGGTTTTATTCGGCCCCGCCCAAAATGGGTCGCGTTATCGTCAAACATGCTGTAAAATTTTTGTGGTGTATTTCGGTAGCACCACCTACTCTTACTCACCACAAGTTTTGGAAAACAATCCTTATGAATCCAAGTGATACACAATTATGTTGCTTTGCCTATTGATAAAACATGTTTTAAGTAGCTATTTCTACATCTATTTCTATTGACCGACCGTATAAATTTGGTATAAGACTATAAATAGGATAATATTGACGCCTAAGTAACAGAAAAGAGGCGACTTCGCAGGGTATATGATAAAAAGAGTTGATATAATTCTAAGATTAAATTACTTAAGCTACCTTCTGACACTCATCTTTCATATATTAGTATCTATATAGATAGTTGAAAAACATCGATTAACAACATCAATTTCGGAAATTAGTTTTCCTGAGACATTTATTTTAAACGGCCATCCTTTTCATTTCATTACGATTTTTATAGAACTCCATGGCAGCCATATCAGAAGGATACTCCTTCATCTTGAGATCATTCGGAATATAAGCAAACCCATCAAAATGTGTGAATTCTGGAGCAAGAAGATCTTCTAAGTGATGCAGACGGTTGGGTTCGCTAATGTGTTGAAGATTTTCTGAAAAAGTTGAAACTTATTATCACCTGGATGTAATTACCTTCCTTAATATCTAATTGGTAGTCTATTTATGCATATCCGATAATTAATTAGTGGTTTTAATAGAAAAGCGCTAATTATAAAAGGGAAATGAATAGAATAGACTAGAAAACCCTTTATTGCACATCGAATAAGGAGAAACATTTACAAATACACAGAATTAAATAACAAAAGTACAAGAAATGAACATGTTGACATGAAATTACAAACAATGAAGAACAAAAGCAATATTTACTTTTGTTGGTGAAAGAATACAGGAAAAAACCCAAACGCCAACAAATCGACCTTTGCAGTAACTGAATAACTGACTATATATAGTATTAAATAAATAAATTAATTCAAGGTTTTTATTTATCTCTTGAAACACAAAAAATAAGTATTGCTTAAGTAATAATTGTTATTAGTGGCCATGTTGTGCCGGCTTGGCCATAAACCCTACAATCAAAACTCTACAAACAAAATTTAATATATGGTATTTAGACGATGGAACTATTGCGGGGGGTGCATCCGTAGTATTAAGGGATTTGCAAACTATTGTGGATTCTTTTAATATGCATACATACATATACTCACGGCTTTAAATCCCTAGAAGGGGTAGCCAGAGCTAAGGAATTAGAAATTCATCAGCCACTTTTGGAAAATTGAGTGGGGAAAAGATGGTAAAGTAAAGGTTGTTGGTGATGGGTCTCCAACCGCATCCGCCCAAAAATCCCTTGAAAGCCCCAATACCGTTAGTCGCCTCTTACGTTCACCCATAGGTAGAAACGGGGTAGTGCTATTCTAAGCCGACACTACACGGCGAAATTTTAATATTTAATATGGTCTTGATTTAAATTTCTCTAAATGTGAATTATACATTAACTCCTCCGTTGACACCATAACTCGAGACCAAATAGTAAACAATTTTGAGTACTTAAGTCCCAACATAAAAAATTTAGACGAATCTTCTCTTTGTTTTCTGGGAGCTCCGATTCAAGAACAGATAGGCAAATTTAAGTGCGGAACAGATCGTCTGAAGTTAATACACCCACATGTTGCTTTTACTATAATGCGGTACTGCCTTTTTGTCCCTAAATTTATTTATATTTTACGGTGCAGTAATATTTGGCAGTTTCCTGAGTTGCTAGATAAATTAGACTCTATTATTTTCCGTACATTAACAGAGGTTTAAAATGTTTCTTTTTCGGAAGATGCTTGGATACAGGCTACTCTTCCTGTACGTTTCGATGGATTAGGGATCCGTAACGTACATAATGAGGCTCTGCCGGCATTTCTCTCTTCAGCACATAGCACACGTGATCTCTTTGGTACTATTCTATGCCCATCCCTTGGGGATGTTGAGATCGTGGGTTTGACTGAAGGGGTGTTGGCTTGGCAAACAGTAGTTGGCGGGCAGGATTTACCCGAAAATAAATGTATGCAAAGGCAGTGGGATGAGCCAATATGCAAGCTAACTACCGATAGCCTTTGCGCAATGCTGTTGACATTGCGGAAAAGGCACGATTGTTAGCCTCGACACAACCAGAAGCTGGTTTCTGGTTGAATGCGATTCCTTCCCGTTCGATCGAACCACTTTGACCTTCTCTATTTGTTTAAGATTAGGATTACGCGCTAACGAACCGCACAGATGTCGTCGATGTGGTGACTGGGTGGATGCACTGGGTCGACATGGACTTTCTTGTCAGCAAAGTGCCGGCCGTTTATCCAGACATGCAACGATCAATAACATCTTAAGGCGTGCATTAGTAAGTGTAGGTGTTACATCAATTTTAGAGCCAAGTGGTTTGACACGCGATGATGGAAAGAGGCCGGACGGCATGTCACTGATTCCCTGGGCCAACGGTCTTCCGTTAGTTTGGGATGCGACATGTGTCGATACTTTCGCGCGTTGCCATGTAGCTTCCGTTTCTGGCCGGGTCGGTTCAGCGGCTACTATTGCTGAGGCCAACAAAAAACTAAAATATTCCTCTCTACCCCAAGGATATATTTTGTCCCCTTTGGGGTGGAGACTTTGGGGCCTTGGGGTCCGGAAGCACGTGGTTTTTATAAAGAGTTAGCTTGTCGTCTTATTGAAACAACTGGGAACCCAAAGGCAGGCTCTTAGCTTGGACAAAGACTTACCATTGCCATACAACGCGGAAATGCTTCCAGCGTCCTAGATACCCTTCCCCGAGAAGAGGAGCTGGAAGGTGTTTTTAGATTTTAAGTTTTTAGGTTTCTATTTTAACGTTTTCGATACAAATAGTAATTTGACATTCACAAAATATTATTATAATTTAAATTCTGGTTACATAACTCGGAAAGCGCTAATACAAATCTTTCAAGAGTTACCGTTATTCATGGAATATTGTAAAACAAAAAAAAAACAATGTAATTTCAAACGAAAATACTTTTCCAAATAATGATTTGATAGAAAAAAATGAGCTTTTTGTAGATTGTTTGGAAAACAGGCAGTTATTTCTCGACTAGTGAATTATCCTTTTGTAACAAAACTACTACTATAAAAATCATGCATCAAAACGTTTGTGGTATTAGTAATAAAAAAGAGGAAATTGAGCTATTTATAGATGCAGTGAAGAATCCTGTCAATTATGTTTGTATAAGTGAACATTTTCTTGATACGATTGCGGCTCCAATGTTTAACATGAATAATTACACAGTCATATCTTATAATACAAGGTGTAATAAAAAAAGAGGGGGGACGCTTGTTATGGCGTTAAATAATTCTACAGATTGTACCAAAATCGTGGGAATTGAAAATTTTTATAAACAAGACTATTTTGAAATAAGTGGTATTAAGGATAAGAATACAAATTTATATATATATTTTGTTTTTATAGAACACCTCAAGAAAATAATTTTATCAAATTCTTAGAACAGTTAGAACTTTTTTTAGACAAGTTTTTCAGCAAAAAGTGCATGATTTGCGGTGATTTTAATGTCAATATGTTTAAGGACGACGATAAAAAGAAAGATTTTTTATCATTACTCAATTGTTATAACTTCAGGACGCTAATTAACTCTGCGACTTTTATAAGAAATGAAACAATCTCCTGTATAGATAATTTTGTGACAAACATTCCAGAACAAAATGTACTCAACTGCGAGGTAATACATAATAATATAGCTGATGGACATGCAGCTTTATTATGTAACATTACCTTAGATCACAATAAATATTTTAATAAAACCACATATACAAAGGAATGTAGAATATTTAACAAACGGAATAATTTAAACTTTAGACGAAATGTTTTCAAAAGTAACCTTAGTGAACAAGGTGTTAACGGTTTTTTAGTTAAGCTAAGTAATTCTTTTAAGAGTAGTTTTAGACATAAAAATAATATTATCAATCATGAAGAAAATAATAAAAAATATAAGTGGATAACGAATGGAATTAAGACTTCTAGCAAAATGAAAAGGTTTTTGTGTTCATGTAATAAAACGGAATTACATCCATCAGTTCAAGAATACAAAGTCAAATACATTAGACTATTTAGAAAAGTAATTAGATTGACAAAACAATTAACTTTACAATACAAGCTGCATGAGTCAAAAAATGCGTCTAAAACTATTTGGTCTATAGTGAACAAGCACAAAAATACTGGGAAAAAATGCGAGAAAGAAATAACCCTAAAAGTTGAAGATAAAATTATACAAAATAGCCTAGATGTAGCGAACATATTTGCAACTGAATTCGACCACGGATCAAAACTAAGAATAGAACAAAATAATATTAATCCACTTGTACATAAACAAATTATCGACGCATATACTGATAGAATTGACAAAAATATAGATTTAACTGAAACAAACATTGACGAAGTAACGCGAATAATAAAAAGGATGAAAAACAAACATTCCTGCGGGTACGATGAAATTCCAATTAGTGTAATAAAAGAAAACTTAGATCTTTTAGCTGAACCTCTGACTAAATTTTTTAATAAGTGTATTAAACAAAACTTATTTCCCGATCAGCTAAAGATAGCTCGAGTGCTTCCGATTTACAAAAAAGGCTCAAAAACAGATCCTAAAAACTATAGGCCCATATCATTGCTTCCAGTCATTTCAAAAGTATATGAAAAACTTCTTTAAAATAGACTTTTAAACCATTTGACCACTCATAACATTATTAGCAAAAGACAATTTGGATACCAACATAATATAGGAACTAAGGACGCCATTGATACGTTTCTTGATGATGTAACATTAAATTTAAATAGTAAAATTAAAGTAGGAGCGCTTGTTTTAGATTTAAAATCTGCTTTTGATACGATGGAGCACGAAATATTAGAATATAAGCTTAAGCATTATGGAGTTAATGGAATATTTTTGGTTTTGTTACATTCCTACTTGACAAACAGAAAACAAATTGTAGAAGTAAAAGGTACGGAGGCCAATAATGAAATTACTAACAAATCTAAAATTATCGATATTACTAGGGGAGTTCCCCAGGGATCTATTTTGGGACCTATAATGTTCATAATATTCATAAATGACCTCATAAATTTTATTAAAAATATTCTGCCGGATATAAGTGTAGTCATGTATGCAGACGATACTAATTCTGTTATATCAGCGAAAACACTACCAGAGTTGGAAGAAAAGACAAATGTTGCCCTAGCTGCTTTTAATTATTGGTTTGAACACAATAATTTTATTTTGAATGTGGTAAAAACTAATTTAATTTTGTTTAAACCTACAATAAGAAATAAAGAAACAATAAATATCTATTTAAATAATGTCCAAGTTTGCGCAGTGGATGTAATTAAGTTTTTAGGCGTCCATATTGATTCGCAATTGAACTGGAAGAAGGAACTGACAGTGATTGAAAATTCTCTCAGCTCAGCATGTTATGCTTTGAGAAGTTTAAGGGACGAAATTGATTTAAATCATTTGAAAATGGTATATTACGCACTTGTTGAGTCTAAACTTAGTTTACTACGTTATAGTATAAAATACTGGGGAAATAGTTATCAGTATAATATAAGGAAAGCATTTGTTTTACAAAAAAGAGCCATAAGAATTATCTTACGACTATCGTATAGAGAATCATGCAAAGATTTTTTTAAGAGATTAAAGATTTTAACAGTTCCTGCTCTTTATGTATACGTGCTCTTGACAAACTTTAGAGATAAATGTGGTTGCATTGAGACAGAACAGAATAAGTTGATAAGAGAGTCTAAGAGAAGAAAAGATTACTACCTCAAACAAGAAGATGTTCCCTTGTACAAAGTAGTTGAACATGCCCCAAGATACCAGATAACGAAAATTTATAATTGTATTCCAAATGAATTAAGACTAATAGAATCACCTCTAGTTTTTAAGAAAAAGCTGAAAGTTTTTCTTTTAGATAATTGTATATACGACATAAGAGAATTAGAGCATTGCATTTAATATTTTTTTAATACTATCGAATTTTAATTTAACTATTTGACATTTATTTAGCATTTTGTGATTATTATTCTTTGATTATTTTGATTAATTCACTATTATTAATTGTATATTTAAAATAGATTTAAGTTAGTCCTAAGTTAGTTGTATCAATTCTGACACAATGAATATTTTTTGATGAATAAATAAATACAATACAATACAATTATGTAAATATGTGTTATTTTTTAATTTATATATATTATTTTTTACCTCATGTAGGTATATAACTAGGTAGATTTTAATTTTGTAAATAAATATTTTTTATATATTAAAAAAAAGTAAGAGAGCCATGATGAGTAAGGTATGGGGCTTATTAAAGTGGATTTGCGATTGAAGACCCATCATTAACGATACTTTATTGTCCCCTATCATCTTCCAAATGTGGCGGAGGACTTTCTAGCTCTATAGCTCTGGCTGCTCCTTTTTGGGATGTATGACCTTGAGGATATGTATGTATGTACACGCACTGTTTGCATTTAGTGTAACTTATTCATAAATAAATATATACGGCATATTACACGGATCAGGTTAGCCTCCACCATTTGGAAAGGATTCTTACTCGACGATATAACTAATAACAGATGGACATAAGATTCCACAGATCAAGTTTACACCCGATTTCTGAATTAAGTATTCAAGCTGAGAACGACTTAAGTATCGTTTTGTCTCATTCAGTTGTTAAGATTTCAATGCGATAGAACGATACTTAAGTTGTTCTCAGCTGGAATACTCAATTCAGAAATCGGGCGTTAGTCTAAGAAAACGATACATTTAATATTATATAAAACACTTATAAAGCGGTATCCATTCGGTCACAGACAACGACACATAACACATATATAAAAGTTACCTTCCAGGCTTCTGCTTTATCTGATTCAGCTTAGGTACACCGCACATGAAGTCATATTAACCGCACCGGCCACAGGGCCAGCAGCATCAAATCCTTTCGAAAAACAAAATCTGATATATTACCTTCCGGAACAAAGCGCTCTGAATAGTCGGTGGCGATCACTTGGTAGACGTTTTGGCGCCGCTCCCCCGAGGGGTTCATGTTCTCCCAGCCGCGTACGACGCACACGTACTCGTATTTAGCGTGCGAACATATCATGCCGATTGCGTACTTCGAAGTCTTTTCTGGCGGCCGCGGCTCGACCTGGGGTGCGGACATAAATAAGGAATATTTCAGTAATGGCGTATTCCGAAATTTTTCCTGGTGGTCCTTACTTGAAATGAGGAGCTACAATTTAAAAAAAAAGAGAGTCGGCTGCACATTTTGAACTATTTACTTGCAGCTTCGGTTTAAACTTGGTCGTAAGTATCATTTTATAAATTGTATCAGAGGATTGGGTTTACATTGTAGTTACGGCTTCGTTTTCAAATATCGACAGAGCAAACGCAATATTAATAAAAAACAATTAATCATTACAATATAATAGGAATTACATATCCCGATACCAATCTTCCTCTGGATAGTCGGTAGCATAAAAATATGGCTATGGTCAAAATAATTACTGGCGACATGCGTTTGGGTATGGATAAAGGATTAGTGTCCGTTCTATCACGGCTCGACTTCAGTAGCGGGTTTAATACAGTTCAAAAGTAAAAGTAAAAAAAAAAACTTTATTTAGCCTCTCATAATGATACAACATTTTTTTTTCAAACAAATTTCACATGTGATAAAATGAGAGCCAAATAGGCGCTGACTCAGCATACACTAGAGTTTAAGCTCTAATGCAAGCTGATTTTCAGCCGGGATTTTAGAAAATTATATAAAATAAGAATTAAACTTTAAAAAAGAAACATTGGACCATTTAAACACAATTTTTAAATAATCATAATAAAAAATAAAGATAAACAAATAAAAAACCCGACAAAGTTAACTTAAATTATATTTTCTGAATTCTTTAAGGACCGATATATAAGCAGTAAACTGAATATATCATATATGCTCTAAATATATTTATAACAAACTTACAAAAAATATCTACAGATAAGTTATAGGCCTAAAAATAAAATAAAGTTATTCTATTCAATAGCAATGGTCATACAATAATAGCCATGTTTTTTGCAATAATAATTTTGCATTTAGACTCATACATTTTGTAAATTTAAGCACAATATAATTATATTGAAAAAACAAATAATAGCAAATGCGATTGTGACGTTTAATTTTTTGTAAATTATTTAACATCAATAATCTTTAGTTTCTTTTAAATGAAGATTTATTATACAGTTCACGCTATTAGCTTTGATTCGTTCTCTTAACAGATCTCCAACGGTAATTGACTAGAGTCGTAGTTATCTACAGGGGCTTCGTCAGCGCATTCGCGTCGAAGATGCTTACCCTCCTTGGTGTGAATTGATTGCCAGTGTTACACAGGGTAGTGTGTTGTCTCCTATCTTATTTGCTATATTTATTAAAAGTATTGGAAATCCAATGATATTCGATTTTACACGCAGGCGCATCCTGACCACGCGAAGATGTCCAGGTCCATAGGCCTCTTTAAGGGCGATCTTGAGCGCATTTTCCATTGGAGTGAGACATATGGTCTGATAGTACATCCAAATAAGACGCAAATAATTACTGTCGATAGTTCTCGAATTGTTTGTAGGATTCACTAAAAACACTGCTGCCTATGTTATTTGACGGAACATCAATTTCTTTTAGCTCTGTAGTTAGAAACCTAGGTGTAATAAAATAACTAACACTTTATCATGGGTGCCACAATTAGAATTGGTAAGTCGTAGAGCGTTCGCATCAGCGGGTTCCCTTAGGAATCTGCGTATTTTTTCCCTACTGCTACCAAAACTGCGTTGGCACAATCTCTTCTTCTACCAATTTTCGATTATGCTGACACCTGTTAACTTGATATAAATGAAGAGAAACTTGAGCGCCTCAAAAATCTCTGCATTAGGTATATTTTTGGATTGCTGAAATATGACCACGTATCTACCAATTCGTCTTCGCAGGAACGCAAATACTGTGGCTCTTTTTTATTCTATCTTGTTTAATTCGGCAACCACTTCCTATCTAAAAGAGCGTTTCCGATTTCTTTATTCTTCATACGAACTTAACTGCGTTCTTACCATAATCTACTAAATTAAAAACTAGAAAATTGTATCGATTATGTAGATTTAAGCTTATTTGTCTCACCATATTGGTGAACATCTAAATTTACATTACTGTATACTAAGATTCTTAATTCTGACAGTTCATAGTTGTTGCAACGAAAAAAAAGCATTACCATCTAAAAAGGAAAAATAAAATAAAATACTAGATATTTGTTTATGTTTTACTATTTAAAACTTTGAGTGTCTAATTTTTTTATTTAGCTGATATACTCCCGATTTGTCCAGATATAGTAAACCTTTGTGAAAAATTAAAGCAAAACGCACCCTCTGTATTATTTATTCTGTTTGCTATTAGCGGTCATTTTGGCTTTGTCTTGTCTTGTCATGTCATTCGACTTTTATTAATACTCGAATGCGCTCATATATTACACCTTGTTATATTTGTTTATTATCTTTTATATATTGTTGCATTTGAAGCGCCGCACTTAATATAATGGTAGATTATCTAACAAATAAAATGAGTAGAGTCAGGTATTCAAACTCGAATTGAAATTGAAAATGCGCCAGGCCAAAATGGTGTATAAGCTATGGCATGTCAAAAAATGACATCTGTCGGAATTCGACGGGATAAACAATCTTGAGTATTATTTATATGGCTATGGCTAATAATGGATATGGCTTTTAGTGATAAGACAACCAATTGTACTTTTGTTATTGAATTTCTATTTGTGTATATGTCGAAGGAGAATCGTCAAACTCGTTAACTTGTAAGTTGACGGAAATCCGTCCGTCAAACAGCATGCGAATTTACATCTTACCCGATAGTTTTTAGGAAACTTGTAAAATAGCGGACTCACCTCAGGAAACTTGTAAGTGAGGATCATTTTTGACAAATTTCCAAGTTTATCTTATTGACTCGACAATCAACACTAATATTTTCCTTGCTTTACTAATGCTAATCTATTAATTTACAATTATTTGCTGTCATTGACATAAAATAAAAACGCTTCTTTTGCCACACTTAACATTCGCTGCCATACATAAGCGTAGGAACACGAACAGCGTCATGCACAGCCAATATACTATTTTAAAATAACAACATGTGATTACTTACCTCTCTATAAGTGGCTTTTTTTGGCGGATTCAGTTTTGTTAGTCCAGATATCACTTCAGAAAACGGCGCAGTAATCTGCAAAACAAAAACATAAACGAATCAATATATAATTAGAATGTTTTGTTCATGAAAACCTCATTAATATTATAAATGTGAAAGTATAGATGTTTGTGTGTTTTAGGTAAAAAGGCTTCTCAATTACAGAATATACCGCCGCTTATCTACCTTTACAGATAGAACGGAGGTCGTTGGTTCGATACCCGGTGGTGACGTCATTTTTCTTTCCTTTATTTATTAGGATCAATATATATTTTCTACTGTAGATTTATATAAAACAAGGACATAACTTACATAATTGAGACTAAATGGTTGGCTAAAACGGCCGGTTGCACTGTTTGATAATGTAGTTTGCAGAAATTCTATCATATTGGTATATGGAGTATCTTCATGTATATCTCTGCCAAAGAAATTCAACAAGCATACAACATTTTGTGTGGTCCTGAAACAAAGAAAACATTCATCGTGAGGCACGATTCGTAGTTACTGAAACATGTTTAACAAATTCTAAATACACTAAATTCACAAAATCTGTGGTTAAAGGACAAAACCATCTGATCTTTAATTATTACTTATTATTTATACCCGATTTTATATCAATTTGATTCAGATGTTGATTGGACAAACGTCATAAAATTAAGTTAAAACTACCCCCATTATAACATAGTCGTTTTGAAAAAGCTAAATAATATACATACATACATATTCTCACGCCGTTAGTTCCCATTGGGGTAGGCAGAGACTATCGTACGCCACTTTGTACGATCCTCGCAAACCTTTCTGGCTTCGTTCACATCCATCAATCTTTTCATACATGCTCTTTTATTCTTTGTACTTCGAACACCTGCCATTTTGAGCACATTTTCTATTTGATCTAAATGTGTCCTCCGAGGTCGTCCTCTACTAACATTACCTTCCACATGGGCTCTATAGATCTCGTTCACTAATTTACTGTCATCCATCCTCTCTATATGCCCAAACCATCTCAAAAATCCTTTTTCTATCTTTTATACAATGTCATCTTTTACACCACACCTTTCACGAATCACGCCATTCCTCACACGATCACATAACATTACGTTACAAACTTTTCTAGGGGACCTCATTTCTAATACATTGATTCTGCTTTCATGTTTCTTCTACCACACCCAACATTCAATGCCATACATAAGCGTAGGAACGAGAACAGCATCATGCACAGCCATTCGGGCCTTTTCGGACACCGATTGACTAGACATTAGACTATCCAGTGCTCCATTTACCGCATTTCACTTTTTCAGTCTTCTCTCGATATCTTCATCACACTTTCCATCCCTAGTAAACAAACTTCCCAAATATTAAAACTTGTTCAATTGTTCCACTTTCTTACCATTAATCTCAATCATGCATTCGGTCATATTCTCATCTCTCTCAAAAACCATAGTTTTGGTTTTATCCACATTCATCCACATTCCCTTTCTTTCAAAAGACGCACATGCAATAAAAATCTTCTCTTGCAGCTCTTTTACCGATGATGCAAGTAGTCCTTGATCATCTGCGTATAAGAGGCATTTAATGATGAATCCACCCATTCTCATTCATAATCACTTTCACACAACTATGTTAAACACTCATCCATGAACAAATTGAAGAGCCACGGAGAAGCTACACAACCCTGTCGGACACCCCTAGAGATCCCGAACCAGTCAGTATTTTCGCCGTTTATTCTTACATATGCACTGGAATCCTCATAGAGTTGTGGAGGAAAAGGGAAGATCTTCCGCCAGGCGGTGGTATGCCTGGGGACCGCGGTCCAACTGTGTTAAGTTGGAACGTATATATAGCAAATGTTTTAGAAACTTCGATTGCGCGATGTACGATTTGTATGGCGAGTCTTGATGACGAGTGTGACGTACGAGTATATTGCTTCGTTACGTGTTGCTGTGGAATGTGATTCTTCTTGCACTGTCAGCGTTTCTATGTAGTGCGCGTCATTGTGTACTGACAGTGCGTCGCTACATTACTCCCCCTCCAACAGGAAATTTTGACTCCATATCTTCGTGCCAGTGTGTGTATGCTCGACGGCCATGTGTGCCGGAACCTCAATGCTGACTCCAACAGCCACGGTGTGGGTGCCCCGTTGCGTGTCCCATTGCTGTCGTGCTGCGAGTCGTGTCTCTTGAGCCGTGGATTCGAAGCGCTTTTTTTTGTCTGCTGTCCTTTGATATCCTTTTGCTGCTCGTACTTGTCTGGCCAATCCAAATGACTCCTTGTGCTTAGAAGGACGCCATCGTGTACTGTAGTCGGTGGTCACCAATGTGGAGGAAAAGGGAAGATCCTCCGCCAGGCGGTGGTATGCCTGGGGATCGCGGTTTAACTGTGTAAGTTGGAACTTGTATATATAGTAAATGTTTTAGAAACTTCGATTGCGCGATGTACGATTTGTATGGCGAGTCTTGATGACGAGTGTGACGTATATTGCTTCATTACGTGTTGCTGTGGAATGTGATTTTTCTTGCACTGTCACAGTTTCTATGTAGTGCGCGTCATTGTGTACTGACAGCGTGTCGCTACAGAGTGATACCAGTGCACGTGTAAGTTGACTCCCCAAACCGAACTTACTAAATAACTTAAAACATAATGGATATTCTTACTTTTTTCTTATCGGTTTACTTCCTATCGTTTATACATACATATGCTCACGTTTATAAACCTCTATAAAAGGGGTAGCCAGTGCTTCCCTAACATCCCGTAAGTTATTAAAAAAAGATATTAAATTTTATTCTCTCTGTTTACAGTCTCTAAAATTTAGAGTATTGAGTTTTAAAGTAAGAAAACACATCGCGACATCTAGTGAAAAAAAGGTTTGAAGTTTTCTTATGGTAAATTTTACCGAAACGGACCACATTGACTTATTGTCTTTAAAGGTAAATCTTCCGGTGATTAAATAAATATTTTACAGAACCTTTTTAAATCTTTTAAAAGGGGCTTCTTTTCTATTAAAGCAATTGTTTTCTGAGCGATAAACACTGGTCTCAGAATTTCCCTTACTGACTGTTTTAAATGGGCCTAAATGTGTAGCTATTTACATTATATAACATCACGGACATTTCAGTAAGCTTACCAGTCTTGTATAACTCCCATAGTTTCATGAAATGCTTTTAGAAGATACTGAATGACTGCGCTCGGCTTGTACACGACGTTTTCACTGTTCTGCGAAAATGGACATCGGCGTTTCTTTTGTAGATCCCCAGTTACTAAATTTATCGTATATGATTGGTGGGCATTTCCCAAGTTTTCTTTCCACTCGAGATAGAGATGATTGGAGAATACGATTAAATCGCAACGCACTCCGCATCGGCGGGCGATGCTTTCGAAAATAGCAGCAACAACTATTACATCTCCACAATTGTTATTTATGACCTGCAATATTCAACAAGTACTATTTAAATAGAAAAATATTATGAAATTGGTACTGGTAGAAGTTTCACGTGGTTGCAGTACCTAGTCATTTTGGGGGCGAGGGAATGGAAGAAGTAAGACTGTCAGAGCCTACAGTGTACTGGCCGCCAAGCACAAGCGAAGTCTTTATAATGCCAAAAAACTTAAATTAAACAGTATCATTGTGATATTAAAGGTTATATTATATTATATATACCATTTGCCGTGTAGTGTCGGCTAAGAATAACACTACCCCTTTCTACCCGTGGGTGATCGTAAGAGGCGACTAAGGGTATAGGGGCTTTTAAGTGGTTTTTGGGCGATGCGGTTGGAGACCCGTCACCAAAAACATTTATTATTACCATCTTTTCCCCAATCAACTTCCAAAAGTGGCTGAGGAATTTCTCATTCCAAAGCTCTGGCTACCCCGTTAAGGGATTTAGAGCCGTGAGTATATGTATGTATGTATATACCATATTTGTTAACAAAGTAAATAACAACTTACAAAATACGACTAAATGTGTCCCTGTCTAGCATCTTTTTTGTTCGCAAGCTAACATATTCGAGATGATGTCCTTAGACACCGAATGAAAATAACATTACAGACGGGGAATTTCTGCTCTAAATCTTCAACAGAAAGCAACTGTTTGTCCAAAAGCATACCTTAACAGGATCCAAAGTTATAACATCAGCACCAGCAGAATGAGTCATGCGTTTCTGTTTAAATAAAACGTGGGCTACAGCAGCCAGCACCGCTCTGTTATTGGTGTTGGTCCACATGTTCTCTTTGATGAAAGAATTGGCCCACTTCTGTCTTACTGAATCAGGCGTGGTAAGTAGAGGATGATCGGGCTTCAATAAAGCTTCTACTTTCTTCACTAAAGCGTTGATCTGAAAGTACAGTTTTATATAAGTTCAAATTATGGCATCGCTTTTGAATCGTATCAGTTCACTTGTGTTTTTTTATTGATGTTGTCTTAACAACGGACAAAGGCATTAAAATTGGATATGTGGTTGATTTGTTTTGAAGTTAAGGCCCAGGAAGGTTGAGTGATACATCATTTAACATATATACACACATATACTAACGCCATTAGTTCCCATTGGGTAGACAAGAGACTATTGATCGCCACTTTGTTCGATCCTGGTAAACCTCTCGATCTCAATTCTTATTCGTCAATCCAGATAGTTTGACTTCAGTAGTCAAATGCAGATAGGTACTCGATATTTTTAAATAATTCTTATTCACTTTCCCTTATACTGCACTCTAATGTAAACACACACGTGATTCGTAAGAATATATTTAGAATTTGTTTTATTTAACCAAAACATATGTTTTTAATGTCCAGTTAAAATTAATGAGATTGTAACAGGACAAAAACTTGGGATTGGCTGCTAATTTCACTCTTCAGTAAGTTTTGCTCAAATGTTTTTTCTTGTCTTGGCTCGACCGACTATGTTTGAAAGATGTTAAAGACATACCGATTCATCAAATTCTTCGCACGAGATGATGTTAACTGTGTCGACCCATTGCACGAAAAACAGAATCATGCGCTCGGGCATTAATTCCTGCAGTTGGTTCATCTGCATCCACTTCACCATCAAATACGCATGCATGAGATTCTTCAAAATACCTCTGGCGTAGTGTATCTCGGTCATGGAATATGGCCTGAAATAACAATCAATATTTATTTATACTCACTGTTTAATACTTACTAGTGTGGCTAAACACATTAACATTTAAATATCTGCATGTTTGCACCACGGTTTAATTTTATTGATTACTAGCTGTGCCCGCGACTTCGTCCGCGTGGAATGGTGACTTTTCGGAGCATATTTAGAATTTACATACACGTCGTTTGGGTAGATAATAATTTACTTTACAGTAATGCTTCTCTGTAAACGGTTTTTAACGTATGGCCACCGGGGATGAAAGCATAGGGCTCCTAGGGTTGCTAAACCGTGACAGAGCCACATACGACTGACTATGCGAGAAACAGCTGATACTTAGATCTGTACGCATAACTTACAGCGTCTGACCTTGGGTTTTATTAATTGTCATCACAAAGTCTGACTGGAAACTGGACTCGTTTAAAACTAGTATTTTCTAAGATTTTCACGATTGCACATTATAATTGAAACAACTATTAACCATCCAAATAACCATCTCGCTGGAGAGCTCAGTCATGTGAAACAAGTTCTTCACAACAACAAGCTGAAATTGCCCCGCCAACGTCACCGCTCCTCCGATAAACCACCTACTATCGAAAGACTCCCTGCAACTCTACCTTTTGTAAAGGGTGTAACAGACAAAATTAGTACTGTGTTACAGCGTGCTTCCATTAAGACCTACTTCAAGCCGCACCAAAAGATAAGTCAGTTTTTAAGAAGATCGATTGATACCTAGAATGATACGCGAATCTATTGAAATAAAGAAACATCAAAACTTCAATAGAGATAATGGTTGGCAATTACCACCTGCTTGGAACCCGATCATAAGCACAACTAAGCAAGGGAAGAACACTAGCAAGACTCCAGATAACATTAGCTCTTTTTGTACATAGCAAATATTTAACGCAAATGTAACTTAAAATTTTGTGAAGGTAGTTCGTATTAATAATTTTATAGTACTGTATAATGACAAATAACACCTCAGTCTTCCCGTGACCATGATAAATTGATAACTGAAAAGTTTTCGAAACGTCGGGCTTTAAAAATAATGTAATAACACGCGATTAAAATATCCGAGAATCAATGGTTGTTTCGTTTAAAACTAATTGAAAAATGGTATGGAATGAGAGAAATCCGAAGAATGAATACACTGTCACATATTCCACACCCTGTTAAAATCTCTGCTTTTATCAGATTTCTTTGTAAATTGGTCACTTTTGACCTGGTGCCATTGCAAAGTTTTAGAAGGCTTAAATTTCGTAGAAACACTATGGGTACACCTGCTTTTAATTGAATTTTGTGTGCTGGTAGTCCAGGAGCATTAAATGATATTAAAAATTCTACTGGCTAGCTTGTAGATTCTCCTTCTTCCATAACTCTGTTAATGCAGATGCAGATTTGTTGTTGTGTGCTTGGTCGTTTCATACATACGTAAAAACATTGGTGTAGGCAGAGACTATTGATCGCCACTTTGTACGAAACTGGCAAACCTATCTAGCTTTGTTTACATCCATCAATCTTTTTATACATGCTCTTTTATTCTTCATACTTCGGACGCCTGCCTTTTTGAGCACACACTCTATCACGGTCGTTTCGTGGCGTCAAAATAGCTCTTTCGCAAAACCAGGAATTTTCGAAAGATGGTATTTGCGTTGCGTTTCTATACACAGATGTTATTAGGTCTCGCATTGATAAAATTATGTTGCATGGGTTTTCTCATGACACGCCATTACCAATCTCAAGTAGCAAATCAAAAAATTCTTAAGTATTTTCGTTGAAACCTGGCCCTGCACTTTAAAAGGCGGCATGAAAGGGCTCTTTGTGCTTTGTATGGCCCTAAAAGATGTCATTTGGAATGCAGCATCATACAAACGCCTATTGTCTAAAAAATGTCTTGACTTAGGATGTTCTCCATTTAGCAAAGCATTTATAATGTCTGGGGGCTCAAGAAAATCTTCAATGGGCACTTAGCTACCTAAATAGCGTATGTCATTTGTTTTTTTTGCCATTTTAAGGCATCGGCGAATTTAGAGTAATCACATCCGGGTAAATATGAAAATCCTGATTTCTCTTTGTTCGCCTATGGAATGATTTTAATCTCTGCTCCACTATCTGGATCTTCTATCGATCTTGATAACATTCTAGTGGTTATATGCGCAAATCATTTGACATACAGCCGTGACTGGCATTCGTCAGTACTTTTTTCTAGCAGATTTCCCTAACTCGTTCTCCCTCAGCTAATAAATATTTTCCTCGCTCTGACGGGTTTGCTCATAGTTTTCTCTAGGTGTTTGTGATCTTTGATATTCATCATCATTTTTAAGAAGTCTATCATCGTTGTGTCGCTCACTATCTGCTGTTAATCCAGATTCACGATCGAAACTACTTTCCAGCTCTCTAGATTGGAAAGTGCGTGCTCTTTAAGAGCTCAAACGAATTGACCAATCAGTAGAAGTCTCAGACTTAAGCAGAGTTTCACGATCAGCAGTAAGACGTATTTTCCGTTGGTCCTGAGATCGGGAATTTGCTACAGCACATCTGCCCGAATCCTCTGAGACGAATTTCACTTTCAGTGAGGGTCTCAGACTCAGGCGATAGCGCGTGAGCTTCGCAATCGAAAGATAAACGTGCGTTTGGTTGATTCCCGTTTTCCCTATTTCAAATTGTCATTATTTGAGAGCGATTTCAACTCAGTCGAGAATCTCGACGAGTGGAAGTTTCAGCAGCACGAAACCTAGCCTGATGATCCCAAGTTGCAGAAAACCTTGTCTCCACCTACTATATATACCAAATACAAACACTATTAATTAACAAAACTTTAAAGAAAATTAAGAAAAAGTACCTGCAAACTCAAATATAAATAAATGATAAATATGCAAACAATAAGTATTCAAGGGAATCACAATATCAGAATGGTAGTTATTTATACTCTCAAGGAGAAGTGCGTTCGCTAGGAATAAATTAATCATTGAATGGATTGGTTGCTGCTGGCCTTGTGACTTGTGCGGCTTCACTATGACTTAATGTGTAGCCGGCAGCTGTGGTCCACCCTGGCGTGGCCAAGGTTGTGTTCAAGCTAAATCGAATATAGCGTATGGAATACTTTATATAGCCACGGACGCACAGGCGCGAGGCGTGCACTATACATACCCTGATAGAATTCCTTAACAAATGTTCGCCCTGATTCTTTAAATTGACATATCTTTTTTGTTTATGATCCGATTGACTTGAAAAAAGCACTAAATGTTAAATGAAGCTTATTACAATATATTTTTGAAAACCGCATCTAAATCGAATAAGCCGTTTCTGATATCAGCGTGCACAAACACACAGACAAACAGACAAAAAAAAGTTAATTACAATTTCGGGTTCGGCATCGATAATATAACAACCCCTGCTACTTTTTTCAAATATATTTCTATTGTACAGACACCAGTTTTCTACAATTTTATTATATGTATAGAAGATAGATATAGATAGATTTATATTCTGTGCCATCGTATTAAACTAGTATACATCAAAGAAAGTTAAAAAAATTAATTTAATCATTTTTGACATGAATTCCTCATGTGGGGATTATTACTCATAAATAAAAGATGTTATTAAAGGAAAGAAAAATTTCGACACTGGCGGGGTTCGAACCCGCGACCTTCGGGTATACGCCCCCGTCGCTCTGCCAACTGAGCTACAGTGTCAGTTGGCATCCAGCGCGAAATTTCTCTATCCTTTGTTTCTTTTTTACACGTTCAAGTAGTGTTTGCGTTTCCTACCTCCGAATTTTAACTAATTCGGACGGCCACTTGTCTACCTTTTCAGATAGAATGCAAATGTTGGAAACGCCTAACTATCACATAATTTAATCATTTTTGACATGAATTCCTCATGTGGGGATTATTACTCATAAATAAAAGATGTTATTAAAGGAAAGAAATTTTTTTTTTTTTTTTCGACACTGGCGGGGTTCGAACCCGCGACCTTCGGGTATACGCCCCCGTCGCTCTGCCAACTGAGCTACAGTGTCAGTTGGCATCCAGCGCGAAATTTCTCTATCCTTTGTTTCTTTTTTACACGTTCAAGTAGTGTTTGCGTTTCCTACCTCCGAATTTTAACTAATTCGGACGTTCGAACCCCGCCAGTGTCGAAATTTTTCTTTCCTTTAATAACATATTTTATTTATGATTAAAAAAATTAGTTTACTGAACAATTCAACGGAAGCTTATAACAAACTTATAAATAATTTTACATACATACACACGGCCATAAATCCCAAAAAAGGGTAGCCAGAGCTTCAGAGCTGGAAACTCCTCAGCCACATTTGGAAGATGATAGGGGTCAAGACGGTGGAAATAAAGAATCGTTGGTGATGGATCTATCGTCCAAAAACTACTTAAAAAGCCATACCCTTAGTCGCCTCTTACGACACCCGTGGGTAGAAAGGGGTAGTGGGTAAACATTCTAAGCCGGCACTACACCACTAAATAATTTTGGAATAGACTATGTTGGAGTTAATGTTTGTACTATACAACCATAGATGGAACGCAACAAAGCTCTTATTTTGTACTATCGTAAAAGCATATTGTCCTTTAAAGTGGGCTTAGTAAAAGGAAAATCTATAATTGGTCTAGACCTCGTTTTTAAAACATACCCTTTTTATATTTTAAATCGATAAAGGATATAAAACTAAACAAATTTGCCTATAGAATGCATATCTTGTGATTTGACCAGATGTTTTTTTTTTATTTTAGCGTAGGCTAAGAACCTCGCTATACTTTCTCAGTTTGATCTAGGCAGTGACACTTTTTATGTATTAATTATTTTGAAAATTACAATAATATAGATATGCATTCAATAGGCAAAGTTGTTTAGTTTTGTGTCCTTGATCGATTAAAAGTATAAAAAGGGTATGTTTTAAAAGCGAGGTCTAGGCTGATTCCAACCACAGTAAAATTTTCAGTTAATTCAGTCAGCATTAGCACAACATTTGCGTTAGTTTTCCACTTATTAATGCTAATTTTCAAACTTCTAATACCATCTTTGTCTAATCCTGATTACAAAATAAATAATTCGTATTTTTTTCCAATGAACCCTTTATAAGGCAGAGGTATGATCCAAAATTCAATGTATGTCATTTCTATTTGAAGTTAGATAAGGTCGAAATTATCGTGACCAACATATGACCCGAGCCTTATAAAGAGTTGAAAGGTTTACCGAACTGGATAATTCCACTGTAAATGCACCTAATTCGTACAATCTATCATTTCGCACCAAACAAGATGATTAAACCACTTACTTGGAACATGAGTTTGTTACTTCAATATATCTCTGTGCTGTTTTAATGTATTCACACAAAATATACACGGTATAATAGTAACTGTTTTCGTGGCTCAATGCCAAGCGGAACACTTCAGTCAAGTCATGGAATCCCATCGGTACGTCCCGCCTGGAATGAGAAATATCAAAGTATGTTGTACTCTATAGGTGATATACATATAATGATCACAAAAAAAAACCATAGTGGTAAGATACCGTTTTTTTCAGGAACGCATGGAGCTATCAAACTGAAATTTATCTATATAACACCCAGGTCTACTATCCCTGGAAGTTGTAAAAATATCAACTCCTAAGCCAACGCAATCAAAGGATATAGCCATTTAGGCCGCAAATTTTAGAAAGGAAATCAAAACCTACAGGGTACTTCCCGTGAACTTAAAATCTTGAAATTTAGTACGAAGTAACGTCTTATATTATAGTATAAAAATAAATAAAGGAAAAATTACGAAAGCCGTAAATTTCGCACGCAAAATTCGCACTTGACCAGTTTTTTTAAGTATTGGTTGCTGCTGGCCATGTGGTTTGTGCGGCTACACCATGAAATTGTGCAGCTAATGGTGCACGGTGGGGCAAATATGTGTGTACTAAGCTATTTCAGATAGAGAGAAGAAAGGAGTTCTAACAACGGACCAAGCAGTAGGCTTATGTCATAAAGTGCACTCTCGCGTCTTCGGGAGGTCTATGTCAGTGGCAGGTCAAATAAGATGCGTTCAAATCTACAATGATTAGATGTGCGAAGGGAGCTTGTGGACTGAAAAAAAGGATTGATAGAAAATAAAAAATCTAAAAGTGGCAAAAAAAAGCATGTACAAATAGATTAATAGTAATGTTATATTTTTTTAAGCATACTTACCCATACAGCTTAGGTGACATTGATAAGAGTTCATTAGTGATACACCACTTTAGCATGTAATACTCTTTCAAATTCTTGTAGTATTGGTGCTTGCCATATTTATTCATTACTTTAAACACATCCCTAGGTAACCTGGGAAATAAAAATTAAGAGTAATGATGCGAACAAAGTTGTCTATAAGTGTTGTGGTAGTCTGAACAAAACACAATATAGCAATTTATTTTAAGTAACACTAATACACATTAGGAAAAAAATATTTAATTGTTTGTTGGTTAATCTATTATAATTTAATATTTTAGCAATAACTTAATTCCAATATTATATTTATTCAATAAGTTATGATACAGAGATCGAAATTGGGTGTGTAAAGCTGTTATTAATATGTTAGTTTTTCTTGCATCAATCTGTACCAAAACTTTTATACTTGAAATACAGATCAAAAAAAGAAATTCAATTCACATTAGCATTTTGCTGCTGATATATATAATTCTGTGTTCTTTCATCAACAAAGAACAATTAGAACTAAAAGGTCAAATTATAACTGGAAAAGTACAAAAGAAAAATTAATTTTAAATTGTATTAGTAGCTTGTGAATGTTTATGTTTATAGTTTGGTGTTTCAAAGGTAAGGAACATGTAAAAAAAAAAAACTAAACCAAAATTCAAAACAGGTTTAGCTAACAGCTCCATATTATGTCGCACTGCAAACTATAGGTATTTTCACACACCCAATTCCAATCTTTGAGTTATGAAATACTATGTTTACTTTAATTTATGTTGAAAAATTTAGTTAATTAAAAAGCACCCTGGTTGGAATGTTTGCCTATTTGTTTTATGCAATTTTGATGAAGATGATAATATTTTATGAAAGATGCTATATTAATTTGTTTAAAATCTAAAAAAATACTATAACTCTCCATAGTTTCTAGTGATGCAATGCAAAGATGACTCTTTGAAGGAATCCTTATATAAGGCCTATTACCTGCAGTAGATGTCTATTGAGTGAAATCATAATAACAATGTTCTAAAGTAGAAGTATTAAATTACTACTTATTTAATAACAAAATAATAACTTATCTATACAACATATTAAATAATCAACTTTTTAAACAATTCGGTATGCAAAGTTTTACAAAAGTGGTGCTGATTGCGAAACCATTTCGAGATATTATGTTTTTAAACAATATTCACTTGAAATTAAATCAAACAAAGCTAAGATGACCGTTATTTTGTCAAAAAAACTGCAACAGTATTTGACCTTCAGTGTTATTTCAAAGACATTTGTTTTTGCAGTTCATTAATAAAATATCGAAAATCATAGGTTTCTTTAGTATATTATCGTAATAATTTTATTTGAGATCACAAAGTCGTGAAATGTAATGCAATTAGCAACATTTTTATTAAACATTTCGCTTTATTTGCATGTCGCTACGTGATATTTTCGATCGATGACATCATTAAGTACAAAAGTTGAACAATCTTTAAAAAATCATAACTTTACAATTACTCATTTTAAATGAAAAATATTCAAATCAGTCTTTTATTTTCATGTTTGCTATCGAATAAAAATATTTAATAAATACCAAAAAAAAACTTTGCATACCGAATTAACAACAAGTGTCCAAATAAACGAATTTACAATTGATAGCTCTTTAGGAAATTTAGTAATTTGAATGTGGTAACAGACAAAAAAATCTATAATATAAGCTTAAGTAATTTTTATATAGTAATACATAATATTGGTGCTACATACATTCTATATGAGACATTTCTCCATATCATTTGACTGTTTGTTACCAGTTGATGAAATCTTGAACAAGTCACACTAAAGCTTAGTATATCAGAACACTCACTATACATGAGTATTTGCTCTATTAATTCATTTGGTAATGAAGTGAGTCCAGTATAATAAGACTTCCTTTTTTTACTTTTCTTTTTATGTGTTTTTGGGATGTAGCCTGAAATCAAAATATTTGTTAGAATATAATAAAATACATTATGTAGTAGCCAGAAGGACTGTATAAGGCGATATTGAATCCTAGCAGTCCTCATATAATAATTAGATAACTTGTTTTAAAGTGAAGTGTAAATACTCACTCAATATCATATCTATCACTTCAGGTGGCAAATCAGCCAGGCCAACCGATGATCTCTGAGGTTTAGACATATTGAGTTACTGCTAAAAACATAACAAGAATAAATAAACTGCTTCATCATCAGCACAAAATGAGTGTTATTTGGAATATTTTTGCAACCTTTTGCTTAGCAAGTATAAATTTTTGGGAAATATATGTTTCCTAAAACATAGTATAATTGGTACATATATCGGTTACCAAAATATAACTATGAATCCAAAACTGAATCCACAGCCACAGTAAGTCTTGTATTTGTATCACTTCACTTCACAATCACAACAATAACAGCTATCAGCATCAGCAGTTCAGTAGCTGATCCCGTCTTCGTCCTCTTCGTCTATGGATGGTGCTGATTGAGCCACCTGTCTCTATTCTATTCTATGATCGATTTATCGATCGATACCACCGGGCTCAAAAGGTCTAGTAACCAGGGCCGTAAAACCATTCATAAAAAAAAGATTAATACCACCTTTGATTAATACGATTAATAGTCAAAGAATACCACAGATTACATAGAGATACTACTAATACCATGAAGGTACTAACTAAACAGGAGAGTACGTACTCACAAAAATATGGTACACAATAATGCAATTTATTACCTCGCAATGGAGCTTGTAATCTTTTGAACACTGTCAAGCAGAGAAACGTCCTAGAACGAGAGCCCTAAAAGCCCTATTAGCCCTTGAAGGGGTAGCCAGAGCTAGGGAATTAGAAATTCCTCAGCCACTTTTGGAAATTGTGTGGGGAAAAGATGGTGAAATACTTAAAGGTTGTTGGTGATGGGTCTCCAACCGCATCGCCCAAAAATCCCTTAAAAGCTCCAATACCGTTTATTCACCTCTTACGTACACCCACCGGTAGAAATGGGGTAGTGCTATTCTAAGCCGACACTACAAAGCTTATAACACGAAAAAAAAGAGTATAATGTAAGTATATATATATAACATACTATAAGTATTCTGTACACTCTAAGTGTACTGAATATTTTATGGCACTTTTAACACAAAAAGGCTCCTGCCCCATTTAAACCACTTCTGTGAAAAAAATGTTATGTTCGTTATTAAATTAAAAACGAACGATAACAGTAATATATGAAATAACCCTTTAACGGTTATAAGGATCTAGATGAGATAGAAAGATTTGGTTTTCGGATTTGTGTTACATAAGATGCCTAAAATAAAAATTGATATATGTTTTTTTTTTAACGTTTTTTTAATTGGTGGGAAGAATATTCCCTCTACCTGTTTGAGAGTAATGAAATAGTGGTATGTTTTTTCAAGAAACTAAAAAAACAACATAAATCTTACATAATAACTTTATTAAAATCACACAATTGAATACCAATAAGAAAATAGAAACAAAAATAAAGAAAAAATTATATTTGTTTATGAAAATTCGAAAAGCATGGTGTTATGCATAAAGGCACTCCACATTTGCTACACTTGATTCTTGTGGCGCATTATCTTCAGATGAATCGCCGTCTTCATGTCCAGCCCCACTTCCTAGCCTTGTCCTAGCTCCACATCCCTTTCCAGTTCCAGCTCCTCGTCCTGTTCCAGATCTACGTCCCGTTCCAGATCCACGTTCCGTCCTAGCTCCTCGTCCTCTACCTTTTACAGGTAACTCACGTGAAATAGGAGGCTCAGCAGGCAGTAGTACAGCTGGTTGCGGCACATTAGGTAATGGTACTGCATATGAAGACGCAACAGGTTCTCTCGCAGTAGGTGGAGGTATTACAAGTAAAGGCTCACCGCATGGGACCTCCGCATCAGATGATGTAGATGGTTGAGGCGATAACGATGCTCGTATTGTTGCAATAGATCGAAGGTCTGGTTCAACTAAATCCCCTAAAATTCGCTGTAATTTCGTGACATTGTACGGAACGTCTTCCTCTTCTGATTCTTCGCCATCTTCAGACTCTTCCGGTTCTGACAAACCGAACATACCGTACAACTCCTTCTCAATATCGTCATCTCCGAGGAATTTCATTTTTTATCAATCTGCAAATAAAAAACAAAACCCATGCAAAAACCACACCAAGCCCCGAGGAAAAGCAATAATAAGACCACCAAAACCTTTATTCTTTAGTCGCAAAGCAATAAAAACAGTTACCATAACCACAATAAAGGAATATTTTCTATTAGTAGGAAGCGGATACTTGACGGTTAGAGGGAATATTCTTCCCACCAACAAAAATTGACATAAATGAAAATTCGTGGCAGATACATAAAAAATACGTCTTACATCTATGAAATAACATTCAAAAGCACAACGTCTAGAAGAACTTACCTTTTTTCACCACTCTATTGCAAATATATGTACCGATTTCTCTCGGAGTACAAAAAACCGCCAGTTTTGAACATTCACTTCAAGAACTTTGACAAAAAATAAATGAATCTGTCAATGTCAAATAAAAACAGAAACAAACGTCATAATGTTACGTTAGTGTTGTCAGGTCGAAAAATAAAATTACAAATAGAAATTTCGTTTTTTTTTTATTGATTTTTATTGGTGGGAAAAATATTCCCTCTAACTGCAAAAGGGATAACTTAAATTCGTTCCATACATGCGTTCAAAATAGGTAGCGCAAGTAAAGTCCAACATTTTTAAATATTATAGTCTTACGTGCAGTATCACGACAATGCTGGCCATAAATTACATAAACATAACATAACATAAACGTTCACGCCGTTTATCCCCGAAGGGGTTGGCAGAGGTACCAATACTCCTGAACTCACATGGCAAGCGCCATCTAGTTTCCAGAGAAGGTACCCACGTTTTGCTTAGACAGTGTACTCACGTGATAGGGGGCAGGCCTATCGCCGTTTTTGTACGAATACACTGTCACATGACTAAGTACAACTCAGCCATGTGGGTTTCCTCACGATGTTTTCCCTCACCGTTAGCAACCATGATAAATTAACCACACATATGACTTAAGAAAAGACAAATTGGTGTAGGCCCGTCCCAGGATTAGAACTCACGCCCTTCTGTTTTTCGGGCGGGTGTTCTATCCACTGGACTATCATGTCGCTATTCCATATATATGGCCATAAATGGCCATAATTCAATTAAAATGAGAATTAAATAGTCATTTATTTCGAAAAATAAAACCATTCATGTTGAAACATTTTATAGACATGCGATTAAAGGCGATTCCATCACAAAAATATAAAAATCACGAAATTATTTAAATAATAAAAATCTTACACATCTTAAGATAGAAATATATTAAAATCAAGCAGTATTTATTAAAATTAAAATCATATTAATTTAAATCCTTACTAATATCCTTACTAATATTATAAATGGGAAAGTGAGTTTGTTTGTTTGTTTATTTGTTCCGCTTTCACGCCGTAACTACTGAACCGATTGCTTTGAAATTTTGCAAACGTATAGTTAGGAGTTTGGATTAAATAATAGGGTACTTTTTATCCCGGAAAAAATGATGTTCCCGAGGAAAATCGTGGGAATGAGAAGTTTTCTTATAGTTGTGCTTTATACCGTAATATAACCGAATTTCACGCAGGCGAAGCCGTGGGTGGAAAAGCTAGTAATTAATAAATTAACAAGTTAATCAAATTAAGTTACAAAACTAAATTATCATAAAAAAAGCGACACAAATTGAAGATACTAATTGAGCCACGCAACTTAGGCTGCGTGTGAGGCTGCGTGACTTAAAATCTACCTATTATTAAATTTTCTATAAGTTGAACTATTAATATAACAAACAATCATCATGTATTTAACATTGATGATAGCTTTAAAATTATTATGATTAAAATTATCCTGTATATAAACTAAGCTGACCAATTTTAATTAAATTAATTTTCTCTATAGTTTAGGCGGCTAAAAACAATTAAAAAACTTACTATTATACCTCTTTAGAGAAGAATTTGTGCCTCCCATCTATGTAGTTAATTTTAAATTTTAAATAAAATCATACATACTACTAAGTCCAAAATTGAGAAAAGAGACATATAAATTAAAAACTACAATTTATCCCCTTAAGCGTTGACTTTTAAAAATCCTTTTGAAAAGTTAATGACTATTTATATCATTAAAGAACTTCCTTCGCCGAATGTTTCTAGATAAAAAAATAATTAAATGTAATAAATTCCTTAAAATTTCTTTCGATATTTTCCTAAATTTCTAATAATAGCAATATCAGGCGTAGCGTAGCTAATTAAATTAGTATGTAATTGACGCAGCCTAATTTATTTTTTATCAATGATACTTGATAAATAAATTCCTTTATACATACATACACACATATACTCACGGCAATAAATCCCTTAACGGGGTAGCCAGAGCTTTGGAATTAGAAATTCCTCAGCCACTTCTGGAAGTTGATTGGAGAAAAGATGGTAATAATAAATGTTTTTGGTGACGGGTCTCCAACCACGTCGCCCAAAATTCACTTAAAGAGCCCCTATACCCTTAGTCGCCTCTTACTACCAACCACAGGTAGAAATGGGGTAGTGTTTTTCTAAACCGACACTACACGGCAAATGTCCTTTATGTACCATCGTAACATGACATTGGCGAATTAAATGCTGCAAACACGAGAAAAGCCAATTTGTAAAAAACTGAAATCAGCAAAAAAAATCAAAATAAAAAGATATATCTGAAAACTTAAGACGAATGGAGCTATAAATATTTATTGCAGGAAATATTGGTAATTAGAGGCATTTGGCTTTGGTTTCGTTTTATTTTCCAGGTAAATTTATCTTTATAAATACAGTCTCTTTTGGATCTGAGGAGTATAAAACTTATGACATCGGTCAAATAGCGATCTTCTTACTTTTTTCCTTATATCTTTCGGCAGCAAAATCATATTTCTACGTCCCTTGGTCCATGTGAAACTGGTATCCAATTTTCTCGCTTCAATTTCAACAATATGGCTGAGTGGAAACATATTATTTCTGAATGGATAACAGAATACTCATCATTGCAACCTAATGAATTAAGAAGTTTCGCTTCTGAACATGAACATAATTATGAAATATCTACAGCCATATTCAGTTTGTTGTATAGTTGCCATGATAGGAACAAATCTTTATCTAGTGATCAAGATGACAGTGATGAGTACACTCAGGTAAGTAACATTTTTGTTTTTCTTAACATATTGACATTGAATAAAGAATAAATAAAGGAAAGAAAAATTTCGACACAGGCAGAAATCGAACCCGCGACCTCGGGTATACGCCCCTGTCGCTCTGCCAATTGAGCTAACGCGTCAATGGCTGCACGTTAAGTAGTGTTTGCGTTCCCTACCTATATTTATTAGTAATAATCCCCACATGAGGTTTTCATGAACAAAAAGATTTAAATTATATTGACATTGAGTAAAAAATAGTACAAGCAATATATTATATATCACCCACAAATTAATCTTCTTACTTTTCGTAAGATTTATTACTTGGATGAGGTGATTAAATTGAATAATAATTATTAGTGGGGTTCAGTATGCCTTTTGCTTTGCATTTCAGTTGTCATTAAATTCCTCCTACAATGTTTGTAGCTAGAACTTCAGAATAAGCTATTCCTCAAAGTCTAAACTTGGTAGTTGGCAAGTTCAAATTCAAAAGATATTTTTAACCAAGTACATACCTGCACATTTTCATATCAATATTATAGTGTATACTAATATTAATAAGTTTCTTTACTTAATTCCGCTAAATACCTGCAGTCTTCATGCAATATGCACTGTGCACTGCCCACCTTCCCACTTACAAGAAATCAAATGATGCATTGTCTGCTATTCAATTTCTTGTAAGTAGGAGGGCTGGCGCTGCACAGTGTATCTAAACTTGCCATTGGTTTGGATTTCAACCCTTTTTTAGATGAACAATTAGCTGATAGGAACTTGGCCCCCTTTTTAACAGTTATGTTTTTGGTGGGATTTCAATACTTTTTTTTATGGAATCATACCTATTTTTTCTCTTTTTTGCCACACCATCGTCCATTGTTAACCTTAGTAATTTTGCGTTATTGAGCAACTTTTTTTTGTAGACCAATCATCAGTAATTTGGGACTGTTTCCCAGTTTGTTTAGGGATTGCAGGCCGAAATAAAAAATGATTTTTGGTTTCAAATAGCACATTAAACCATTGGTTCCAGTGACCATCTGGAGATGAGTCTGACTCGCACTTGACCATTTTTAATTTTCCTAATTGTTCCTTTCCTTTAATGCTAACAAACTACATTGAAGCCAAATTCCAGATTTGTTGGTCTTACTGTATGACCATTAATTTTATGCATAATATCAGACCAATTACCAATATAAAAAAAAATGTGTTACTTTTTTAATGCTAAGGACTATCCCCATGCCAATTTTCAGATTTTCAGGTCTTCTTTCAACTTTCAACCAGACTTGCACTTGACCAATTTTTAATTAGAATTTTTCCATATTTTTTTGCCTAACCATTACCTAAATGCTAAATTTCATAACGCTAGGACAATTAGAAGTGGCCTAGAGGTTTTTATTATCTGTCACTCGCCAAAATTAACTTTTTTCACAGGGTCAATTTCAGGATCTATGAAATGTCGCAAATTGCTTTAGTATAAGTACATGATTACATAGGTACAATTTTATCTCTGTACTTGCAATAGATACAGCAGAGTTACAGGGGGTCAAAAGTGGGTCGAAATGGTTTGTGTAAAAATAGTGCACAGGCACAGCATGTGCATGGCCTGTTGTGGGAAACGCAGAGACTGGGTAATGCTGTGCGCTTAGATACATAGAAAGTTTTTAACTTTTTGGGAGGAAGAAAAAGGTGCTTATATCTTAAAAATATATTCAATTTCTAACCAGCCCGGTTCATCAGATTTTCCACTAATAATTTTGTATAGATTTTGCTAAATAAATGAAAAACTTGCTTTTGAATAAGTTAAGAGAATAAATTGAATCATAGAAGCCTGAACGACGACGACGAATGATTATTATCGTATTCCATTTTAATGTCATGGAGGAATTCATTTTTATTTAGTTTTACTTTGTATTATTATAATTTATTTCTCCCAAAGCCTCTCCTAAAGAATGTATTCCAATATAGTTTTTTACATGCGAAGTTTCATGAACACATAAATAGTAATGTTAAAGTTGAAACTATTTCTGCCGCTGTAGAAAAAGAACTGAGAAAATGACAATGTAAATGACTCAGCACATTATTTTCTTTCAGATGTTTGAGTCAGTTTGTACTCAGTTGTTTAGTTTCTACCGATCAAGAGAAGAGGAGTTACTGCGGTTTACTCTACAATTTGTTCCAACATTGATATTCAATTACCTCAGCTCTGTTGCACAACAAGAGCTTACCAGAGTTACCCGATGTACTGAGACATTACTTATTGGTAAAATCCCATCTATATTAAGTTTATATAACAATGGTAGATAAATCTTAATATATCAAACATTTATCTATCTATCTATACTATAATAAGACTGTACCGAGGTGAAAACTGTACAATGAAGAAAAAAATTAAAAACCGGTGGAATATGTTTAATTTTTGATACTAAAGCCAAATTTGCGTTTTTTGAAAAAAATGTCTGTCTGTCTGTCTGTATGTCCGGTCATCACGTTAATTCTACCAGACAGATCTTGATCAAATTTGGTATGAATGTAGCTTATACACCTGGCCAACATATAGGATATCATTTATCCCGGACTTCGCAAGGGTTCCTACAGGAACATAAAAAAAACATAACTTTTATATGGCTCCTCATATTTACACGATTCATTTTTTCATCGAACGACTTTATCAGACTCTTCATTAATAGTCTTTTTGGAAAAAATAAGGGTTTCATCCATTTTCATCAAAATAAATGTCCATTTAATTGTGGCAAATATTTAACACGGCAACTAAAATCCTTTTTAGGCAACTTTCTATTAGGTCACAAAAAAACTAACTTTGCAGTGATTAAATATCTTAGCAACTATTAAACTATACAAGCAACAAAATGCTGGGATCAAAAAACTAAAAAAACGGCTGCTACTTTAAGGTATCAAATATATCAAGCGGGATCAGTAAAAAACTGGTTCAGGTATTATAAAACCTAATGTGGCGACAAATTTTTCCGAGGGGATATCATACATTCTTTTGTGGCAACTATTGTATTTCATTATAAAAATACACATCTGGCAGCGATTTTTAGGTAGCATTGAAACTGAAAATGGGTATTATAATAATGTATTTGGATATTAAAATATTGTTTGCAGATTCGTAAATTCTTGGAAAGGCGGCAAATGCGCTCGCTGGCTTTTTTATTTTTGTGACTATTATATTAAGTAAATTACATATTATGTGTATTGAAGTAAAAATTAATAAAACTAAAATATATTGGGTTAGGTTAAAAGTTGCTTCTCCCACCCTAATGGGCAGATGCAATTAAGATAGGGAAAGAAAACAGAGGGGGGAAGGGAGGGCGAAGCCCCCCGCATTAAAAACCAATTAATCACCACAAATGCGTTTGTGCTAGGTTAGGTTAGGGTTAGCTTATGTCCCTTAGAGTGGAAATAGGCAACCCGCGAAGCGGGGTGACGTCGATACGCTGTTAGGTTAGGTTAAGTTGTGTAGGTGTAGGTTCATTTAAAAGAGGGAATGTTAATAAAATAGACCAAAAATAGTTTTATTGCATGTCACAATTTGGTTAAAATAAAACCCCTACAAATGTAGCCAAAAGAATTTTTTTAAGATCTTGTTTGTATTTATTTGAGACCTTGGTCATGTTTATAGACAACCCCATTTTAGAATTTATGAGAGCCTATTTTAACTTTTTTATCCGCCAATAATTTGTCGCCTTAGAAGAAATTCAATTGTCACAAAAGAAAATCACTGCCAGATAAAATTTAAATAAAACCTCAAAACTCATTAAAAAGCCGCCGCTTTCTAGTTAAGATGCTACCTCTAATTAGTCGCCAAAGTAGATTATTTACCATCCATTTTCAGTTTTTTTTACGACCCGGAATGGTATCAATTTGTCGCCGCGTTAAATACATGCCTTTAATTGTTTGTCAGAAGTATTACTTCTAGATATTCTTGGCGTAGCGGTATACCGTTCGGTTAATACTAAACGAACGGAAGACCCAGGTTCGAATCTCGGGCATCGCAATCTTTTTGCGTTTTCTTTGCTTTTCTGTTAGCTTAGAATAATAGGAAGCACTATTCCTTCTCTTTCACATTCAACTATGCGAATATGTATGAATAAAGATAATTGAAAGTATATTGTATGAATTTTGCGTATTCATTTGGTAGGTTTGAGAATATGTTCATAACTTTTTTATTAACTATTTTTAAAGTAATATTCTCATAGATATATTGTGCTATAATAATATAATAATAATAATAATAAAGCCATTTATTTCTCACTTAGTTTTTACATTTCAACTTAAAAATAAAAATATAAATTATTATTGATTAGGCACTTAAAATATAACATTACATAACAATTCATTTTAACATCAAATCTAATTAATATAAATTATTTTTTTCATGACATGATAGTCCAGTGGGTAGAACACCCGCCCGAAAAACAGAAGGGCGTGAGTTCCAATCCTGGGACGGGCCTACACCAATTTATCTTTTCTAAAGACATATGTGTGGTTAATTTATCATGGTTGCTAACGGTGAGGGAAAACATCGTGAGGAAACCCACATGGCTGAGTTGTACTTAGTCATGTGACAGTGTATTCGTACAAAAACGGCGATAGGCCTGCCCCCTATCACGTGAGTACACTGTCTAAGCAAAACGTGGGTACCTTCTCTGGAAACTAGATGGCGCTTGCCATGTGAGTTCAGGAGTATTGGTACCTCTGCCAACCCCTTCGGGGATAAACGGCGTGAACGTTTATTATTTTTTTTTAAAAATAAAGTATATACAGCATTACATCATTTGTTTAAAATATTTATCATTTATCATTTAACTACATTTAATTTATTTTTAGTGTTATAATTTATTCTTATTTATTCATTTATGTGAGACACCCATTTTTGGGCGCGTAGGCCTCCTCCAACCCCTTCCATTTGTCTCTCTGCTTGGCTGTGCGGGTCCACGTAGCGCCAGCCAACTGCACGATGTCGCCCGCCCAGCGCCGCCGTGGTCTGCCGCGTGGCCTCGTCGCTTCTCTGGGATACCAGTGAAGGAGTGTCTCACTCCACCGGTTGTCAGTTGTTCTCGTGACGTGACCTGCCCATCTCCACTTGAGTCTGCATGCTAGCTCTACGGCGTCTGTCACCTTGGTCATATTTCTGACTGATGTGTTTCGTACCCTGTGTTTTCGCTTGATGTTTAGCATGCTCCGTTCAGCTGCTCTCTGAAACACATTAAGTTTTTGAACGATATTTTTAGTAAGGGTCCAAGTTTGACACCCGTAGAGTAGGGTGGGAAGAACAATCGTGTCCATCGCTTTCTTTTTAAGATGTGTCGGAAGCTTGGACTTGAATACATCCTTGAGACTCCAGTATTTGCCCCACGCTTTCTTTATTCTTCGTTCTACTTCTCTAGATGTTTGATCAGCGAATGTAATATTTTGTCCCAAGTAAACGTACTCTTCTACGTAATTTATGGTGTGTTCTACTATTTTGATAGGGATTTTTTGATAGTTTGTCATGGCAAACGTTTTTTGCTTGTTCATCTGAAGCCCACAGTTTTTACTCTGTTGGTCAAGCGTTTCTATCATGTAGACTAGGGTCTCGTGGCTTTCTGCAATGAGAACAATATCGTCAGCGAATCTAAGATTGTTAAGGATTTCTCCATTAATATTCACACCGATTTCATCCCAACTTAGTTGTCTAAAAATTTGTTCTAATAATGCTGTGAACAGGTTGGGCGAAATCGGGTCGCCCTGTTTTACTCCTCGCTGTATGTTGAATGGTTCTCCTTTTCTCTCTAGTTTAACGATTCCCTTACTATTTTTGTAGATTTCTTTTAGTATATCAATGTAGGCTGTCTCTACGCCTTGCTCTACCAAAGCCTGCCATAGGGGTTCGTGCTTTATAGAGTCAAAAGCTTTGCAATAATCTATAAAGGCAATATAGAGCTTTTTATTGTACACATATCTCAATTTTAATTTAGTACCGCCATCTATTGAGCGATGACTGATTGGCTGAAATCTCTCACTTATCACCAAAAGTCAGTGTAGGGGGCAGCACCGGGTCGCCAAACTGCTATCCATTCTTACTAAAGATATTCTCATTTTTGAACATAGAAACTTGGTACAAAATGGTTTGTTTCATGATTCTTATGAACAAATAAAATGGTTTTTCGGAACTCACCCCCTAACGGATTGAAATAAAGTATACAGATTTTTGATCTATAAATGTACTGTACCTAGAAATTTGATACTTGATGCGATTGACTGATATAACAACTACAAAAAGGAATATATGAAATTCATTCATCAATCAATCATGAGTAGATACTAACGGCTATAAATCCCAAAAAAGGGTAGCCACAGCTTCAGAGATAGTAATTCTTTATCCACTTTGGGAAGTTGAATGGGGAAAAGGTAGTCAAATAGGTCTCCAACTGCATCGCTCAATAATCAATCAAAAGTCTCAATGTTCTTTATATCTGTTACAACGCCCACGGGAAAATAAATATAAAAAAAAACAGAAGTTAAGATAGTGTTTTGGTATTTTGGATGTAAACCGGATGCAAAAAATGTAGTCCACGCGGACGTAGTCGCGGGCAAAAAGCTAGTATTTATATATTTAGACCCCTTAATGGTTATAAATTATAAAAATCCATATGTTTTTTAAAACTTAATTCTTGTTTATCATTGCGTAAAGTACATTATCAAAAAAGTACATTTGTAAGCGTAATATATCCGTAGAAAAAAAAATGCAAAACATTAGTACATGTCACCCCCAGTTCGGCAGCTATGCATTCACTCTTACATCCAATTACTGTAATGGTTAAACGAAAAGTTTGTAGCCAACATTGTAGATTCTAAAATTACGCGTAAATATATGCATAATATGTTTTTATCTATGTTATGTCAGTGGAGTCTATATGGTTTTTATTAAAATATATCATGTTACTAATAAATAAAGAATAAATAATCCCCACATGAGGTTTTCATGAACAAAAAGATTTAAATTATATATCATGTTGTAATAATGTATATTTTTTATTAACAGTTTCCGCAAACGGCAAATTTTAAGACTAAACCTAATTAATTACATATATTTTAATTAAGTCATATTAATGTCATAATATTTTTAGTAAAAAATCCAAAAGCATTTACAAAAAGATATTTTACAGGTATATACAATTTTGAAGTTGTTGATGAAAATGGAAAACCAAAAGTAGTTTCATTTAGATTACCTTCATTAGCCCAGGCTTCCATATACCATGAGGTACGTTCTAACGAAAAAATAATGATTTCAAAATAAAAACATTTTTGCAACTAAATCATTAACACTAAAGTTCTTTACAGCCTTTGTCTTTAGGTCCTCAATTCTTAACAGAGAGCGCTCTCCGGCGATGGGAAGACTGCAACACGAAGTTGGTGACGTGGGGACCAATGCCACTAATCGAGGGAATCACTTCCCAAGACCGTCTCAAAGTAATGAGCGCCTTGCTGTTTGTGTACAATCAAAATTTAAATGTGATTCAAAAGCAAGCTTTGAGACATTTGTGTATTGCAGTTTCCAGGTATTGTTTTAGTATTTTCTAAGATTTTCACGATTGCACATCATAATTGAAACAACTATTGATTTTCGGATATTTTAATCGCGTGTTATTACATTATTTTTAAAGCACGACGTGTCGAAAACTTTTCAGTTATAATGGTCACGGGAAGACTGAGGTGTCATTTAACAGTACTATAAAATTATTAATACTAACTACCTTCACAAAATTTTAAGTTACATTTGCGTTTAATATTTGCTATGTACAAAAAGAGCTAATGTTATCTGGAGTCTTGCTAGTGTTCTTCCCTTGCTTAGTTGTGCTTATGATCGGGTTCCAAGCAGGTGGTAATTGCCAACCATCATCTCTATTGAAGTTTGGATGTTTCTTTATTTCAATAGATTTGCGTAACATTCTAGGTATCAATCGATTCTCTTTTGCTAGAATTGTAGGTTTGTTAAAACGCATGTGGTGGTTTGGCTTATCGAAGGTGTGTTCATACAAAGCAGATCTTCCAGGACGCCTATTCTTCATATCAGCAATATGTTCTCTTACGCGAGATGCTACACTACGCTTTGTTTGGCCGATGTATGAAAGACCACACTCACAGTCTTGTTTAGATAACTGAAAAGTTTTCGAAACGTCGGGCTTTAAAAATAATGTAATAACACGCGATTAAAATATCCGAAAATCAATAGTTGTTTCAATTATTGTTTTAGTATTATCTAATACTCTTAAAACATTGGTAGTCTAGCTCGGTCACGGCCATAGTTACCTACTTTAACAGGAGTCATGTTATTTTCTGTGCGTATGGGTACCGGAAAAAAATTCTACGCCGCATACAAAAAACAAGGCATACAATTGTCAAATTTTCATTTCAAAATTCACTACGCAGGCTGGTGTGTTGTACTCAGTATCAGTCATTTAAATGTTTAGGTTTTTATTTTACTACACTAAAAATTTTTATTACACTAATATTAAACATCCAATTACAGGACAGTAACCCAAGGATTTCAGCAAAACAAAAACGAATCTCACCAATCGTCATACAACTCGATCACGCGGATTCCAGTAGAGTCCAACTTTCTGATCCAAATGATAAACGGTGTATATTACGCGATGTTCAATGAGTTCTACACGTTGGCTTTGCAAGCCATCAAGGACATAGATCAGCGGGCCCAGTACGAGCTCTTGCCGGACGTCATGCTGGTCGCGAGTGCTATTATTAATACTATTGAGAATAGTGCAGGTATGACCTTCATATTATTTTAATATACATTTTTAGCCTTAAAACTCTCTCTTATCTTCTATTATTACTATCTAATTTCGCTGTTTATCCTGTTTGTTTTTGTATTCCAGATCAGCCCTCCGACAGTGGCCTGGATATCAGTTCCGAGTTATCTCCGTCGAGCAGCTCTGTCGCCATTTCCAAGTCTATGATAACTAATGCTTCATTCCGAACTAAAAAATTACCAGGTCTGTACTTATATAGTTTCTACTGGTATTATGTGGTTTCATAACTTTGCGTGTCGTTTTCAGCTTTAGATTAGACTCAAGACTCAAGCGTTCACGCCTTATATCCCCGAAGGGGTTGGCAGAGGTACTAATATTTCTAAACATCACGTGACGTTGTCACATGTTTTTCCTTACCGTTGACAACCTTGATAAATTAAACACACATATGACTTTAGAAAAGACAAATTGGTGTAGGCCCGACCCGGGATTTACACGCCTGACACGATAAGCGGACTTCTACCCGCTTAACTATCACGGTTGTTTCAATTAGCTAATAAAGTGCTAATACGTATCGAGGATTACTTACGATCTCTGGCCACAAAAGTTTGTTTTCATAACAACGGCAGATCAATCTGCTGGCAATCGTTCAGCAGGAGTATAGATATTACTTGAATACTGCAGTTTATTCCCAAAGTAGTATCTTTTTAAAATAGTTTTATTTAAAAATCAAATAAAATTCAACGATACACTCTAATTCACTAATGATATTTAGCTTGATCAATTACTCATTTCTTTTCAAGCAGTACTAATTTTAACAAGTTGGGTGGTAGTTCACCAGGCACAATCAAAGTTATATTGTTTTATCGCCCAAAGCAGTTTCCTGCCGTGAAAAGTAGTTAAACAAAAGCTTCCCTATAAAAAAGCAACTGCATCGCGGTTGGATAAGCGCTGCCAAATTTGTATGATTCCAGTCATACCCAGTATCGATCCATTTACCCAAAATGTTATGCAGTGATTTAGGTGAAACTGCTTTAAGTGCATTTTATAAAATTTTATAATTTTATGATTAAATATATTACTATGAAATATCAAACACACCTCAAATAAATCCAAAATTTAGTTATTAATAACGAATTCCACTTTTCGTGACCATAAATATTTAAAAGATGGAATAACAAATGAGTGTCTTGATTCGACGTGGCCTGAATCCGAAATATGTTTTCTGCGAATACCTATAGTTTTATAAATTTCACCTTACTCTATTCACTAGTGAACCAACATTATGATGTTGCTCAGTACTTAAGATACTTTTTGGTGTTAATAGGTACACAGACAGTTGTAACTGAGGTGTACCGTAGCTCAGAAAATTACCCAAAAGCTACACTACCAAACCAATGTACTCAGCGGGATGATTCGTTTGCAAACACTTCAACATGTATATATAAGTTTACTACTACGAACTACTCTGCATTTGAGTTAACAAAGCAAATACACCCACTCCAAACAGAAGAATCACATTCGACATAACGGAGGTATGACGCCACGAATGTAAAGCAATGTCCCATACACAGACTCACGCATAGAATAGTAATAATCAGCAATTGAGCAACATATTTCACTTGCAGATGGAAGAAGTAAATACGTGGGATCCCAATAAGTCGTTTAAGTTTAGACACTCACAAGCAATTTCATTATTAGACATACATTCCGTTTTAAGGTATTCAAATTAATGACAATTATATAGTATTTTGCAATAGATTCACTGTAGAAGTTTCCTGTGCTTTAATGTGTTCGTATTCATGGCGGTTATCTCGGCAATTAATTAGTTATGAATGTAGAACATCCAAGGTAGTCGAACGAAGTGCGAGGAATAAAATAGTATGTATGAAAAGATTGATGAACGTAGACGAAGCTCGAGAGGTTTGCCAGAATCGTACAAAGTGGCGATCGATAGTTCAGTTTAGTTAGCCTACTCCCATTGGGAATAAATGCCTGAGTATGTCACAGGTGTTTGTAAAATCCCATTTTGTTTGAATGTTATCTGGTGACATTACTAAGTCTTTCTATATAAGAATAGAGAACGGACTATTGCAAAAAATATCCAAAATAATGTTTAGGACTAGACTGGAAATTTTGAAGTTAATTATTTTACAAGCGCTATGCCTTGAAGTTCTTTCGTTGTATTAAACATGTTTGCAGTAAATAAAATTAGATTTTTAAATCTATTGGACGCAATAAAAGATTTTGTAGCTGTGTAGTGCAGCTTAGAATTGCAATGACCCGTTTCTTCCCGTTGGTGTCGTACAAGGTGAGTTTGGTGATGTGGCTAGGATCCATCACCAATGTTTTCCTCAATCAACTCCCAATCAAATCCGCTAAGTAATTTCTAAGTCTGAAGCTCTGTCTACATGGTTTTAACCTAGAGTATAATTATTGCTACATGACTTTTTGGTTGTAATTATCAGTAATTCAGTAACTCAACAATAACATTTGGACCTATTCATCGTATTCTAAATGTAATTATGGCTATTCTAAACTCAGAAGTGTAGTAAAATTCTTTATATGAAAACAGTCGGTCCTTGATTCCACAAATACTTCTAATGATCTAATGACATTTGTGTTTCCTTACAGATGACATCCCTATCCAAGCCGGACAAGCGGTAGTTCCTGAGTCGAATGACGTCCTCACATCTATCACCGAGGAAGGTGAGAGTGACGCAGCTCCTATACAACGAGGAGTGGTCGGAAGGTCTTCTAAGCCAAAACTAACCCCGTTTTCTGGCTTGGGCAAAAAAATCGGAAAAGAAAAATCAAATACCGAAAAAAAAGTAACGTTAAAAGAATCTTCGAAGGCAATTTGGAACACTATAAGTGGTAGCGGTGACGTGAACGAATCCCAGTCTAACAGTGGCGGCCCCGATACCTCCGAACCCAATGGCAGTACGAAGGACGAGATATCGATAACTTCTGGTATGATAAGTACGGAAAACTCAGACTCTCGTTCCCAGATCACGACAGATTCGCTTGACATGGACCCTGCGCCACGGTTTGCTGCCATGCAAGTTAGTTCTGTGTAAGATTGTTACTAGATTATGTTCTTGAGTTTTGAACTAGGGTGTTGTTAAATTACTGTATACGTTAATCAAAACTAGTTGGGTTGATGCTGTTAATTAATTTATTGTGGTGTTCATAATAGTTATACTAGAATGGTTTATTTAGTCTATGCAAACTTGGTAGTAAATCATCGGAAAAGACATCAGGTCTAGTGAGGGTCGTACACGGCATACCCGCCTGTATCGATATGAAAACTAGTCATCGTCGTCGTTGCGCTATCGTTAATTTTAAATAGTATAATGTACAACAGTAGTAGTAACAGTTAGGTTCTATTAATATCTGCAAAGGTTTGGATTTCTTAAGAGCCACATTGGAGAGTTTTTACGAAAACTATATTACTTACACTTGTTGGAGCTAATATTCAAAATCAAGCACGAGTTATCATTTTATAAATACAACAACACAAAGTTTGTAAATAAATCGGATTATTATTAGTCAGTCAAATAAAATCATTAGAGTTCTGATGATCATTAGTGTTTTTTTGTGTAGTTATATAACATTTATAACAAATCTATTTGTCTACAGACAGGCGTGAGTTCCGTTCACCGTTCCGAAGTGCATCGAAACTTAATAAACATGTGTCCTTTCGGACCTCATTTCTGCCGTGTAGTTCCGGCTTAGAATGCCACTACCCCATTTATCCACGGTTGTCGTAAGAGCCGACTAAGGGTATGAAGCTTTTTTAAGTGGTTTTTGGGCGATGTGGTTGGCGGCCCATCACCAACGATACTTTGTTTCTACCATCTTCTCCCCTATCAACTGTCAAATGTGGCTATGGATTTTCCAGGCTTCCTCTTTTCGGAATTTATCGCCGTGAGTATATGTATGTATGTATTTTAAAAAGTGGAAAGTTGTTTGTACCAAACTGGTGACAGAAAAATGTTTGAATCTAAAATTAGTTATACCTAAGATCTCTGTCATCCGAAAATACTATGTTTTCATTTTTAAAAATATTCCTTATAATTTTAAAATTCTGTATTAAGATATCGCTCCTATGTTTTATGGCCGAGTTTGCACAGACCAAATAATTTTAGTATAGTTAGATATTTCTACTGCTATTATTATGAATGTATTCTAAAATTGTAGAGAGGATGGATGCCAGTAAATTGGCGTAAGAGATATATTGAGCCAATGTGGAAGGTAATGTTAGTAGAGGACGACCTCGGAGGACACATTTGGATCAAATAGAAAAGGTGCTCAAAAAGGCAGGTGTCCGCAGTATGAAGAATAAAAGAGCATGTATGAAAATATTGATGGATTGAAGCAAAGCCAGAGAGGTTTGCCAGGATAGTACAAAGTGGCGATCAATAGTCTCTGCCTACCCCAATGGGAACTAACGGCGTGAGAATATGTATGTATGCATTCCAAAAATACTTATTTACTCCGTTAATAAATACAATTTTATGAACATGTTATAAAGCAACCGTAAACATGCGGAAGGTGCTTGTAAAAGCCAGTGACCAGGAATTATAGTAACTTAATCCAAGTAACCTGTCTTTAAACATGCTATTTTGTTGTTGGTATTATCTATTATGTTTGATAAAAATATTATTATATTTTTGTTTGTGTTCTGCAGAGCAAGCACGAGCACTATTTTATCGACACGATAACTGTTAGAATGAGATGGCAGTATACGATACTAAGTAAGTGCGTAAGAGATGGCTGCTTTATCCCACGCGATAACTAGTTTAAACACGGCTCGTGCTTGCCCTTCTGGTGATCTTAAATAAGAAAGAAGAAATAAGTATTATTTCATGTATTTATTAGATAAATATCGTTAATTATTTGTAGGAAGGTGTTAGTAGTCAAAGTTTTCATCTCTTCAAGGGTCAATGACTAGTATAAAAATGGCCATTGTTAAATTAAAGTTTATTCTTATGACAACACTCTCATTATCTTTTAATAACCAAGATCCAATATAATACTAGTATAATGACTTTTAAAAGTGACCCTAATTCTTAATTACCAACTGCGAGGCTCTGCGTTGACCCTTAGTCTGGGTTTTCCAAACCTACTGAATAGATACTTATAATGATTCCGCATTTTTATCTCTACAAAGTTTATTTTAAATGTTATTGGGTAAGATTAATTTATTTTGAAATGGGTGACAGCGGTGAAGGTTTTTGAGAAATGTATGCAATCTTACATTGATCAGTGAAAATAAAGTGGATGAGTGTACTTAACTAGTATTGTTGTTTTTCTTTACCTCTTTCCTTATCTTACACACAGTGTTCATATCGCACAGTTTTGTGGTGACTGGATAGGTAAAATACACAAATACACTTATAAGCAAATGACAAGCTGGGTAAAGTCGGCTTATAATAGCATAAACTGATTCCTTCTTCGGATGTCGTAAGAGGTAACTAAGGGCTTTGGGACATTTAAAGTGGTTTTCGGGCGATGAGGCTGGATCTATCACCAACCATGAGTTGACGAATACTCATAAATAGGTATAGTGGGAAATGATTAAACTAATTTCTTGACGCAACGTTCACGAGAACATTGGATTTGTACATCCGATTATTCTCTTCCTAAATCCTACTTTGCACAACCCAAATTTAAAATCAGACTGATTCTTACTAAAGTCGTGATTCTTCACTCTTTGGAGGCCTGGTACGACGTGGCTTAATGAGTTTAAAATAATTGCATCTTACACAATGAAGCTTAATGTTACTTGCATCATCGGTAGAAACGTTGCAAGATATGGCGATTATTGTAAACTTGATTCTATTGAAGAATAGTTTATTTATTGAAATTATGTGAATTGCCCAAGATGTATCTAACGTATGTACGAGTACTTGAAGGCATTGTTAAACGAGCGAATATCATACACTTCATCATCGTCATAAATAGTAGATTTGTGTTCAACCATCTGCTTCAGATTTGCTATAATTGCTGCCTGTTCATCCTTCTCTGCTTCGTTTATCAGAACTGGTAAGTTTGCGGCGCAAATCCATAAATAGAACATTCCCACTGTAAAAGAAATAAAATATGAGACCTTGAGTACCCATATTACCAAAGACAATATATTTATCTAAATTACCGACATAAGATGGAGCCACTTGCGACACTAGCACCTATCAAATGACCAATGTTCATGCTGTTTTCTTTTATGATGAGAAGCCAAATTATTACGACAGCTGATATTAATAGCAACCGGAAAAATTCTATTAGTATGTACCCCAACATCAGAGTTACTGTTTTCTGGAAATGAAGCACGAAGTATTAGTGATTTAAATAAACCAAATGTGTTTGAATCTGCTACTCTTGAAATTTGCTATCGAGAGGTACTTACCACAAATGCTGCATATATGAAGAACACGCAGAGGAGTAAATATACGCATGAAAATACTATGGTTACTGTCAAATATGATTCAGTATCTGTAAATAATGTATAAATCAGATTAAATGTGTATTACGGAATCTTTTTTTGCCGTGTAGTGCCGGCTTAGAATGTCACTAACCCTTTCTACCCACGGGGGTTATAAGAGGCGACTAAGAGTATGGGGCATTTTTTAGTGGTTTTTAGGCGATGCGGTTGGAGACCCATTACCAACTATACTTTATTTCTACCATCTTGTCCCCTATCAACTTCCAAATATGGCAAAGGAACAAGGATACTCTACACTATGGATGGGCCCTGTGGTAATATATCTAAATAACATTATGCAAATAATCATATCGCAACAGAAATATTCCATATGCCGTTTTCTCTTTCTAACCTTCCGAGCTTAATCTTTTGCAAAAGAGAGCAATACATGTTTACTTTTTGTTGTTTATGGCAAAAATTCGTCAAGACGTCACGATTTTGATAGCGCGTACCTAGATCGGCCATCTTAATCGCCATTTGATCTGTCAAGTTGCTTTGTAAACAAAAGTGTTGCTTATGTTTATTGTGTTTTGGACATTGATTAATCAAGTTTTAGACCATAAAATTACATGGGTAATATAAATGCACGATGCCCTGTTGCTCTGTTAAAGATTGTGGTGCCCGTAATAGCGAAAATCAGCCTCGATTAACTTTGCACAAGTAAGTAATTATTTTCTTTGTTTTCACTTCGGTCAAGAGTATTTTTTTGGTTTATTTCATGCTTCCTCGATGTGATCAGAGAAAACTTCATGATCATTGTAATATTTTCGCCATAATTTCTTGCAAAATTATTTCCTCTCATTGTTTACCTAGTGATGTGAAACACTGATCATTTAGTATTATCGATGTTTTAGTACTATCAGTATTATGGGTTGATTGGTTAACCTATTAAAAATCTAAATGCCTTCCAAAATGTAGGTAACATTAATTTTATAGTTTACACTTTTCTTCACATTTGTTACGAGGCGGTTATTGAACTAAAATTTAATAATTTCAGGTTTCCTACAAGTGAAGCACGGGGACGAAAGTGGCTTGATGGTATTTGCTTTGAAACCATCAGCATAAAAATTGGCATTGCATTTTAAAAAAATGGTATGATATAACATAAAAAAATCACGAATGAAAAGGTTTCATTCAGAACGTGTTATAACAAATTGACGTTATTTAAAAATGAAGAAATGGACATTGTTAATTTATTTACGTTGTTTTTTTTTAGTATGTATGTATGTATATGTACGATCCTGCAATATAAGTCAAGTACAGTATCAATATTTTGTGGTACGTGTACGACAACCGATTTTAAGGCGTCCTTGAGCATATGACACCCATGATTAATCTCACTGAACAACTGATCGATGCACTGCTTTTAACTTACCCCACGCTGAAAATCATAATAAATTATCGCTCGAAAATGTTCACGAGTTAAGTCCATGGTGATGATCGAAACGAAGGTTTAAAACTGGTCCTAAAATATCTAGATCTAAATTAAAAGTATTTGTCCACTGTCGAAATAGATTAATTCTACATAAAACATTATTAAATAAACATGTTGGCAAATTTATCGATATGTTTCTATTCTGATTTTTTATTGTATGATACAACCCTAGGTCAGCCATTTTAAGTGCCAATAGGCCACGCCCCCTGCTACGCTCTAAGAGTGTTTAGGGCCCATCCATAGTGTAGAGTATCCTTGCAAAGGAATTTCTAGCTCTGAAGCTCTGGCTACACCTTTTTGGGATTTATGGCCGTGAGTATATGTCTGTATGTTTATTATGTACTGTTTTCAACTTGTTTAGCCTAAGGGCTCTTGCGCACTAGCGGCCAGCCGCCGGGGCGGCTAGCCGCGCGGTCTGCCGCTTCCCCAGTTTAATATGCAACCGCCTGTGATTGTGCGCACTTGACCGCCGCAAATTTTCAACCGCGGCGGTTGAATGGAGAGCTGCGGCCCGCTCCGCGGCTGGCCGCCATATTGCTTATACGCACTGGCGGTTTTAGTTTGCGGCGAGCCGGCGCCGATGAGTTTATACGTGAGTCGCAGCCATGGACTTCGACACAGAGAACTTTTTTTACTTTTATTTCGTTGTTTTCGGGAGTAATAATAAATAACACAAGCCATCTCGATGGCGTCCATTTTGTTTATGGGGCACGCGGACCGCTCTGGTCCAACCGCTGAACGCGATTTCATTGCGGTTTCTTCGCGGTTGGCCGCCATAGCGGTCAGCCGCAATGAAACCGCGTTTAGCGGTTGGACCGCTCAAACAAACCGCCTAACTGTTTAGTAAATTACTCTGTGATTTTATTTCATTTACTTAAATGCGCTTTAAACTATATACCTTTAATATTATAATTAAAAATAAATAATAGTGCTCGTATTGGTACGATCAATATTTAGGTAATTTTTTATATTATAATTTAAAAACTTACTGGATTCAACATTCTCTAAGAAGTCTTCTACGTAGCCAAGTTTCATATTTTCGATTAAGTTAGATGTGAAGTCTTTAACAGCATCAACATTGTTTAGTGCAATGCACGTGACCACTAACACCAAAAGTATTTGTATCTGAAATATGAAATACATGGCATTTTCTGGGTAACAAATATCAATATTTATACATAAACTGCCCGGTCCCTGCCCGTCTTGGAGGGAGATGTTAGTGGAGGACGATCACGGAGGACACATCTGGACCATAGAGAGTGCTCAAAAATGCAGTCGTCCGAAGTATGAAGATTAAAACAGCATGTATGAATATATAGAGTTTTGCCAGGATCGTACAAATTGCGATCGATAGTGTCTGTCTACCCTAATGGGAAATAATCGAGGGAGTATATGTATGAATGTATAAATTGAATATTACCAGATCGGGTATACCCTGAATAGTGGTTATGTACCCATAATATATATCAGCTGTGTAGTGTCAGCTTAGAATAGCACTACCCCATTTCTTCCGGTGGGTGTACGTAAAAGGCGACTAACGGTATTGGGGCTTTTAAGGGATATTTGGGCGATGCAGTTGGAGACCCATCATCAACAACCTTTATTTCACCATCTTTCCCCACGGAACTTCCAAAAGTGGCTGAGGAATTTCTAATTCCTTAGCTCTGGCTACCCCTTCTAGGGGTTTATAGTCGTGAGTATATGTATGTATGTATGTAATATACTTTCAAATACGACGTGAAAATGAATGGTGATAATGAGGACTTGTTTTCAATATTAAATTAATAACAATACATTACAATCCTGATTTGGTTAATTGTCAACCTCTTTTAAAATCACTTAAAATTAATTTAATAGTTTCGAAATTCTGTACGCAAAATAAGTTACTTACCGCTGAAAACGCTGCAATGATTATTCCTCCTAAGCGCAATGAAAACCAAAAACAGCAACTATAGACGAGTGCCATTTTTCTTATTATTTACATGACGAAAATTAGTGTGTTCGATTCGATTTGATGAATGCAGTATAAGAACACGTACATATATATGTATTGAATGGGTGGCCCACCCGTAACTGTGGTGTCATTGCATGATGTATAACGTGACGTGCGTGACAAGTTAAATAGCTTATTTTTTATTCATATGATACCATTACCCCAACCCCAACATATAACAACAATACTCAGATAAATTGCTGTGATAAAATTTCAGTCGTTTACTAATGACGTTATATAAAGTTAATATATGGGTATAATTTTTACATTCGAAAATAATCGTTGTGTAACATTGAAGATATGCATATTTACGCATATTACACTTAACGCTGTGTTCTGTCGGCAAGCAATAACACTACCCCATTTCTTGCCGTCGGTGCCGTACGAGGCGAGGAAGGGTATGCGATTATCAAGTGGTTGTTCATCATCATCACTAACGATACTTTATTTTAACTATCTTATCCCCAATAAACTTCGAAAAGTTAAGAACTGTTTTATTCATTACTAGTGGATCGGCCCAGCTTCGCACGGGTAGCGTTGTGTTTTAAATATCTGAGGTTTCTTTCTTCAGTCACTGCTCAAGCATTGTGAAATTTAGCGCAATGTTTTCCATTTATTAAATTTATGACACTCCCTGAACAGTGTAGTTTGGTGATTTTGAATGCGCTTTTATGAACGGTTCAGTATTTCCGTTTATTAGCAAATCTATACTTATAATAAATCTGTAGAGAGGTCAATTCTGTACATGAAATATATTTTCAAAATAACTATCAGAGGGTGATGAGTGATCGATACTGATGCCAAAAAAGCAATCAGTAAAATTTTTGTCTGTCTGTCTGTCGGTTTGTTTGTTCCTTATGGAAACAAAAACTACTCGACGGATTTAAACGAAACTTGGCACAATTATTCTTCATACTCCTGGGCAGGTTACAGTAGTAGTATACTTTTCAGCAGAGTAGTGAAGGGGAATTTTGGGAAATTTTGGAAAAACGGGAGAAGTTACTCCATTTTTTAAGCTTCCGTCGCGTGTGCATCCTTAATGGTTAAAGTTACATAGAAATCATGTAGTACGGAAATATTCTTCATAAAATTGTCTAAAAAATATCCCTCAATAGCATGTGTCTATCCTTATGGTTGACTCTCAATAACACGGGTAACTCCCGATAGCTTAGCAGTTCGGAGCATTCTGAATATATTTGTTTACTCTTACGTTTATAATACTCTCATTCATCCATAATTTAAAAAAGTTGACATTATAACCTATGCAATAAAAAAAGAATCATAGAAATCGGTACAGAAACACCGAAATTATACATGAAATAAGCCATTCCATAATAGAATAGAATAGAATAGAAAACTCTTTATTGTACATCAAATATGGAAAAACAATTACAAATACACAGAATGAATTAACAAAAGTACAATTGGCGGTCTTATCACTAAAAGCGATCTCTTCCAGACAACCTTTGAATGGAGAGGTCAATAAATTAGAGTCATGTGAGATAGATGTACAACAACATGGTGAAACTGATGACTATGCGTTAATATATAATAATAATAATTCAGCAGAGTAGTGAAGGGGAATTTTGGGAAATTTTAGAGAAACGGGAGAAGTTACTCCATTTTTTAAGCTTCCGTCGCGTGTCCAGCCTTAATGGTTAAAGTTACATAGAAATCATGTAGGACGGAAATATTCTTCATAAAATTGTCTATAAAAGTTCCCGCAACAGTATATGTTTATCTTTTATGATTGAATCACAATAACACGTGTAACTCCTGATAGCTTAGCAATTCGGAGCATTCTGATTATGTTTGTTAACTCTTACGTTTATAGTTCTCTCATTTATTTCTCATTTAAAAAAGTTTACATTATTACCTATTCAATAAAAAAAGAATCATAGAAATCGGTATGGAAACACCAAACTTATACAAGAAATAAGCCATCGCGTCCTGTCGTTGCACGTGAATACTGAATCATGCTGGATTATTTTTTAGTAATGGTTGCGCGGGCAAAAGATAGCCGTGAGTTGAGTATATGTATGATGTATGCAAAGTTTGTAACTCTGATTGTTTGTTTGCATGGGTTTATTTTCGGAGAAACTGAACCGTTCATTAAAGCGCTTTCAACATCACAAAGCTAAACTATTCAGGAGTGCTATAAGTGGCGCTAAATTTCACAAAGGTTGAGCAGTGATTGAAAAAACCCCAGATATTATTAAAACTACGCTACCCGTGCGTAGCTGGGCCGATCCACTAGTCTATAATATAATAATAAGACTGTAACGAGGTCAAAAGTGTACATTGAAGAAAAAAAATAAAAACCGGTGGAATATGTTTTATTTTCGATACTGAAGCCAAATTTGCTATTTTTGAAAAAAAATGTCTGTCTGTCTGTCTGTCTTTCTGTATGTCCGTTCATCACGTTAATTCTACCGGACCGATCTTGATCAAATTTGGCATGAATGTAGGTTATACACCTGGCCAACATATAGGATATAATTTATCCCGGATTTCGCAAGGGTTCCCACAGGAGCATAAAAAAACATAACTTTTATATGGTTCCCCATATTTACACGATTAATTTTTTCATCGACCGACTTTATCGGACTCTTCATTAATAGTCTTTTTGGAAAAAATAAAGATTTCATCCATTTTCATCAAAATAATTGTCCATTCAATTGTTTGTCAATAGTATGACTACTAGATATATAGGATATCACAAATTTGAGACTTACACAAATGTCTGCGTGGCGTAGCGGTATACCGTTTGGTAAACACTAAGTACGAAAGACGCAGGTTCGAATCCCGGGTGGTCAAAGTCTTTTTGCGTATTTTTTTTTTATTTGTGTATGTATAATAAAGCCTTTATTTCCCAAATTTATAAAGATTTATAACATTGACAATATTAAATTAGTGTAACAATTAATGACAAAATTTAACTTACATCTATGTTTAGATTGTTATACAAGATTATATTTAAGGTAGGTTTTATTCATGCTATTTTATTTTATTTTTTATTTTATTTATTTTTATTAATTGTTATTGAATAGTTAGTACATACAAGATTAATTATTATAAATGAACCCACCAATCAATTAGCAAAGAATGTTACAATTGATATAATTATACAATCCTATGTTTGGGACGTCCATTGTTGGACGTAGGCCTCCTCCATCCGTTTCCAGCAGTGTCTGTCAGCAGCGAGGCGCGTCCAAGCGCCGCCGGCCAGCTGCACGATGTCGTCCACCCAGCGCCGCCGCGGTCGGCCCCGCCGCCTCCTCGCGTCTCGCACCTGCCAGTGCAGCACCCTCTCGCTCCAGCGCCCATCGCTAGCACGTGTCACGTGACCTGCCCATCTCCATTTAAGACTGCACGCCATCTCTACAACGTCGATAAGCTTTGTTTTTTGCCTTAATTCTGTGGTTCTAACTCTGTCGCTTAGCTTCAACCCCAACATGCTCCTTTCCGTTGACCGTTGAAAAACTTGTAGCTTATTAGTTATCGTCTTTGTGAGAGGCCAAGTTTGGCATCCGTAAAGTAGAGTAGGCAGGACTATTGTATCGTAAGCTTTCTTTTTTAATTTAAGTGGTATACGTGATTTGAATATATCTTTCAATGACCAATATTTAGTTAATGACAATAGGTTAGAATAATAGGATGCACTAATCCTTCTTTTTCACATTCAACTATGCAAATATGTATGAATAAAGATAATTGAAATCATATTGTATGAATGTTGCGTATTCATTTGGTAGGTTTGAGAATATGTTTATATCTTTTCTTTATTTAACTATTTTTTACTAATATTTTCATAGATATATTATACTTTAAACATAAATTATATATTATACTTTACTTACGCATAAATTAATATTCTGTTTAAGCCTCAGAATGCATAGTTTGTAAATAATATTAAATATCTCAATTTTATTTCAGTACCGCCATCTATTGGCCGATGATTGCAAACTCTCTCACATCACCAACTTATTGCTCCCCATATTTACACGATTAATTTTTTCATCGACCGACTTTACCAGAGTCTTCATTAATAGTGTTTTTGAAAAAAATAAGGGTTTTATCCATTTTCATCAAAATTAATGTCCATTTAATGAATTGCTGTGTAGTGTCGGCTTAGAATAACACTACACCATTTCTTCCGGTGGGTGTACGTAAGAGGCGACTAACGGTATTGGGGCTTTTAAGGGATTTTTGGGCGATGTGGTTGGAGACCCATCACCAACACACACCTTTATTTCACTATCTTTTCCCGACGCAACTTTCAAAAGTGGCTGAGGAACTTCAAGTTCCTTATCTCTGGCTACCCTTCTAGGGATTTATAGCCGTGAGTATATGTATGTATGTATTTAATTGTTTGTCAATAGTATGGCTACTAAATATATATACCATATCATAAATTTGACATCATTACTAATGTTTTTGTGGCGTAGCTGTATACCGATTGGTTAAAACTAATCTAACGGATGACCCAGGTTCGAATCCCGGGTGATTTCTTTTTGAGACTTTTTTGCTTTTGTGTTAGGTTAGAATAATAGGATGCACTAATCCTTCTTTTTCACATTCAACTATGCGAATATGTATGAATAAAGATAATTGAAAGTATATTGTATGAATTTTGCGTATTCATTTGGTAGGTTTGAGAATATGTTTATAGCTTTTGTTTTTTTAACAATTTTTAACTAATATTCTCATAGATATATTATACTTTACTTACGCATAAATTAATATTCTGTTTAAGCCTCAGAATGCATAGTTTGTAAATAATAGTAAATATCTCAATGTTAATTTAGTAACGCCATCTGTTGACCGATGATTGCAATCTCTCACACATCACCAACAGTCAGTGTAAGGGGCAGCACCGGGTCGCCAAACTGTTATCCATACTTACTCAAGATATTTTCATTTTTGAACAAAGAAACTTGGTTACAAAATGGTTTGTTTCATGTTTCTTATGAACAATTAAAAAGGCTTTTTGGAACTCATCCCCTAAGAGATTGAAATTATATTATACAGTTTTTTGATATTTGTATCTAGAAATTTGAATCTTGATGCGATTGACTGATACAACAACTACAAAAAGGAATGTATGAAATTCATCCATCAATCAATCATGAGAATATACTAACGGCTATAAATCCCAAAAAAGTAATTCTTTATCCACTTTTGGAAGTTAAATGGGGTCCGTCCAACCGTCCAACTGCATCGCCCAATAAACACTTAAAAAGTCTCAATGTTCTTTATATCTATTACAACGCCCACGGGAATATAAATACAAAAAAACAGAAGTTAGTGTAGTTAGATAGTGTTTTGGTATTTTGGATGTAAACTGGATGCAAAAAATGTAGTCCACGTGGACGTAGTCGCGGGCAAAAAGCTAGTTTAACATAATATCGTAAAAGTTCTTAGCTAAGAACCGAAAGGTTTATCGCTCCTTAATTGATTAAGAGAAGGCGTATGATAGGGTGGTAAGAAAGTGTTTATGGGAGGTGTTATCCAAGTTCGGTTTGGGGAATCAACTTATACGAGCAATGGTGTCACTCTATGAGGATTCTAGTGCATGTGTAACAGTAAAAGGGGAAAACACTGACTGGTACGGAATCTCTAGGGGTGTCCGACAGTGATGTGTAGCTTCTCCGTGGCTCTTCAATTTGTTCATGGATGACTGTTTAACAGAGTTGCGTGAAAGTGATTATGGACTAAGAATGGGTAGATTCATCATTAAATGCCTCTTGTATCGACAGAAGAGTTGCAAAAGATGATGAATATTGCATGTGAGTCTTTTGTTAGAAAGGGAATGCGGGTGAATGTAGATAAAACCAAAACGATGGTTTTTAAGAGACAGGAAGATGTTACAGAATGCGTGATTGCGATTGATGGTAAGGACGTGGAACAGGTGAAGGAGTTTGTATATCTGGGAAGTTTGTTTACAAGGGATGGAAAATGTGATGAAGACATTGAAAGAAGAGTGAAAAAAGGTAATGCGGTAAATGGAGCAATGAATAGCCTAATGACCAGTCAATCGGTGTCTGAAAAGGCCCGAATGGCTGTGCATGATGCTGTTCTTGTTCCTACGCTTATGTATGGAAGCGAATGTTGGGTGTGGCAGAAGAAGCATGAGAGCAGAGTGAATGCAGTAGAGATGGGGTCCCTCAGAAAAAAATGTCATGTTAGATTATGTGACCGAGTGAGAAATAGTGAGAATCGTGAAAAGTGCAGTGTGAAAGATGATATTGCAAGAAAGATAGAAAAAGGAATGTTGAGATAGTTTGGGCACATAGAGAGGATGGATGATAGAAAATTGGTAAAAGGGATCTATAGAGCTAGTGTGGATGGTAATGTTAGTAGAGGACGACCACGGAGAACACACTTGGACCAAATTGAGAGTGTGCTCAAAAAGGCTGGCGTCCGTAGTATGAGGAATAAAAGAGCATGTATGAAAAGATTTATGGATGTATGTCTGCCCTCTATCACGAGTACTCATTACCTTTCTCTATGGAGTACACTGTCTAAGCAAAACGTGGGTACTCCGAACACCAGGTGACAATGTCACGTAATGTTCAGAAGTATTAGTACCTCTGCGAACTCTCTCGGGGATATACGGCGGGAACGTTTGAGTTTGAGTAATAATAATACAACTTTTTACACTTTTGTACGTTCAATTGTCTTTGTTTCAAATTTAATAACGACGATATATCCTTTGTGGTTTTGTTAATCTTAAAATTTCACCCATAGGCATATCAATACGCCCATGGTTTTGGTTACGCAAAATTCATCAAAGTTAATCAATAAACATTCTGTGAACTTGTTATTATTACCTTTCTCTATGATGAACGCCACGTACTTGAACAATAACGGTGACATATTGTCAAAGTTAAAGTTAGACATGTGTCACTTATTCATATTATCTCGCTGTCAGATGTCAGCACAGCAATGTCATTGTCAGTTACTCTGATACGAACGAATTTGTTGATGTAGATGGAAAATACTTAAAAGCTAGATACTTTGGTTATTCAAATCCATATCTTTATATATTTAACAATTTCAATATGGGTTCTTCCCACAGTTCAGAAGTTCCTGGGGGAGGCACTGAAGGTTATCATGTGTTAAGGGTGTGTATATATTTACTGTATGAACTAAGGAGTTAAATTTGTTGTTCGATATGTACACGTCAATATTATTTTATGTTATAGGTACATGAAGGATCCCCTGGGCAAAGAGCCGGCTTGGAAGCGTTTTTCGATTTCATTGTTGCTATAAATAATACGAGACTGGATCAAGATAATGACCTTCTAAAAGAATTATTACAGAAAAACATAGATAAAACAATAAAGATGTTAGTCTACAGCAGTAAAACACAATCAGTGAGGGAAGTAATTGTGACACCATGTGATAATTGGGGCGGGCAGGGTTTGCTTGGTGTTAGTATCAGATTCTGCTCATTTGAAGGTGCTAATGAGAATGTCTGGCATGTGCTTGTAAGTATCCAATGTGTAACAATTCAATAAAAACATACCATATTATTTTGCTGATGGTTTACAAATATATTTGGCTACCATAATTAAACTCACTAAGAAAATATGGTTGTAACAAATGTTTCCATTAATTGTTCTACCATTTACTATTTTATCAATATACATCTTTTCATTATAAGATTCTGTTTGGAATTAAAATAGGTCAACTTTAGTGTGTAAGTTTTATATCTTAATGCTATTGTTTCATTTAAATTAATGATATAATTCACTTCTTTAATCTTATCATTACAGGAAGTTCATCCAAGTTCCCCTGCCGAATTAGCTGGACTGCGACCCTTCACTGATTACATCATTGGTGCAGACTCAATTATGCATGAAAGTGAAGATCTATTTACATTAATAGAAGCCCATGAGGGAAGGCCATTAAAGCTCTATGTTTATAATACTAGTAATGATACATGCCGTGAAGTAGTTATTACACCAAATCACACCTGGGGTGGCAATGGAAGCCTTGGTTGTGGTATTGGCTATGGTTATCTGCACAGGATACCCATCCGAAGTATTCCTGGTGTTCAGGCCCCAGCAGCTACCAATGTCATATCTATGGTAAGTCATAAAATATGGAAAATTTAAAGTGAAACTTCCAGTCCTACAATACAGTTATTTTGTTTTCTGCTTATAAACCATAATAAAATAAATATTATAATAAATATATATTGTAAGTTTAAAATACACACATTTGCCCATACTATAAATCTTAATTGGGGTAAATAGAGACTGTCAATGTCCAAGTTGCATGATCCTGGTAAATTTTCTACTTTTCACACTCCAAATGTGTGACCTAAGAACTTGTTGAAAATGTAAATCTTCCTATCCTATACTGCCTATACCATCTACTTAACCATGTACAGTTATCTTTCTAAACCGAATAAAAGTCAAAGCTGGGTAGTGTCGGTTTAGAGTAGCACTACTCCATTTCTTCCCATGGAGGTGACATAGGGTATTTGGGCTTTTAAAGTGATTTTTGGGCGATGCAATTGTAGACTCATCACCAAAAACATTTGTTTTACAATCTTTTCCTTACTTAACTTCCAAAAGTGGCTGAAGAATTTCTGATTCTTTTATGGATTTATAGCTGTGAGCATACATTTGTATGTATGTATGAATAAAAATTCAAAAAAAGGAGTGTTCTCAATTCGACCGGTATATATATATATATATATTTTTTATGTTTGTTCGCCGATTACTTTGCCATTTATGAACCGATTTTGATTATTATTTTTTTATTCGAAAGAAGATACTCCCGGATTTGTACCATGATGAGGATATCAGGGTCTGATGATGGGATCCTGGAGAAATCGAGGGGAACCCTCAAATTTTATAGGCAAATGTACCGCGTTTTACATATTTTCTGAACTTATATTGGCATTTGCTTCTGAAAATCATATTGTTATGCTGCTGAGCTGATAATAGAAGGTGTGGATCCTCAATCACTAGGTATTAGGAAACAGTTCTTTCCACTTTCTATATAGATTTATACTCCTCTTCGTAGCTTTTATGAAGAGAAGTACAGGTTCACTAAACATTTCTTTTGTTATGCTATTGTTACCGAGAAAGTACCATTAGACCAGGATCTGATGATGGCATCCCAGGAAATCGAGGGGACTGTCGAAACTCACAATTATGTGACAGTGTATTTGTTCAAAACGCCGATAGGCCTGCCCTGTATAACGTGAGAACACTGCCTAATAAATCGTGGGTACTCTGAACAACAGGTGACAATGTCACGTGATATTCAGAAGTATTACTACCTCTGCTAACCCCTTCAGGGATATTCGGCGTGAACGTTTGAGTCTTTCTTGAGATGTAGAATTGAAGACCATCGCCTTTCGAAGGATTTTAAGAACAATGTAAGGTTACATATGGTTGAGCCTATTTAATATCCTACTATAATAGAAATACCGGAAATTCGAAGAATAATACAGTAACTGTCGCTTCCTCATCCGAGAGGCATCTTTGCCAGGTCTACCCATCTCCAAAACTCGTAAAATAAAATAATTTTTAACAAAAAGAAAACCGACTTCATAGAAAAACAACCGAAAATAAACAATCTAGTACTAAAAAGTACGAAATAAGTTTTTTTAATTGAATATGAGTACTGTGATTGCTACCTTAGCAATTTATTTATTCCACACGCGTCAGTTCAACCTACCTAAATATTACAATTCTCTTAAATTAATTTTTGAGTCGGTGCCAGACAAACAAAAGTAAATTCACCCTGCTATCTATCTCTGATTATTACAATCTAAAATCAATTTACCCTAAAACTACAAGGTACCCTACATTTTACATGTATATGAAGTGCGAAATACACACTTCTTATTATCAATTATCATCGAGGCTGGCACCGGCTCACAAATTAATTTAAGAGAATTTTAAGATTTAGGTAGGTTGAACTGACGCGTGTGGAATAAATAAATTGCTAAGGTAGCAATCACAGTACTCATATTCAATTAAAAAACTTATTTCGTACTTTTTAGTACTAGATTGTTTATTTTCGGTTGTTTTTCTATGAAGTCGGTTTTTATTGCTTGCTTTTATATCAAATTCACTGAAAGAAAGAAAAACGTATTTATTTGCAACTTAAAGTGACAGTAATGAAAGTAACATAGACGGAATAAAACTACTGAAGATAAGAATTTAGAACTCTACCTATCTTCCACCACAGCCCATACACGGTCCCCATTGAGGGGCTCAAACCTAAATTAGGCTGCTTATTGTCTAGCTGTCTTAGTTGTTTAATTATTTTTTATTTATTTCTAGGATAATAAAGAAAACGAGAGTATGTTGAATGTTGGTCTGCAAAACATGAAGATAGGTGAGAATGCTCCTCTGCTCCCAACGCCAGCATCACAGGCACCTAGTACCCTACCGCCGCCATTCTTGACTGGTGTTCCAATGGTGAATACCGTGGTTCCACCTAGCAACACCACACCGCAAATGCAAGAGCCGAGTTCCTCAATTAACACTATGATACAGCAATCAGCTGCTGCTGTAGTTTCCAATGTAACAGCTTATTCAAGTAGTAAGTGTTTTTTTATATACTGTTTAGTTAGTCTGTTTGGAAATCTTACATATATCACTTTTGCTTATGTGACTGTGTTTTGTAATTATACCTTTTTTGATGTGCAATAAAGTGCTTTCTAGTCTTATAATGGTCAATAAGGTGTCACATTCTGGGATGAGAATGTGGAACAAGCAATAGAGAAGAATCATTGACCAATGAGTCCAAATAAAAGACAGCGAGCATATAACATTCATGAAAACTGTTTTGTCACATTTATCCTTTGAACATGCGTACATATACTAGAGGTTAAGTATAAAAAGGGTAGCCCGGGCTTAAGAATTAGTAATCCTGCTAATAAAAGAGCCCCAATCAGACTCTAAGTGGCCTCTTATGTCACCCGCGGGAACTAATTGGTCAGTCAGTGTTATCCTAAGCTGATAAAAATTTGTGTGTTCGCTTATATAGTTGTCGTATAATATCATCCTAATTGTACTGATTTATCAAGCATCATCATAATGCAAAAGTAGAAGTGAAACTTCTAGAATAAATATGCTGCTGTCCCTATTATAATCTAGAACCCCAATCAGTTCGCCAATTTCTCTGGTGTCATTACGTATTGGTAGTGAAGACCGGTAAAGATTGTTGACTGATGACCTGCAGAACTGCCTTTACAATAAATTAATAGTAATGATAGATAGATGTGAAATACATTTAGAAACTATTTTGCTATACTTCTATAAGTTTTTCTTCCTTTACATACATACATACATACATCCATCCTGACGTCCCTCAGCAGGGACAAAGGGCCTTGAGCAGATTTCTCCATCTGGCTCGATCTTGGGCAGCGGCTGCGAGATCCTCCCACTTCAATCCCACAACTTTTGCCTCATTCTCCACAGAACGTCGCCAGGTTGTTTTTGGGCGGCCTCGTTTACGTTTCCCGGTTGGCTGCCAGCTGAGCACTTGCTTCGACGGGAATACATCGTGTCTTCTCAGGGTATGACCCAGCCACCTCCATTTTCTTGTGAGGATTTCCTGGTCGATGGGTTTCTGCTTAGTCAGCCTCCACAGTTCCGTGTTCGAAATGGTTCGTGGCCAGTAAATCCGCAAAATTCGCCTTAGGCATTTGTTGACAAATACCTGTAGCTTGCTGGATAGGTCTTTCCGAACGAACCATGTTTCGCAACCGTATAGCAAGACTGACTTTACGTTAGACTCGAAAATCCTCACTTTTGTACGCCGGGTCATGACGTTAGAGCTCCACACCGGCTTTAACTGGGCAAAAGCACCTCTAGCTTTGTTTAGGCGGGTTTCGATGTCCATCTCTGTTCCTCCTATTGGGTTCACTACTCCCCCGAGATAGGTGAATTTCTCAACCCGTTCGACATCTTCGCCATTAATTTGGAGCGGCTGGTTATCCAGGGAGTTAAGACGCATTTCCTTGGTCTTGCTTATATTGATGCGAAGGCCCTCTTTCGCAGCTTCCGTGGCTAGGTCGTTTGTCTTGGACTGAAGGTCAGAACGTTTTGTAGAGACTAAGCACAGGTCATCAGCAAAGTCGATGTCTTCTAAGTCTTTGCCGTGAGACCATGGTAAACCCCTTCGGCATTTGCAGGTCACTCTACACATAACGTCGTCCAGGACCATAAGGAACAAAATTGGAGACAGTAGACATCCTTGTTTCACACCTGCAGTCACTGGGATGGGATCAGTGAGACGGCCTTTGTGCATCACTCTACAGGAGGACCCTTCATACAGACACTTGATGAGTCCGATGATCTTCTCCGGTATTCCTCTCTTTTTGAGTGTGCGCCATATGCTGGACCACTTCACGCGGTCGAATGCCTTCTCGAAGTCGATAAACAATGTAAAAACTTCACATTGCATTTCGTTGCATTGTTCGAGGATCATTCGGATTAGATTTAGTTGGTCTGTGCACGATCTACCTGGTCTGAAACCACCCTGCTCTTCTCTCAAGTGTGCGTCCACTGCACTCGCCATCCTATTTAGCAAGATTTTGCACAAGATCTTCGAGCAGACCGGTAACAAATTGATGCCCCGCCAATTCGAACAGTTCGAGAGATCACCTTTCTTCGGTAGTTTTACTATAACACCTTCTTTCCAGCTGTCTGGTACTTGTTCTTGCTCCCATATCGATGACAGTAGCGGTAGCAACACGTCTGCAGAAACTTCTACGTTCGCTTTCAGAGCATCGATAGGGATAGCATCGTTGCCAGGTGCTTTTCGGCTCTTCAGTGATTTTATTGCTGTAGCTATTTCTGTCCGTGTTGGAAGCTGGATATTTATGTCGAGATGGTTTTGATAACTAACATCTGTATCCTCATCCTCATGACTTGACAGTGGAGCTTCAAAAACTTCACTGAAGTGTTGCTGCCATCTTAGAAGCTGGTCTTCTAGTGTTACTAAAAGTTTACCGTCTTGGCTTTTTATGGGTCGTTCTGGCCGGGGTTTGTTGCACAACTCTTTCCCTGCTCTGTACACTTCTCTGGTGTTTCCAGTCATGGCGGCTCTTTCTGCTCTACGAGCGATAGACTCGGTCCAGCGACGTTTATCTTTTTTTAGGCTACGTTTAATGTCACTTTCGCACAAGAAGTATTCATAGGCTAGCGCTTCTTTTGCCGTGTGATCCTGCTCGGAGTTCAGCTTTCCTTTAATGGATTTGCGGTTTTGGATTTTATCCCACGTTTCGTTTGTTATCCATTCCTTTCGTGAATACTCCTTGTGTCCCAACACTTCCTTGCAGCACTTTTGAAGCACATCTTTAAGCTGGCACCAATGCTCTTCGATTGGAGCTTCATCTATTCCAAGAGAAAAATAGCTGTTATGAAGATTGACACTGAATCTCTCTTTTACTTCGGGATCCTGTAGTTTGTCGACATCAAAGCGTTTGCTAGCTGGTGCTGACCTCCGTTGAGCATTTGCTATTTTCAGTTTGATCTTTGCGACGACTAAGTGATGATAAGATAAGATTTTCTAATTTAATAATACCCTCGTTTTCAGATTTGGCCGATGCGACGCTCACAAATCTAGGCAGTATACCTTCCGTGTCTCAAATGCAGCCTCCGGCACCGCTGCCGAACCTACCTGGTATACCGATGAACCAGCCCCAACCATACATACCATTGACGCCAAGCTATTCCACGGCTCAAGTACCCATGCAAGTCCCACCTTCGTCTTCGACAATGGTCCCAACTTTTGATATGAGCACTTTCAACATGTCAGCAATTCAGCAGCCGCAGTCACTGAGTGGCATGCCAATCGTGACACCAGTGTCGTTGCCAGGAATGCCCTCCATCACCGTCAGTGCCACATTGCCAGTCTCAACTATGCAAGAGATCCATCAACAGACGGTCCAACAAGACTTGATGTCATGAAAATAAGTATTTATTTCCATTCCATTCTGGATGTTTAAGCTGAGATATCATATCAGCAATGGTAGCATGAGGCGTATCAGAGCTAGTGTCACTTGAGAAGTGAGATACTGACTGATTTTGTAAAAACAATCTGTCAGTACTCGCTCTCACACGCCTTATGCCACTGGGGCTAGTTATGGTATTCCGTGATATATTATCTAGGTATATATAATTAAAACTAAATATGGCATTTTAATGTGTTCGGTCGGAAATCATTACAGTGCAATTATTTTGGTATTATATGTGGTACGGCTATTTCTCACATGATGCGAAGTTTAACAATTACACTAGGTAATTCATTTTCTGTTATTGGATTCTTCGATTGTCTTTTAATGCCAATATTTAATGTGAATTTCATTGTATAGATACATTCTACAAATAAACATATTATTAAAATTGGGTTTTCTTTATTTGTCGATTTCAGTGAGCACAATAGCTGTTGTTGAGCCTAGAATATGCCCTTAACAAACACAAAATGTAACTAAACTAAAATACGTGATTATTCGGGTTTCTTCAAATCACGTAAAGATATTTTATTAGTGACTGTCAGCAGTTTTGTTTTATAACGCCTCTTTTCATCACGTAGGGCTTCTAGGCGAGAGTCACCACAATGTGAATAGGATGGTGTGTATGTAACTCATTTGACAATTTTCGTATTTTTTTTTACATACATACATACATATACTCACGGCTATAAATCCCTAGAAGGGGTAGCCAGAGCCAAGAAATTAGAAATTTCTCAGCCACTTTTGGAAAGTTGAGTGGGGAAAAGATGGTAAAATAAAGGTTGTTGGTGATGGGTCTCCAACCACATCGCCCAAAAATCCCTTAAAAGCCCCCGACACCGTTAGTCGCCTCTTACGTACACCCACCGGAAGAAATGGGGTAGTGCTATTCTAAGCCGGCACTACACAGCATTTTTTTTATATCTATTAAAACTGAGCAGCAGGCTCAGTTTTAATAAAAGATTAACATTTCGTTATACATATCATAAGCATAAACTTTCAGTTCAGTTTTTATTCTTTTTGTTCCTATATTTTGATCAATTAATCAACATTACTATTAAAATGTAATGAGATAAATAAGACATGTAACCGTATATGATCGTTAATTTAATTGACAACTTAAAAGTGATTATATTTTTAAATAAAGATTCCAGTTCCTAAAAAAAGTCATCGATATAATATGTTAACTTCAAGTCCAAAAAAATTTTCTTGATTTGGAGTTGAATTCTTTTATTTTTCATTAATACTTTGTATTTTATTTCATATAGCCAATAAAACAGGAATACTCTACAAGCCGAATATTGGACAACAAACCCGTTCACAACATGCTGAATGTGCCGAATAACGAATACCAAATGAATATTTGGCGCATCTCTACTAATTATGATGAAAACACAGATTCCTGGAAATAATTTACTCATATTGAATGAAACTGGTTTTAAAATAGGGAAATTTGTAAATTATGTAGGGAGATATCACAAGTCTGAGTTATAAACCTGGTAGATGTATTATGTGCTATAAGAAAAGCTATTTGGTTTTCATGAAACTTTAGGTTGTAAGAGAATGCTTATAAATAAGTTATTTTTACAGAAACTTGACTTCAGTGTTTGAAAGATATGCACACAAATGCTTCCCTCAAATCAACTCATCGTCTATCAGAAGGTGTGGCAGAAGTACTAATTAATTTACAATTAAGTAATAATACAACTAGTTGGTCTGAGGCATAAAATCACGTATTATTTAGTGTCCATCGAAATCATAGACATGGAGAGCTAATAGTAGGTTGATTGTATTGTTTGTAGAATTACAGCCTCACAATCCTCATACAATTTAGTATAGTGTCTATTTCAAAAGAATAAAGTAAAAAAGGGTTTATCGAAATCATAGACATTGAGAGCTAATAAAATAGGTTTAATTAGTTTTTGCTTACAATAATTTATCGTTCTCTATACAAAGTATTTATAAAAACTAATTAAAGTGCTGGGAATTTGTAAAATAAGTAAAAAGTAATGTTAAGAAAGATAATTTAACTAAGTACACTAATAAGTAAATTATTAAATTAATGTAATTTGTACATTATGTTAATACTTATCTAATCTTTGGATATTTATTATTTAAAGTGAAACATTTTATTTTACTTCTTGACATTATTTGATTAAGAGAACTTTCAGTCTTGCAAATAACTAAGTATCGTCCGACAGGCTTTGCGCATTAGATATTTTTGGCAAGCGAAATGGTTATTTTTTGAACGATTCGCTATTTGTTCATGTTATATTTCATAGTTAATGAGTAGATGGAAAGCTTTGAAGAAAATCTAGCTGCCGACTCTAGTTATCAAAAAATGGGACACAAGCTACTGAAAGGTACGGCTGGCCTAAGGACTTAGCGGCATTGTGAGGGAGAGGTAAGGCTGCCATCACCTAAATTTCCGACATTTCGGACATCTCTAAAAAAAGTATCTTCAGCAAACAAATAAGAACGTTGTTACATACATTTTAAATTATACAGCTCGTTATTAAAATTTAGTAAAATACGTATTGAAACGCAACTCGTACAGAATTATTACTTTAGTTTTTTCATTTTCTCGCTTATCTTTAAAATCATAGGATATCCCATAGCAAAAACTGTTGTAACTAAGACTTATCTAGACGGATGGCAGCCCTAACTTGCATAAGGGCATGCTTTCACGATCGCTAAATGGTTTTGGGTTGCGTTTTTATCCTTGAAGAGGTCACTCACAGTTAACACATAAAACTATCATCCCTAAAACGATACGACAGGCAAGCATAAACACTTCAATCTAAACGCAGACAATTATTTGTAAGTTACCGAACAGACAAGCCTTAATTATAGTAATGTAGCTCAAGGCACATTTTTGTCTAAGCTGTACCATCTACTCAATTAAAAAGAACAGCCATGGACAACATTAAGTATGTGACGGCGGTGGTTTCTCAGAGTCCAATCGCAGCGCGAAGTTGTCGTAGCCGCGGTCTGCCGAGTCGCTGTAGAACACTCCGCCCGCCATTTCCGACAGTCGTCGTCGCCGCCTCGTGTCTTTGTCGTTGGCGACGCTCGGCGGTCGCACGCTGGAACTGCGCCGCCGCTCTGCGCCCAAACGAGTGGGCACGTGCAAAATTTTCTGGCAACGCAAATGTTTTTTAGTTTATTTTATTATCACAGCTCGTACATGCCCGCTCTGAGAGTCCTATACTGGATATGGTGATTTGATCATAATCCACTACGTTCGAGTGGAGGTTACGTTAAAGATTACTACCCGGGACCAATGGCTTACTTCACCGTTGAAGCATGGTAATCACTTACTTTTCTGTTATCTAATTTTGTGTATAGGTTTCTTAAATTTAACAGAAAAGGACATATGAAGTTACCCCTTAAAAAGTTCGGGTTAACAAATAATACCATCTTAATAAATAAGCCATAAAAAATACTCTGACTACATTGTTCAATTTGAACTCATGAATATTTGCTTCTGCGGCTATACTATTCTCACTCTTTGTACCACATAATTAAGTAAGTTTTTATAACAATTAGTCTCACTCACCTTCAAAAAGTCGGGCAAAGAATTGAGGAGGGACACGACGGGCGGTGAAATCAAGTCTATAGGGACGCTGGCAGGGTCCGTGATGCCGGTGACCAGAGACACCAACATCCCGACGATCATCGTGGCCAGCCACCCCAGAGCCGAGTACCACAGGTAGGATACTCGGAACAGCCAGAAGACGGCTTGGTCTTGGGTTTGTCTGTTCAACAGTCGAAGTATGCGTCATTCTACTTTTAAAACTGTACATTTTTGGCTTAGCCTTTAACTGCAGGCTTAGCCACATACAATATACTCACGACCAGAAATCTCAAATACACGCAAAGGGGTAGCCAAAGTTTCAGAGCTAGAAACTCCTCAGCCACATTTGGAAGTTGAAAGGGGAAAAGATGGTAGAAATAAAGTATCGTTGATGATGGGTCTCCAACGGCATCACCCAAAAACCACTTGAAAAATCCCCATTACTTATAGCAAAGCAGGCTTAGCTAATTAAGTATAAATAATTAGTATAATAATCTGCCTGAGCGTCCTCTTTCAGCAAAAGATATGTAGATCGCCCTCCAAACTTTACACTAGAGATATAACGAATCATGGACATCTGGTTCTAGAGATTTACTCTTCAAATCGACAACAAAAATTTAATTCGTAGGACTTCTCTAAGCCTTATTATAATTTATTTCAGTCTTGCTCGCACGAAACGAAGTTCCGGATTGTGAAATGAGTATACATTGTGGTATTCAATGAATCCAACGATACCTCCATAGTTGCCGTTGGTTTCATCGACTAGTAAGCGGCATAATGATAAATTAGTCATAAACGTGCACGTTGTATGGGAGCTTGTCTGTTTTATTTTATTTAGTTATTTTTCAAAAGAATGATAGTTCTTACACGAAATCAGCAGCGGTGTGTGTGAGGTTATAGGAAGCTGGACACCCATCGATAGACGTGGCCATTCTATGCGTGGACAGCTGTGAGAACTGCGCGCCGGCTCCGGCTGCCAACACCAGGAGAAGACCCGCCACTCCGCCCGCTACAGCGCCCTACGATTACAAAATATACCTATACCCGGATTTTTAAGCTCTGGCTACCCCTTCATGAGCTTAATACAACATGCATACATATCGCCACACCATCACCATCAGTTCTCATTGGGGTAGGCAGATCGATGGCCACTTTTTACAATCCTGGCAAACCTTTTGAGTTTCGTCTACATTCAGAAATCTTTTGATACATAGTCTTTTACTCGTCAGACTACGGGACGTGCCCTTTTAGGTCGTCCTCTACTGACATTACAATCCACACTGGCTCTAAATATCTCTTTCACCACTTTACTTGCATCTATCCTTTTTATGTGTCCATTCCTTGTTTAATCTTTTTTACAATATCATCTTTCAGTCCGCACCTTTCACGAATTACACTATTTCTCATTCGATCACATAACCTAATTTTACAAACTTTTTATGGAATACTTTGTGGTACAGCTCCAAAAAGGAGTAGTCAGACAATGAATTTAATAGCCACTATTGGGGGCTCTCGGCTTTAAATTGTTAAAAGCCATATATTTTTTTTGTTATAGTATGAGCTGACGAAGGTACTATGAGTTTAAAGTGATAGTTGGGCGATGCAGCTGGCAACGCATCATTTACATGGCTCAATTGTCCTTGTTTTCCTCTGAAATAAGTGCTGCAAGTAAATATATTATGAACGGGTTAGAACGGTGAAGCCAGGCAAAGATTTTGTCAAATTAAAACGACCCTTGATTTATTTCATGAATCAACCCATGACTGCTAAAATATCATATTGTCTCAGATAGAGCAATCATGAAACTTTATATAGTAAAAATTGTGGTAATTTTTTCCGTTTAGAACACATCTTTTTTACCTCTCTTTGCGACATAAACAGTATACAGTGCAAACCAATGTTATTTTAAACATTCTTTATAGTTTTTATGTTATGTTGAAATAATAATAAAGTCAGGATCCGATTTATGGGAGCTGTAAAATAACATTGTGGCATGTGATGCAGGTGGATAGCACCTGCATTGATGTGGTTAAACCATAGTTCCTCATTCGTTCAAAACAAACATCTCAAAAAACAGATGAAAGTCAGTGATAAAGAACATACCTTATTGTTTGACCACGGGAACAGCATGCCGAGAGTAAAGAGTCCAAGTGATACTCCTCCAGTCATCCCATTGAAAGATAATGCAAGCTGCAGTACTGGCCCCAACCGCTCCACCAAAAACACAAGCGCGAAAGAGAGTGCACCAAAACCTAAGCACACCCATTTTGCAATCTGAAATACAAAAAAATACAATGTTACGTTCATTAGGACGCTTCTTTAAGGTACGAGTAATGGTAGAGGTTTTGAGCACTGGCATATTTATGAGACTGGCACTAAAATTTATTGGTAAGTATGGGTTATACAGAGTCATTTGATATGAAGCATCATGACTACGTTTAAAATGTAATGTTTATGATGTCGGTATCATCAAATACTAATAGTCCGCCCTGGCATAGCACATGTGTGTGGGTCTATTCATAGTGGTGATTTTCTTTGATTCAGTGAAAAATATTCCATCGTCCCCTATGAATGACATGCAAAGAGGGTGTATGCAATTTAGTGTGATTCTATATAGCCATGATATAGCCTAAGTTTCCTCTAAAAGTTAGCTCTTTCTCTTCGTTCGTTCGTTCTTACCTGTTTGTTCGTTCTTAGCTCTAAAAGGTAAAACATCTTTGAAAATTATCAGCGGTTTCTGAGTCTATTCATAACAAACAAACAAATGCCCAACGTAATCTTACCTCTTTAGAATAATATAGTATAGAATATGGCAAAAATATTACATGAAGTCGATAAAATAAGTAGGCTTGCATCAAATGAATTAGTTCCAAGTTCATAATGATGATGCTGTTCTTCTTCTTACGCTTATGTATCGCAGCGAATGTTGGGTGTGGCAGAAAAAGCATGAAAGTAGAGTAAATGCAGAAGAAATGAGATCCCTGAGAAAAGTTTGTGATGTATGGATATTACTGTACCTTGATTACACCAACTATTTGTACACTTATGGTATGCAATAAAAGTTTGAGTTTGAGGATCTATGAATTTCAATTCGCAAAAGAGATACCTATATAGAGTCAATGTGGATGAAATGTAAATGCAAGACACTGAAAACACGTTAAGATTGTCGTGGATAAGTTGTATGGCAATGGCAACACACCCTGTTTTCAATGGATTTCTACATACCTACTTTTTGAAAAAATATACAAATATTATAGTTATCGCCATCGTTTACGCCGTAAACCCTAAAGATTTACTAAGACATTACTTGATTTTTTTATCATCCGGTATTTCACCTACTATTTACCTTATGCAATTACTACATGATAGAAGGCAGACTGATCGTAGTTTTTACAGACTTCGTGTAACATTTAAATACAACTCTACCACATCGCAAGTGCCACAGGTGTCATTGTGTAAACCACATTGTAGTAGGCCCGACTCAGGATTTCATTCTATACTTCTCTGTATTAGAGGCACTTCTTATTTCTGCTGAGCTGTTTACGTTGTCAAGCCTATATACATAATGAAGGAAGATGTCGGACGGGTATTATTTTAGCAGCTAGACATGACACAAGCAATGCAAACGAAAAATTATGGAAAAGGAAAGAAGAAAACATAGGATACCAACCATAGCACCCTTGTCTTCCGGCAAGGTGATGCCTAGCAATCCAATTGCTATGTCTTGGCACGCGATTGCCGCTAGGGAGTTGAGGGCCGAGGCGACGGTTCTGGTGGAAATTGACTTTAATTATTTGCAATGAAAATAATGTGTATGTTCATATGTATTGTAGAGCTATAGTTTTACGGTTGGACATTCTTTGGTACCATTAAGATTGCTTATTTTCTTAACATAATTTGTTATAACTGTAAAATAGCCTGATACTTATTGATAAGCTCATGAACATATTAAAAGTGTAACATAAATAACATAACATAAACGTTCACGCCGAATATGGCAGAGGTACTAATACTTCTGAACATCACGTGACTTTGTCACCTGGTGTTCAGAGTACCCACGTTTTGCAAGGACAGTGTACTCACGTGATAGGGGGCAGGCCTATTAAAAGTGTGTAAGTTATTAAAAAAACTAAGCCTTTAAGTCTTAGGAATAACGGGTTTGTATCAAAAGATTGTTGAATGTTAATGAAGCTCGAGAGGTTTGCCAGGATTGTACAAAGTGACGATTTTTAGTATCTACGTGAACGGCGTTATGCTGTGTAGTTTCGGCTTAGTATAACAAAAACCTATTTTGCCCCTGGTTGTCGTGTTGTAACAGGCGATAAAGATTATTGAGTTTTTAAAATAATTGGTAAGCTGTGTGAATTGTGCCTGAAGACCCATCATAAAATAAATATTTTCCCATTTATCTTCCATAAAAGGCTATGCAATTTCTAATTCTGAAGCTCTGACTACACCTTCTTGGGATTAAGAGACATATGTAAAGGGAGGTTAGCTGTGCACTCAATACAAACAATTTGTCTAACTAGTTAAACCCTTATTCTTATTTGAAGTGATTCCTTATGATTTTCTCATAAATACAATCTTAGGTTAAATTTCTTCTATACGAAATTTTACATAAAACACTTTTGTACTAATCACAGCATTAAATTTCTATTTTCTGCGTGATCTCATCATCAATGACTAATAAGTTCATAGCACCGTTTCCCAATTTCATGGATAACATAAAAACTCAGACATAACTGGCCAATTTTAAGAGCAATTGATTAACCAAGAAAGAATCATTTAAGTTCGTTTGTACTGCTTGTACAAAACCTCGACACGAAGACCTAAATTGATCCGTTTATTGCCTTGTGGGATTCCAGAATTATAACTGGAAGTGACTAGTTGATAGTGGATACGGGTTGTCTAAATATCAGTTCGAGGTTCGCAATTCGAATTTAGTTTCGTTTGGCTGCATTTATCAACGGCTGTGCTGTGTTGCGAAATAAAATAATTTAGTTATTAATGACTATGCAAATTAATTTAACGACATGTTTTGATTTGTGTGGATGAAGTGATTTTATATGTTTAGTGATTGCTGAAGCATTCTCGTATGCAATTAATTTATTGTTTTTTGAAATTGATATATGATAAAATGAGTGATGTTAAAGTGATGATGATTACCCAAGACTGGCTGCGAAGATTCCCGCCACGAAGAAACCAGGCACTCCCCGAGCGGTGCCGAGCTCGCTGACCACGTACAGCGGCAGCAAGCGGTCCGATGCGGTGATCACCCCGGCCTGCAAACAGGTACTCATCATCATCATTCAGCCAATACAAGTCCACTGCTGGACATATGTCAATCCTTGATACCTCACCTGCACAGTGACCGTTTACTACTTTTAGTAAAAGGCGATTTCAAACAATTTGTGCACAGATTATTCCGAGCAATATTTGAAATATTTAATTGAAGAAGAAACTTGAAGTAGGAAAGAGACATAACATTGAAAACCCGTCACCTAAAGTAAAAGAAGCATAAATAACAGCTAAATATTAAAAAAACTTAATTTCTGTGGAGGCTTGTTATAGGCGTTTAATTCGGTATGCAAAGTTTTACAAAAGTGGTGCTGATTACGAAACCATTTCGAGATATTATGTTTTTAAAACATATTTTCTTGAAATTAAATCAAACAAAGCTAAGATGACCATTATTTTAGCAAAAAACTGTAGCAGTATTTGACCTTCAGCGTTATGTCAAAGACATTCGTTCTTGCAGTTTTTAATAAAATATCGAAAATCATAGGTTTGTTTAGTATAATATCGTAATAATTTCATTTGACATCACAAATTCGTGAAATATTTTGCAATTAGCAACATTTTTACTAAATATTTCGCTTTATTTGCATGTCGCTACGTGATATTTTCGATCGATGACGTCATTAAGTACAAAAGTTGAACAATCTTTAAAAAATCATAACTTTGCAATTACTCATTTTAAATGAAAAATATTCAAATCAGTTTTTTATTTTGGTGTTTGCTATCGAATAAAAACATTTAATAAATACCAAAAAAAAACTTTGCATACCGAATTATATACTTTGTAAATAAGTTAAACTGTAGCTAGCTGTAAGCATCCCAAATATAATAAAATAATAATAAAAAAAACTTGTTCAGATTAGACGCGTACTAAGAAATTGAAATAACTAGAAAGTGGCGATTGATAGTCTCTGCCTACCCCAATGGGAACTAACGGCTTAAGAATATGTATGTAAGTTTGAAAACCATGTCTGGATACACATACCTAACATAAGTATATTTAAATACATCACATAGCAACTTTAACAGTAGCGCCTCAATTGGATACGAATATTTCCGTATACTCGTATAGAGGAGTCCCGATTCGTGAAGTGAACTTTGTATCGTGTTGTATTACTAGATACTAAAAATCTCAAACCAAAGTTCCGTCCGGCCGGAAGGTTGGGAGGATACCGAAAGCCAATGGATTCGCTAAATTTCTATTACCTCTGAACATCACGTGACATTCTGCTCACAGAGCACCTAACCATAGTTTTGTGGGATAGTGCATTCACGTAATAGCGGGCAGGCCTATCGCCGAGAAGTAATGAAATACTTTTGTTAAATGTTAGGTTTGTGTTATTATGATACTTATTTAAATCGATAACTATGAAGGTACTCTTCTGCACTGAACTTGGTTTATTCGTTTCAGTTGTGTTGCATTTTGAACCGTCGGGTGTTTTTTAAATATTTTTATCGCATGGTTTTTCTAAGAAGAAATAATTAATTACCCGTTTTTATACAACTCAACTCAACTCATCCCAATCAGTGGCTGATGTACTAATACTTCTGAACACCACTAGTCAATATCATCTGGTACGCGATAGGGGACAGATCTATCACCGTTTGGTACGTATAAATTGTTTTCCTCGCCGTTAACAGCACATATGACTTCAGAAAAGACTGAAGATTGGATGCCAAACCTCTTTACATGATTGCCGGGTGATTTTAGTATTAGTACTACTATCTCTTCGGGGTTATACGGCGTGAACGTTAAGTCTTTGCGTTAAGAAAATAAAAATCTTTGAACATGACATACAACCACGGGATTCATTTTTTTATTAACAAGCGTATATTAGCTTCCTCTGTCTCTATGAATGTATGTATTTATGCATGTCGTAACCGACTCTTTTGAACTCGATTTGGAACCATTTTAAAACGACCGATTTAGTTTAAACTTTGTAGACTTATCAAGAATAAGCTTCAATATAATAAGTTTATCTCATCATCATGATAAGGGTTGCCAGGATTAAATAACTTCAGTTGTTTGAATGTTTTTGTTCATGAAAACCTCATGTGGGGATTATTTCTAATAAATAAAGAACAAATAAAGGAAAGAAAAATTTCGACACAGGCGGGAATCGAACCCGCGACCTCGGGTGTACGCCCCCGTCGTCGCTCTGCCAATTGAGCTACCGTGTCAATGGCTGCCAGCGCGAAATTCTTCTATCCTTTGTTTCTTTTACACTTTTTTAAGTAGTGATTTGCGTTCCCTACCTCCGTTTTTTTTTACAAATTCGGAAGGTCACTTGTCTACCTTTTCAGATAGAATGCAAATGTTGAGAACGCCTAACTATCACATAATTTGAATGTTTTTGTTCATGAAAACCTCATGTGGGGATTATTTCTAATAAATAAAGGAAAGAAAAATGTCGACACAGGCGGGAATCGAACCCGCGACCTCGGGTATACGCCCCCGTCGTCGCTCTGCCAATTGAGCTACCGTGTCAATGGCTGCCAGCGCGAAATTCTTCTATCCTTTGTTTCTTTTATACTTTTTTAAGTAGTGTTTTGCGTTCCCTACCTCCGAATTTTTAATTATTTTTTTCCGAAGGCGGGTTCGATTCCCGCCTGTGTCGAAATTTTTCTTTCCTTAATTTATTCTTTATTTATTAGAAATCATTTCAGTTGGTTCACGAACCAAAAGTGAAAAATTAAATTAGTTAGAAAAACTATTAAACACGTTTATAAGCTAACTAAAAAGTGACAAGTGAAACTCCTAATATAAGCTGAAAATGGTAATGAACAAAAGATAGTAGTATTGTGAAAAAGCGTGGGCGTTCTTTGCCATGTTTTCTGTCTATCGAGCAAATCCTCATCCTCACAGCCCATATACGTCCCCACCAAGGGGCTCGAGCCAACAATATGGGGCGATTTGGCCATAGTCCACGACGCTGGCCAATTGCGGGTTGACAGACTAACGACTACTACCGTAACAGTAGCCGGCATCGATGGCTTAACGTGCCATCCGAAGCACGGAATCACCTTAATTATCGGATAATCAGGTGATCCAAGCCTGCAACATCCTTCCAGACTGGGTTAAATCTTACAAATTAAATTTGTAATGTTTACCACACCCCGGGGATCGAACCCGAGACCTCCGTACTTGAAACCAAGCGCTTAACCGCGAGACCACGGAGGCAGTCAAGTAGTTTTTTAAATATATTCACAATAATACTAGTATAATTGATTATTACCATTTACAGCTCATATTAGAATTATTTTTCACTTTTTTACAGTAAGAAGTGCTTCAAAAGCGTGTTTTTTAGTTCATTAAACTAAATTTATTAAATTACATCCAAGAAGATAGTATCACTCTACGGCCAATATGAAAACATCACTTAATTACTCAAACATCACATACTCACGCCATTAGTTCTCATAAGGGTTGGCAGTGACAATCGATCACCACTTCATACTCTTAATATAATCTCTTTCACCAATTTATTATCATCCGTCTTCTCTGTGTGCCCAAACCATCTTAACTTTCATATCACGACCTTGTTGTTTGATAGATATTATTCTGTAAACATTCCTCGCAGCTCATATGTCCCCACTGAGGCTTCCTTGTGTAGGGTGATTTGGCCAAAGTCCACCACGCTAACTATGTGTGGGTTGGCAGACCAACAAATAGTTTTTCGTAGTTGTAGTCGGGGTAGTAGTACAATGAGAATGAGAACAGCCGGGACCGAATCCTCCAAAGCACGTATAATTTTTGGATAATCAGGTGATGCAATAAAGGATATAGCCGGCTTTGAATATTAGTATAGTTTGACCCAGTCGTTCCTTTTGTCTAATTTTAAGTTATATAATAGAAGTTACGGTGGCCCATACGAACATAAATACGTACAAACGTACCGCTACCACTTAAACTCTTAACCCTCCTGATTGATTCACCGTAGTCGGTAAATTACAATGCTTCTTGTGAGAGGAGATATAAATATTGTCCTTAAGACAAATGACCTTATTTCATAACATTATTCAAATACACAATGTTGTAAGATTAACTGAAGACATCAGAATGTACCTACATTATTATTAGCCAATATACTCCTACGTCAAAATTAAAGATGATCTCACTTTTACTAATTTGTATCGTAATTCATCTCCAATATTCTACTCAATACTTAATTGCTGTTGCCGCATAACGGTTCAATGTTATTGCAAAAATATGTAGTTTACTGTTAATCCTAAATCTCTATACCAACCTTGCTCTTCTGCCCGTGATCTTTTCTTATGCAATATCGTGTTCTTATCTATTTTTTATTGGAGTTAACTATTGGGGGCGTTGCGTAAGTGCTTCAATTGTCTTTACCTGAATTGGATCACAATCAGCGTAATGGGAGGCGAGGACGGCGCCAGTGATGAAATTGACCGAGTACACCATGACGAGCCCGGCCGCAGACACCCACAGCGCCACTCGGGCCTGGCTGATACGTTCTACTGACAAGTACTTCTGGACGGACGCCTGGTTGGCGCAGAACATGCTGGTCCAGTAGATCGTGCCGCCCACCACTACGGACCAGAAAGAGTGGCGGACCGTCGGGTCGGGGTTCATGCTAAACAAAATTATATTTATTATAAATATGAACTTTCTTAAAAATAATTAAAGTACTTGATATGAGATGATATACATTGTGATGATGTTATAATTCTATGGGTTCTTTTTAGTTTGTTGTTCTAATCTTTATTTAGCTTAAGACTTCTGGCGAATTATCAATAAAAATAAATAGAATTAGAGTGTCTGTCTTTAATTTTAAAGTAACTGTATTTTACTTGGATATAAATGTACATATACCAAAATATCTTTTTTTACAATTTTCCTCTATCTGTCTGTCTGTCCTATTAGGCTGGACCCATTTACACTGGCACATAGTCTTTCTAGTCTTATGCATAGCATCTTTATGGTCACGCCTTTGTCTCTAAGGGCTGGTACTAGAGGAATAAATATTAGTTATCAATAACCCATTAAAATAGTTAATTTGTGAAGAGTCTGATAGAATGTACAAGGAGCTTTTATGTAACAAAACTATCAGCATTAAAATGTTTATTATTTAATGGTCACTATCACAGCACTGCCAATCATAATTTTAATTTGTACGCATTGGTATGACAGACAGACAACGATATTCTCTCCAAGCCAAGGAATGTATAACAAGTATAGACTGTATTTGTTATTATAAACGGGCCGTCAGCGATGGTAAACTTATATGCGAGTAGGCTCATATAAGTATGGGTTTCGTTGCATGTTATGATTTACAAGAGGCATTCCATTACATCACTGACGCGTAGAAAGTAATGGTCACTAGTATTGCAGCGGACATGATTTAGTTTGTGTTACGATTCTATTAAAATGGAATACGCACTCGAAGAATTGGAGTCGGTCGGTTTGTTGGGCATACGTCCATACTTTATCAAGGCCCCCGGTTGCAGCGGCTCCTAGGGCCAGCACCGCGGCCAATGACCCCACCAGCACCGCTGATTGAAACGTATCTGTCATTATTACAGCTTTCATGCCTCCCTAGTAAAAACAAACAAATATTTAGCTCATAATAAGTGTCATCGGAACTTTTATCCATTAATCTAGCATTAAAATAACAATTAAGTATATGTTTATTTGGAAAATAGATTAATGAGAATCTAAAGTACACAACGACAATTATAAACAGAAATAAAAAAGAAACATGAATAAAAATAGCAACCTCTATTTACTCATATATAAAAAATAATATCAAAGCCACAGCTGCTAGGGCTGAGAGGCCTTAGCCTCTTAAGGCTGTCTGCAATGCCCCTTTGAATGGCAATGTTAATACTTTGAGCAAAATATGCACCAGCCCTTGGATCCCTGCAAGTTTTCACTAAATGGGTACAGATTTAGTTGAAAAATCTATGCGCATCAGGGCTCCCTGAACCGTCTAGTCAAAAGCGATCTTGAATGATTTGCGCTACCCTTTCAGCGATATACGGCGATATGTCTTTGTCTCATCCATATATCCAAACATGGTCTCATAATGATAAGCAATACTAACCTGAGATGCGTAGAAAATGCACACAACGTAGACCAAAGTCACTGCTAGGTAGGTGTTGAGTCCTGTCACTGAAATCGATAGAAATATTGTGATCGAGGTGAATGTGTGTTAGCGAAGGAATTTTAGCATCACGTTGCATCACCTCTAGTTGACCAGTACATGTACAACCTGTTTGGTGATTAGTTTTAGTATAACTGACTTATCTTATGTGGAGGTTACTTATCAATATGATGCTAGTAATAGAAATAAAGTTTTTAATTAAAATTACGCTATGCTAAGTGGTTACATAGAATATTTTAAGCATAATGTTGAAATATAGTGTTAAACTTGTGATATTCTTTTGGGTTCCTTCGGGTAATTTATCCAAGTACAAAATCCCTTCTCTTATATAAAGGTCGGAAAATTTAAGAGGTTGTAAACACTCTAGGACGCGATAGGTTACCAGTTCTGTGTTGGTAGATATTATTGTCGCAGGTTTCGTAACATTCAATACTTTCACTGATCGCTGTTCAATTTTATAGGGTTATTAATACGTGGTTTATGCATAGGCCTAATAAAGTGCACTTTATGCATCGGAGTGACCTCACGTTACGATGTCAATCAATTTAATGCACTCCTCAATGGGTTCTAAGTATGAAACAAAGAGGATTTCTTCACCATCAGTTTTATATTAATGATCGTTTTTTATTCATTCTTTAATATGAAGGAACTAAAACTAAAAACATGTTTTCATTTCTTATTTTGGCAGAGCACACGAGTAATTTGTTAATTAAAGTATGAAAAGTTTATTAGATCACTCCTGTAAAATATTGTTAATAGAGTTCTTTGTTTTCACAATCTCTTTAAGTCGCTAAATAAAATGAAACGAATGTAAGACCACAAGACATTTCGATATGGGTAAAGGTTTCAGCCATGCCATTTTTTTTATTCACCTTTTCGCGAAACATCTACAATACGTCAATCATATTTAAATGAGAAATAATTGCAACTTCAAAGAATCGTGATGAAAAAAGTCGGAACTAACATAACAATAATTGCAGTTAATATTTCGATCGTGGATTTGCATTACAAGGGACCTACTTTTTCGAGTGATGTAATTGAAATACACCATTACAAGCGGCGGCTCGCGTCCTGCTACTTTAGTGTGACCTACATACATGCTCTATAACATCACATAGATTACGACATCCGATAATGTATGTATTGTATGTTGCATGTTTTAGAAAAGTAACCTTCAAATTCACTGCCACTGCTAATAAAGAATGCGAAAATTCGAAGGGTTGCGTAAATTGTTTATTTTGAACCAACATGCCTGACTCAACGTTATTACGCTCAGTTTTGACGTTTTGTCAGTTTGTCACATGATAAGGGGCAGGGCCGTGGCTGCCGTCCCCGCTTTGTGAAAACACATGATGACATCACTAATTATCTCAACTATATTAGTTTCCTCGTGATGTTTTCTCTTAGCATTGTGTTGTGATTTGTCAATTGTCAAAGCGCAAGAGTGTCACGTGAAAAGTGACATACTGAAAGATTTTGTACTAAATCTGTCAGTTTCTCACTTCTCACGTGCCATACCCGCTCTCACAGACCTCAAGCTGGTGTAATGGGTGCAGATAATACCAACCGTCAGCCAGCGCGAGCGCGGGCGCGTACACCGCCACGGCCGTATAAAGTACCATCTGCAGCATGTACAGCGCACTCGCGTACACACGGACTGACTTGCAGAATCGAACCTCCTGAAACATTCGCTCTGTGCTATACAATAAATACATTCTAGCATATACTCTGCTATGAATATTAATGTTAAGTTAGGAAAATATGGTGAAATAAAGGATGGTTGGAAATGGGTCTGCAGCCACATCGGCCAAAAGTACTTTAAATATCCCCAAAACCCTTAGTGGCCTCCATAGACACCCGCGAGAAGAAATAGGTTAGTGTCAATGTAAGTCGATACTAAACTAGTATATTTAGAATTTAAATGTTTCAAAACCCTTTTTATTTTAGCTTTAATTCAAACTGCCATTATGCAAATAGGAAAAGCCGTGTAGTGTCGGCTTAGAATAGCACTACCCCATCTCTTCCGGTGGGTGTACGTAAGAGGCGACTAACGGTATTGGGGCTTTTAAAGGATTTTTGGGCGATGCGGTTGGAGACCCATCACCAACAACCTTTATATTACCATCTTTTCCCCACTAAAATTTCCAAAAGTGGCTGAGGAATTTTTAATTCCTTAGCTCTGGCTACCCCTTCTAGGGATCTATAGCCGTGAGTATATGTATGTATGTATGTATGAAAAGAAGCTTTTTGGCCATTAAAGTAACATAACTTTAAAAAGGGCAAATCCAAAACTCTAAGTAAAATATTTTGCAACAGACCCAAAACCTATCGACATTTATTCCAGTATCAACTTCTTAAGTGTGAGGCTAAATATGTACGTTGTAAGGGGATTTTCATTAATTAAATTTAAATAAAGTATATAAAAATATTTCTCCAATAAAAAGCCATTATTTTGAATGCCATAACATAGAATAACTTAGAATCAAAATACTTGCTACCAGTGTAAAGATGGTTTGGTTTACCGTAATTACTGTTATAAATGTGAAGATGATATGAATCTAGCGCCTTTCAACAGTTCATCGGGTTACCTATCGAGCCACAATGCAAATGTCTGATCGTAATTTCAAAATACTTATCAAATGTTGTACGTAAGAAGCCTAGGTATATAATTAGAAAACATATAATTGGCCTAGACCTCGCTTTTTTAACATACCCTTTTTATATTATAAATCGATAAAGGACATCAAACTAAACAACTTTGCTCATGGAATGCCTATCTAAAATATTGTAATTTTCAAAATATAATAATAATTAAAAATTGTCGTACCTAGTTCAAACTGAGAATGTATACAATGAGATTCCTTGCTTCAGTGAAAATAAAAAATAAAAAAAAAAACATTTGATATATGCTTTTCGCTCTGTAAACAAAAATATAACTTCTTTCTGTATTTTCCAGTTGTATTGATCGTCGTTGAAAAATAATATCATGAAAATAAACCGGTAAGCGAGCGATTGAACTGGAAAATACCGAAAGAGGTTATGTTTTTGTTTACACCATATATCAAATGTTTTTTTTTTATTTTTTATTTTCACTGAAGCAAGGAATCTCATTGTATACATTCTCAGTTTGAACTAGGTACGACAATTTTTAATTATTATTATATTTTGAAAATTACAATATTTTAGATAGGCATTCCATGGGCAAAGTTGTTTAGTTTGATGTCCTTTATCGATTTATAATATAAAAAGGGTATGTTAAAAAAGCGAGGTCTAGGCCAATTATACTTACCAAATATTCGTAACATGACGTAAGTCGCAATCTCATGAAAACCGGTAGATACAAATTGCTGGCTATGGGCACGACTAAAACAAAAGCAACACAAATCATCCAAAATTGTGTTCCCGCTACGTACATCTCCGCCGGGTTTCCCAACAACTCTATCGCGGTTACGAAACTGAAACAAACATGGGATACTATTACTGTTCGCTCAAACTCATATTAACTTGTCTGTTTTATTCAAATTTAACTTTGATTACGTTTACGATAAGATAAATCTCATTATAAATCTGAAATATTGAGACATCCGACCTTGAATCGGAAACTATCATTACCTTTACCTAGGTTTTGAAGGTGCATTTATTGGCTGTATAAATAATATGAATATTAGTTTCAGCATTCATTTATATATTGGTTTAGCAAATTAATTTATTGGTTACCATCACCATTATTCGAGTCCATATACAGAATGACCTGGTTTATTCTTGAAAACAACAACATTGCTCAATATGAACATAAACCAAGTTACATATGAAATTTTTCATTGCTTTTAATTTAGAATCAATTACGCATCTCCGCACTCACGAATTAAAAACACAAACATTACTCAACAAATATATATTTTAAATACCTCGCTGCCAGACTCAATGCCATAGGAAAGGTTCCCATAGAGGAGCCGCCTAGTAGGAAATCGTCGCTGGTCGTTTGTTTCTCTCCGAAGTATCCATAAAAGACTCCGATGGCTGATGATATGAGCAACATGGCGCCCAACACGCAGTAGTCTTCCCAGTGGAACAGTTCTGCTGTGCTCCTGCCATTTTGGGATGATGCATTCTTGAGTGTTGCTCCAATCGCATCAACAGAGGAAGCTTCAACGGTGATGAATAATAGGCTCGAGCATAAAACCAGTAGAACGTAGAACCCCTATAAAAAGGATAATGTTACATAACACGATGTTAATTTACAATTACAGTTATATTAATTTATCATTATTTACATCCTATTTTGAAACGTAATCTTTATTATCACGAAAAGTTGTTAACAGTGTGGAAAATAATAGCGAGGAACCCGTTGGGGTGAGTTTGAAATTAATCATATTGGTTGGACTTGTTTAATTCCCGATAAAAAATACTTTTTATTGACACTGTCCTGGTTAATAATTAATGCATAGTGTAAAACGTGATTTTTGTGAAGAACTAGTACCTCTGCTAACTGAAGGCTGTGAAATTAATTAGTAATTGTCCCCTTGGGTAATGGTAGAGCAACAGTTTTCTATTTTCTTTTATTACAAATAGAAAAACGATGGTAGGATGAAAGATTATTAGATGAAGTCAGTTCTTAATTTATTGTACAGTACTCGTATTATTCATTAATCTAAAGCACTTAATCATGGCGAAGTAATGTTGATTGATGACAACGCTGAGAATGTAATGTCTCTATTATCAGTTTTTAGGGTTTCGTAGCCGATTGCCAAGAAACTTGATCCGTATGTCTGTCTGCCTGTATGTCCGTATGTCACAGCAATATATTTCGGTAGATAAAAGCTATTCGATTGGTCGAGTGGTAAAGTACTACGAGATTGGTGCAAAGTACGAAGAATAAAAGAGCATGTATGAAAAGATTGATGGATGTGAATGAAGCTAGAGAGGTTTGCCAGGATCGTACAAAGTGGCGATCGATAATATCTGCCTACCCCAATGGGAACTAACGGCATGAGGATATGTATGTATGTATGTATGTATAAAAGCTATTCGCTGGAAGGTTAAGAGTCAAAATATTTAACAAAAAGTGGTCTCTCTATATATTTTATTTGGTTCATTGTACCCTTTCATGTTCATATAGGTCTTTAAAAATGACATTGAGGTTTTATTACATTTGTTTAAAAAAAATAGTTTAAAATATATGATCTCCCAAAGTGTGTCTTGCCCCTGTCACTTTTAAAATAACAAAGTGATAAATAAAATCAAGAAATATGTTATAGATCTTTAAAAACGCTTACAACGAAAATCGGTTTCAACAAAATATATTCAACATTATGCGAGATATAGGTAGCATATTTTGCAAAACAGCAAATGTTATTTGTTATTTGTATCTCATACAAACATTTTGAAAAACAAGAATAAGTTTGCTTTGATTTCGGCTAAAAAATCCACGTTATTCTTAAGATATCCCCATATCCTATACTTGCTACTACGAAACATTCCACTCCATTTTATTTTTCTCGTCAAGCATCTTATTCTTCTTTTAACTACGTTTCTATAAAACTATTACACTATTTTTGCCGTGAAGTGCCGGCTCAGAATGTCATTTCCCCATACTACCTACGGGTGTCGTAAGAGGCGACTAAGGGTGTGGAGCTTTTTTAAGTGATTTTTGGGCGATGCGGTTGGAGACCTTTCACCAACAATACTTTATTTCTACTATCTTGTCCCCTGTCAACTTTCCTGTGTCAAAGGTGTTTCTACCTCTGAAGCTCTGCATACCCCTTTTTGGGATTTATAGCCGTGAGTATATGCATTTATGTATGTACCATAGACGAATATTTAAATCATCCTTATATTGTTAATTCTATCTATTTTTTTATATAAATATTGAGATTAAAGTAAGTCCAATTACATGAAAGTAACACATTACGAGTACGATGTGGCTACTTAATGAACGTGTATCTATTAGGTCGGTTTCGTAAATAGTATGACAAAGTTTAACAACTTGCCATTTCGTTAATTTACAAAAATGATTGTTATTCGAATGGAAATTGCATCTGCAGTAAATACTTTGCAGTGTCTGTTAGAAATTACCGTTTGGTAGAATACTACTGGCACATTATGGTCGCCTAGTAAAAGTGATGAAATAGTTAGGTTAGGTTTATTATTACATTACTTAACACAGACTTATGATTTTCTTGATGATTGTTTCACTTTGCCGTCATTTGCGCTTTATACTGATTACTACGAGTTTAAGTTCAACTTCACTAACTTACCATTCCAATACAATTCATAAACCGTTTAATGTCGGATAACATGACTCACACAAAAAAAGGGTTTGAATCTAAACATAAGTTTTATTTTTTTATTTTTTTACTTTTTATGTAGCCTTTATTATAGTGTCCCCCTGCTGGGCAAAGGCCTCCCCCTGTTGAGTCCACACGTCCCGACTCTGTGCCACCTCCGGCCACCCCAGAAAAAACTTATCTAGATCGTCCCACCATCGTCTTGTGGCACCCAGTCTGTGGCGATATTCGCCCATCTGTCTGGGTGCATCTGACTTATGTGACCGGCCCAGTTCCACTTTAGCTTGGCTGTTTGTGCACCCACATCAGCAATTCCAGTTGCCAGTTGCCAGTGTGGTGTTCCTTACGCGGTCAGACCTGCGAACACTTAAATTGCTGCGCTCCATAACTCGCTGTCAAACCTTGAGTTTGGACTTCTGAAGTTCTGTCAGTGACCAGGTCTGAGCCCGTAGGTTAGGATAGGCAGGATACACATGTCAATGAGCTTGCATTTGAGCATTGTCGATAAGTTGTTTAATTAATGGGATAACTCTGGAAGTATATCCAACAGAGTAATCCCGTAGGATACATACAAAAAATAATATTCAGTCGAAGTGAGAACCTTATCTTGTTTTAAAATCCGTAGAAAAATGACATATGATGTTCTTAATGTTAGTTTTGACCGATGGCGTTAACGCTATGTCAATGTGATGTCTAAAATATCAAACTATGAAAAAATCTTGATTAACGGCGAGGAATACTAATTTTAGTTTCTTAACTGCATAGAAATATAATTACTATAGAGCGAGCAAATGCACATGTGAACATTGAGAGCACATGAGAACATGAAATCAAATCTAGCGCCAACCGCAACAGTTGTCAAAAAGTGCAAATCGAAAGCGTTAGAGGAGTGTTTGTCAGAAGTTTTTATTTGTTTTTTACAATAAAAATGGTGAAATGCGCAGTTAAAACGTGTAAAAGTGATACGCGAAAACACACCAAACAAAAATCAAATGTGACTTTTCACAAGTAAGTAAGTTTTATTTAATAATTTACGTGATAAAATTTTATATTCGCGGGGTTGAAGGAGGCGTTGGGGGACGAAATCTATCATTCTTACGAATGACAAGTTTGACGCACGCACACACGCACAACGGTTTAGAGATGGGGTACTTTCATTAGGATGTTTCAATTGTCGATCAATTAATCGTTCGATACAATCGGTTAGTAATAAATATATATTTTTGGTAATTGTTTAATACATCTAAAAATCAATATGTTTATGAGTATGTGACTTTGCTATTTGAAAATTGAGTAATGATTTCTGGAATAATTATACATGTTTTTTTGTAAGAGCTCAATAGAGACGTAACTTGAATACCAAAGAAAATATTAACACATTACATGTATATTTTTATACACTTATGTCTTACCATTTACTCTTTGGGCTACAATAGGGTTGTATTAATTAACGAATTATATTCGCACGCCTTTACTTGTATTAAGTGAAATGTTTCTTTTAGAGAATTGGCTTTAATTTTACCAACGATTTTAATTAGTTACTCACAATAAGATGTTATAAATTCTAATTTCAGGTTTCCAAAGGATACCAAAATAATTAAAAAGTGGATCGATGCGGTTCACCAAAATATTAATTCGGAACCTAACATCTGGAGCAGGATATGTTCATTGTACTTTCCAGATTCCTTTGAAGATTGAAAAATTTAATTCATGACAATAGGCGAATAACGTATCTAGAGATTCAACACATTATGCAGATTGGATCGGGAAGCGTTCATGAGATTTTACACGAACATCTTCACGTGAGGAGGATAGTTTCATGCTGGGTGCAACACAACCTCACCGAGGTACAGTAACAGGCCCGGGTGGACTGGTGTCGTAATATGATTAATAAATTTGATGCTGGCTCGTCACGGCTGGAGGCCACGGTATGTCGGCTACTATTATGGTAGAAGTCGTTAGTCTGCCAACCCGCACTTGGCTAGCGTGGTGAACTATTGCCAAATCACCCTATAGAGTAAGATCGAGCCCCTTGATTGGGACATATACGGGCTACGAGAAGTGAGAGACTGTTACATAGTACTGATAAGTAAAAAAAAATACAAGTTCTATTTAGAATTATATAATTATTTAAATGACTGCTGTTTTCTTATATCTTCTGCACATAATCATTTTCAATGTCCTCTGCTGGACAATATATACAGAAGCCATTCACCAAAAAATATCCACCAAACATACTACATACATACAAACATATACTCATGTCTATAAATCCCTAAAAGGGGTAGCCAGAGCTAAGGAATTAGAAATTCCTTAGCCACTTTTGGAAAGTTGAGTGGGGAAACGATGGTAAATAAAGGTTGTTGGTGATAGGTCTCCAACAGCATCGCCCGAAAATTCCGTAAAAGCCCCGATACAGTTAATCTTACGTACAATCATTTTCACACCCACCGGAAGAAACGGGGAAGTGCTATTGTAAGCCGACACTCCAAACATAATAACAATCGTAAAATTCGAGGGTTCTCCCCTTGGTCAAATTTCGGAATCATTGTATAAAGTATCGATTCTCTTCTTTGATAAAAAATCGATGTTGCACAGATTGATAATGTTTATTAATTACCCATCCTTATTTATCAATATAAATATACGTAAGTAGCTATAGCACACCCGCCGACACTGTGCACAAGCGGGAGTCTCGCAAATGCGTGTTCTATAGTAATTATATTTCTATGCTTAACTGCCTCTGTGGTATCGCGGTTAAGCGCTTGGCTTTAAGGACCGAGGTCTCATGTTAGATCCCCAGGGGGTAAACTCTCAAAATTAATTTGTATTGTTGGTACCGGTCACGGTAGTACGAATAGTCGTTTGTCTTCCAGCCCGCATTTGGCCAGCGTGGTTGGACTAAATCCAAATAACCATATCTAGGGTAGGCTCGAGCTCCCTGTTGGGGAAATATATGGGCTGTGAGAGGTGAGAAGAGAACATTTTTACAGTTTATACTACAACAATTGAAGAAGGAGTAATAAAAAAAAACTGGAAGCCCTGTTATAAACACAAAGCAAAACTCAATATCAACACAGATAATACATTATCTATATAATAAATATGGAAAGAGAACGAGTCTGTTCCAAACGATTTGCTGTGTATTACGCTAAAGTTACGAGCAAACATCAGCTAAAGCTTAGCGTAGATAATAATTATTAGTTGTTCATCTAGACATCAGGTTGGCGCTCGCCTAGATCAGTCAAGCCCGAGGATCATACGAACGACCTTTCACACCGTTCTGCGCACTTCTACTCGTAACTACCTATCTGTCCGTTTTCCTTTATTACTCCGTTGCACAATTCCCTGACGGCTATTTAGCAGATGTTTTAATTTGTTCTCGTTCGCAATTAACTGATGTTTATTACGGCCAATAAATTTAGAAACGAGAAGTATTACTTAATTGTTATGTAGGAGTTCCACAAATTATCAGAGGATCAGCTAGATTGGATTGATAACGGTTATTTGCGTAGGATGACGGCTACGTTAATATAATGCCGTGCAATTAAATTGCCCTTCAATCAATTCTTTGCCTTTAAGGGATGCATGGCAAAATTATTGTTCCATTTTTGTTTTAATACTGAACCTGAACCTACTCACGTCCCTATTACTTACATTTTTAACTCTTATAATTTAACCACACCTATAAGTACAGGGCTCATTATTATGTTTCTTATAAAATACGTAATTTACAATTCCTTAATTCTAGGCTGCCGAATAAAGGTTTGATAGAGTCGTCAAAGGGGTGGGGTTTCAAATCCCGAGTTGGGCTTATACCACCGGTGTGCATAGTACTAGATATACTCACGGCTATAAATCACTAAAAGTGTTAGCCAGAGCTCCAGACTTTAAAAAAACTCGCCGCTATTGGAAGTTGAGTAAGGAAAAGACTGTAAAATAAATGTTGTTGGTGATGGGTCTCCAAGCGCATCCCCGAAAAATCATTTAAAAAGACCATCCCAATATTCTAGGTTACCTCTGACGAACACCGCGGCGGGAAGAAATAGGTTAGTACTATTTTAAGCCGACATTACACCAATGTATCTTTTCTAAAGTCATATGTGTGGTAAAATTATTATGGTGGTTAACCGTGAGGGGAAACATCGTGAGGATTGGGGAGGAGTAGGAAATACTTTAAGAATATTCCTATAATGTAAATAAGTTATAGTCTTTGCATTACTGCAAAGTAACTTTAAAACAGCATTCACACTGTACGCACAGACACAGAGACAAATAAAAAAGTGACAAAACGTCGAATTTATTCATTCAAAGAACTTATTTAGATTGCTGTTCACTTCATCTGATTCATTGAAATCATGATACCATGTGTTCATTATTGTCTATCCTATTTTAATAGCTTTGGATTGAAACCGGATCAATGCGGATTTATTTGGTTCGTTATGGGATACGTGCGGGCCTTGTTCAGTACACGCATTCCAGGCAATTAAGATGTTTGTTTGTATGTTAATTATTATGTATTTTTTATATGACCCAGTAGTTTTACTCTGACTATTGAAAGGAATATCGGTAATAAAGATTTGTTTTTAAAGTACTTTAATAAGAGTTATATAGTCTCGTGCATTGGCTAAACTTGCCTCAATCAACACTGAAAATATTTTTTTTTGACATATGTCATGTAGTCGAGTTTGTAATCTCACTATTTTTAAATACCTTTAGCATTTTAACTTTGTAGTTTGTACCACTTTCTAGGCTATGATATCGCAACTTTGATGATCCTTTTAGGTTCTTGTTGACTACGAAACCCTAATGTATACGTTTTAGAATTAATAAATTTTACATAAAAAAGGGTCTTTGATAATAACATAACATAACATAACATAAACGTTCACGCCGTTTTATCCCCGAAGGGGTTGGCAGAGGTACCAACACTCCTGAACTCACATGCCAAGCGCCATCTAGTTTCCAGAGAAGGTACCCACGTTTTGCTTAGACAGTGTACTCACGTGATAGGGGGCAGGCCTATCGCCGTTTTGTACGAATACACTGTCACATGACTAAGTACAACTCAGCCATGTGGGTTTCCTCACGATGTTTTCCCTCACCGTTAGCAACCATGATAAATTAACCACACATATGACTTTGATAATAATACGTCTTTTTTTATTTTACTAATCTAAAGTCACATTTATCCTGCATTAAATTTTTCTATTCATTTCGGTTTGGACTTCTGCGTTTTTAGCATGCTCTTTATGCGGTCAATTAAGATCGTCGCTGCCATTATAACACTTCAATAGTTATGAATTACTTAGATGGTTGTGACACAAGATGATGCGTTTTTTCATGGTTCGAGCATACTATCATTTTACAACGGTTGCGGCGCTGTCCACTAATGGTAACTTGGGTGAGGTCTGAGGTCTGATTCCAAGTTTAAATTTTGACTTCAATAAGTACGGGGTTAATAATGCAATTCATAAAATACTTGAGACTTTAATTATCTAAATTGATTATCCGTAAATAGACCCACTACATTTACTCCTGTTTTCTTTTCTCACTCTATCAACGCTCTATGTTGTCCTAACATATGTTTTTTTGAAACAGCCTGTTTTTCCGTACTAAGTTACTAAGTTTTATGGTCACCCAAACGAATGCATATGACAAGACAATAAGTGTGTAGTTCTTCGACAGTGAAAACCTAAAAATAGGAAGCAAGTATAAAATTGTATATGGTTGTCTAGTTCTGTTATTAATATGCACATGATATCTATATTTGATTTATTTTTTTATCTTCTTATTTGTAAACATTCATATAATAATACTCAAAAATAATTAAAACCTAGCTTAATAATAATTTTATCTACAATTATAATAATTTTATTGTTGTGTTGTGTTAATTTGATAGTAATATTTATAATGTTTTGAGGAGATTTCAATTTTGTGCTAGGATAACACAACGTTTAATACATGATAATCTAATTACAATGTTTAATTCTAGTATCTACAGCCCTCTTGTAAAATTGCACGTGCAACAGGGTCCACATTACTGTACCTCGATTACAACAACTAATTGTACACTATGGAATCCAATAAAAGTTTGAGTTTGAGTTTAAAATCTGACTAAGGCAACACAACATCACACTAGTCTTTTTTTTAACTTCCGTTATTTTTCCTAATATGGTGATTCCTGTCAGCAAAATTGCGTAGGTCTTCTGAGAACATCCATCACCTCACAAGGTCTTAATTACGAATCATCATCATCAACAACAAAAAGACGTCTAATGATGGACATAGACCTTCCAGCAGATGTTCTAAGAGAATTGGGAACCAATCCGCAACAAATTGTAAATTACTTTTTTAGTTCTTTATAAAAGTGCCAACTAACGGATCCGACAAAGACGCTCACTTCTTTTCTAATAACACATGTAAATAACACAAACACAATTCAAGAAGAATAGCAACAGTCCAATTAGATATTGATCCCGACCCGATACGATTTTAGATAAGTACCACAAGTTTTTTTCTGGTCTAGGCAAAGTCTGACGAAGATAACGCATCGCACCGAAACCACACAGTGTCCTTTGTTTCTTAATAATATTGCATTCTCCAGCGTCACCCCTATTATGTGCTGTTCAGGACATTGACATTAAAAGCAGTACAGCGACATACATTAATTATTTTTGGTCTGGAATATTTCTTGACCTGAGAGAAATTTAAAGACGCTTGTGTAATTAATTATAAATGTATGAAATGGCCTATTTAGTTTTTTCCAAATTTAAAAACAACCTTTTCAAATTTTCTACAAGGTAGCCAGGAGACGTGGTAGCGGCGTGCCGAAGGTTGTGGCTATTGCGTATACTTATATTTGAAGAAGGAGCTGACGCCAGGAGAAGACCAATTTACTAGTATTATACAGTTAATTTCTTTAAATTGTTATAATAATGTAGAGAAATATAACTGAAAATGGCATTTATTTCCTTTTATTCTCAATTCAAGTTCTAGTCAACTCAAACTCAAACGTTCACGCCATGTATCCCCAAAGGCGTTATCAGAGGTACTAATAGGTATTCAGAGTACCCACGTTTTACTTGAACAATGTACTCACGTGATAGGGGGCAGGCCTATCGCCGTCACGTGTACGAACACTGTCACATGACTTAGTACATGAGCGCTTCCTCACAATGTTTTCCCTCACCGTTTACAACGATGGTAAATTAATCACACATATGACTTTAGAAACGACTAATTCGTGTAGGCCTGACCCGGGATTTGAACCCTCATCACCTGCACGATAAGCGGTGTTCTACTCATTGAGCTATAACGGTTGCTCACACAAGCTAATTGAATTAAGCTAAAATTTAATTTAAGTCTCACCTCCGAGTGCTTACCCATGCATAAATTATCCAAAAACCGACAAAGCCAATTAATAAATCTAGTTTCAAAGTATCTCATACTACAATTACGAAATTTTTAGTCAACGTTTTACAATTTATTGTGTAGAAATATTGAGCAGTGAATTGGATGTTACAAACGCCATAATGTGGTTTTAATTATATAACATTCTCTCACTCGCAACTGAAATTATTAAGAGTCAAAAGGTTATTTCGTGATGGGGATAATAAAATATTTATGAATAGTTAAAAAAATACTTTACTTGTGTCTACTTTGGAAGATTATGAATACCCGGGTCAGATTGATAACCTTAGCTCATATGACTTTATCCGAATCGTCCGTAATGCACGCCCCAAATGTAATGCTCGTCTAATTTCGGGTGAAGGTGTAAATACTTTTACGAAATTTATTCACTTTAAATTAATTATTCAAATTTTATGCACAATATGGTGTGTTGGAAATAATTACAAAATAATCACTCAAGTAATGTTTTACACATATAATATGTTCGTTTTTATTCTAAACTAAAATCTTTTTGTTGCACCACTCTGCAACAAAGATGCATTTATCTGTATATTACAGATATGGCATAAAAACAATAGTAGAGTGTCCGAAAAAAATGCTGTTTATATTTTTATATTCCAAATATAACGAACGAATGTTACCATAGTTTGTAATTTTAGTGATCTTACTAACCTTATTTATAATTCGATGTCGCCAAGTCAATCCATTGGTTTTAATCATTTTCCTAAGCTAGAACGTTGCTGGATCGTTATCGTATTGGTTCGGGCAGTGGTGGTCTCTGGCACGATCGCCTCTTATTGGCGAGATGATCACAAGTGTGTTGCGTCCGCGCACACCAATCAATTTTAATTAATAAGAGCAATGAGACCAAGACAATGATTCCTCAATCAAACCTTTTAACTACCAATTCTCAGACTTCTTATTCTATCAGGATAACTTCCTTCCGTATTTACAGTCCTAGGCATTAGTTAATTCAACTACATTCAAGGATTTTCCTGTTTGGGTATCGTTGGGAAATATTCTATCAAGTTAGCTTTCTACTGTATTAAAAGACGTCACTTTGTGTTTTTTTTAATATCGAATATAATAAATATAGAGTTTAGCTACTTATTCATAATTAATTTTAACTTAGGTCTACATAGCTTAGAAAAATATTTATATTCCATATGGCTTACATCGCTTAGTCAAATATAATTCGGATGTCTCACGTATGCTAAAGATTGAGTGAACTTTGGTTCTCAGGTACTGATGTTTACAAGAAAGGAACTATAAGGAGGTATTACAATCAATGGAAGCAGAACAGAAGCAATGACGATAACAGGGCATTAAAAATACCATAATATATAGTTTTTTTGATTACTTGTATAATATATATAGTTAAATGTGCACATTTGTGAATTTAATTTTCAGTTGTGTAAATACTGTGGCAGATCTATCTTTGAATATTTGCAAAGCAAGTAAAACCGAATAAACTAAAAATACCATAACGTTTCGTTCATCAGTTGATGTATTGTGGTGGGAGCCGATAGAGACAGGAAAAGAATGAAGGTAGATACGATACATGTGGCAAAAGCACAGTTTAAAATCGAATAAAAAAACACGAAAAAAGTAGCTTGGACAAGATTAAAAATAAATATATGGACATATTATACACAGATCATATTTTATTATTTCGAGGATATACTCTGCTGCTGTGGCAAAAACGGATAAGAGACCAGCAAGTACAGAAAACAATTTAAAATGGACGGAAACGCGTTAAATTTCAACAAAAATAATATAATAATATTATGTTCCCTATACTTTATGCTTTGCTTTTGCTGTGTAGTGTCGTGTTAGAATAGCACTACCCAATTTCTTCCGGTGGGTGTACGTAAGAGGCGACTATCGGTATTGGGGCTTTTAAAGGATTTATGGACGATGCGGTTGGAGACCCATCACCAACAACCTTTATTTTACCAACTTTTCCCCACCCAACTTTCCAAAAGTGGCTGAGGAATTTCTAATTCCTTAGCACTGGCTACCCCTTTTAGGGAATTGTAGCCGTGAGTATATGTGTGTATGTATGTACTTTATGCTTTGAGACCTACACATCAGAAAAACACATGACAAAAGAAATTTAATGAAAATTTACAAATGTCATGGCTTTAAAGAAATTGATAAGTTTAAAAATAGATTAATTAATCAAAAGTGATAAAATATAGCCCATTATAAACTTGGCCTTACACCTACAACAATGACGAAGAATTTCAAACCACTGGTTTTTGTCTTAATATCCGTCCACCCGAAGCTGCAGCTTCCTCATTCTGTGACTCTTAAAATTCCAATTTAATACTTACATAAATATACTCACGGCTATAAATCCCTTGAAGGGGTAGCCCGAGCTAGGGAATTAGAAATTCCTCAGCCACTTTTGGAAGTTACGTGGGGAAAAGATGGTTTAATAAAGGTTGTTGGTGATGGGTCTCCAACCGCATCGCCCAAAAATCCCTTAAAAGCCCCAATACAGTTAGTCGCCTCTTACGTACACCCACCCGAAGAAATGGGGTAGTGCTATTCTAAGTCAACATTACACAGCTTAATCTTTAATCGAATTTAATCGATAGTGATGCCAAAAATGCATTCAGTAAATATTTTGTCTGTATGTCTGTCTGTCTGTCTTTCGGTTTGTATGTTCCTTATGGAAACAAAAACTACTCGACGGATTTTTACGAAACTTTCCACAATTATTCTTCATACTCCTGAGCAGGTTATAGTATACTTTTCAGCAAAGTAGTGAAGGGGAATTTTGGGAAAACGGGAGAAGTTACTCCATTTTTTAAGCTTCCGTCGCGTGTGCAGCTTTAATGGTTAAACTTACATAGAAATCATGTATGACGGAAATATTTTTCGTAAAATTGACTAAAAAATTTTTCGTAACAGTATATGTCTATCTTTTATGGTTGACTCACAATAATACATGTAACTCCTGATAGCTTAGCAGTTCAGAGCAAGCAGAGAGCAGAGCAGAAACCTAAGATATTTAAAAAACAACGCTACCCGCGCGAAGCTGGGCCGATCCACTAGTCTTTAATATAAATCATACATCTATACTTATAATAAATCTGTAGAGAGGTCAATTCTGTACATGAAATATATTTTCAAAATAACTATCAGGTGATGATTAGGGATCGATACTGATGCCAAAAATGCAATCAGTAAAATTTTTGTCTGTCTGTCTGTCTGTCTGTCTGTCTGTCTGTCTGTCTGTCTGTCGGTTTGTATGTTCCTTATGGAAACAAAAACTACTCGACGGATTTTAACGAAACTTGGTACAATTATTCTTCATACTCCTGCACAGGTTTTTGTATACTTTCCAGCAGAGTAGTAAAGGGGAATTTTAGGAAATTTTGGGAAAATGGGAGAAGTTACTCCATTTTTGAAACTTCCGTCGCGTGTGCAGCCTTAATGGTTAAAGTTACATAAAATGTATGTATGGCGGAAAAAATCTTCATAAATTTTTCTAAAAAAAAATGTTCAAAAGCATATGTCTATCTTTTATGGTTGACTCACAATATCACGTGTAACTCCTGATAGCTTAGTAGTTCGGAGTATTCTGATTATATTTGTTTACTCTTACGTTTATAATACTCTCACTCATCCCTAATTTAAAAAAGGTAACATTATTACCTATTCAATAAAAAAAATATCATAGAAATCGATAGAGAAACAGCGAAATTACACATGAAATAAGCCATCGCGCCCGTGACCAAAACCAAATAATTACTAATTTACATATTAAATACTAGACTCAACTCAACTTCAACTCATTCTAAAAATTAGTTTATATTCGAAGATACTAAACCGTTTATATGAGCGCTTTCACAGAAATCACAAAGCTACACTCAGGGGCTGGAAATGAAAACTTCCCTCCATTCTCACTTTGTAGTTTTTAACAGCGCAAACCTGATACAAAAGCGCGCTGTGATTTGCATATTCACCAATAGATGGCACTGTCGGTAATTGCTACATCGCGGTATGATTTCTTCTTTATTAGAGTATATAAACCAAAAAATTCTTCGTCTGTTATAGTATCGCATAGCATTAATAATGTCATAATAATGCTGACTTTGTTATAAATTTAATGTACGTAGTACGATACTGTAGATTAGGATTTGATGTTGAAGTTTGTTGTAATAGACTTCGGTTGGGTGATTCCTTCTAAGTTCGACCCAAAATGAGTGTTATTAAAATCCAGCCCAGCAAGACGTAGCGTTCTAGCGTTGTATATCTCACTCTTTTTAATGATTACTGAGTGAGAGCCTCCTTTTACCTCATGAGTTACCCCTTATATGAGGCGAGGTAAAGAGAACGAACGAAATATACTAGCGGTGTATAGTACAAACTGTACTGAGTGTCGATACTCAGTTTCAGTATAATACTGTAAGTACAGTACTGTGTCTTTCTAAAACATAGTATCGGGCGAACTCAGTATCGCGGAACTGCACTGAACTGAACCGTGGACTTACAGACTGGACTGACTTCAACCAACAATATTCAAACTCATAGTACTAGCCTGCCTGCAGTATTGCACTGAACTGTGAACTTAAACTGACTGACTATAGGGTTCATATTAGAATCATCAGTCACACAATACTCAAACTGATAATACTGCATGCAGTACTGCATTGAACTATGAACTTAAACGGACTGACTTTAGGGTTCATATTAGAATCATCCGTCACAATACTGTATTTAATACAATACTTCTGTATTGAGTGTATTGCCAGTGCCGTTACCGAATACTGTTGAATACTGATACACAGTATCAGTACTCATTATTGATCGAGAATACTGAGTACCATTACAGTTTTGATAATCCACGTACTTACCCACCTCTAAAATATACTCTATTAACGAGTCAACAGTGTGGCACGCGTAATGTTGACGCTTTGCACTGAATGAGGGAAAATGAGTTCTAAATTCTAATGTTTTATACTTGGTATTTTTTTATAAATAAACTAAAGGGCCTCCCCGCATTTTGCAGCTATTGCGCTCACTCTTACGTCAAATTTACTGAAAGTGACAGGGACAGAAAAAACGCGCGCGCAGGATAAATGTAGTTTATATAGTTTTATTGAATAACTATAATGTTTAAATGAAAAGTTCAACATCAAAGTTACAGATGTTAAAGCTACGCGTATGTAGACACATGAGTTCACATGTATGTTATGCCAGTGGAGCCTATACGGTTTTTATGAAAACAAAGCATGTTCCAATTCAATTTTTTTCATCATATTTTTCAGCAATTTATTAAAATGTTAAACATCAAATTTTAACACCATGAACTAATCACCAACATATATTTTATTCATGTCATATCAATATCATCAAATCAGACTTTATAGAACTTCAAAACAATCAACATCAACCTATTTTTCCGGGGACGCCCTTAATTAAATTATTCAAAATTTGTAAATTGAAACAAACTTTCTATAACTGCTTTATTAGTTTTTTTACTCACTTCGGCCCATTAATATAATTAAGGTATTATAATTTGCCGTGTAGTGCCGGCTTTGCCGTGTAGTGCCGACTTAGATTGCCGTGTAGTGCCGGCTTAGAATGTCGCTACCCCTTTCTACCCACGGGTGTCGTAAGAGGTGACTAAGGGTATGGGGCCTTTAGTGGTTTTTGGGCGATGCAGTTGGAAACCCATCACCAACTATACTACATTTCTGCCATCTACTCCCCTATCAATATCTAAATGTGGCTGAGGAGATTCTAGCTCTGCAGCTCTGGCTACCCCGTTTTGGGATTAATGGCCGTGAGTATATGTATGTATGTATGTAAGCTAATCTAAGGTAAAATTAAATGGGTACTATTTGTAAGAAAACGCTAAAATAAACTGACTAATCATTCCATCAAACTGACCCGACTCCTTCAACCGCGACACGAGTATAATGTATGTATCGACTCAACATTTAAATAGTCGGTAACTCACTCACTCACTTTGGTCTATTCGAGTGCTGCCTCGACTCGCGCCCCGAAAAAGTGAGGAGCTACGTGAGGTGGTTTATATTTCAAATACGAGAACTCCCTCATTTTCTCGCGACGAGTAACTTAAACGAGGTACCTCACGAGTGAGGGGTTATCACTAAGCAAGAAGGCTCTCTATTTCCAGTGTATTTCTTTACTCTATGGCTACACTATTCAGGAGTGCTCTAAGTAGTAATCATTGCGCTAAATTTCACAAATCTTGAGCAGTGTTTGAAGAAACCTCAGATATAAATAAAAACAACGCTACCCGTGCGAAGCTGGGCCGATCCACTAGTAACATAATAATATACCACTACTATGAATTTATATTTTTTTAACAATTCTGCTTATGAACTGACGTTTTACTGAATTAAGGCATGCAAAACATCTCACACAACATGCATTATCATAATTGTGACTCTACCATTACGACTAGTGCGACGTGCGGTAATCAAACAAACAAATTAGTGCGAGTTATCCGTGTGAATAGGTATATATATAGCTATATGACGCGGTATAGAATGCTATTTGATGAAATTGGCTAAATTCAAGTATTTTATGGTACAAACTGGGAATTTCAGCTAAAGTATCAATAATAATTACTCATTCATATAAAAGATGTATTATATTAGTACAGCAACCTTTTCAAATTTCTTCTTGATGGGCAGATTTTGCGCAAGCGCGAGTTTAGAGAAAAATGTTATCTATTTTCTTTTTTGCTTTGTATCTCAAGGGTTCTGACCTAGATTGATGGATATTTATGAGTAATTTGGGATTATTTAGAGTTTATACGTTTAGAAATGTTCCTTATATTTTGATTAAATGTTTTATTTATTTAAATTAGAAACATTACGCCAGAAAATATTTTTTTATTTTAGTAAGCTTAGTGATGGCAAGATTCAGGTTAAATGTAAATGATGGGCAACATTCAATTCATCTTTTAATAAGTATGGTAGATATTTTCAAGTAGCGATTATTTCTTTGAAAACATATTTTAGTGATTAGTGAGAACTGAATTTATTGATTTTTGTTTATTATTATATTATCTATTTCCAAAAAAGACTGAGTAGTTTCTAGCTCTGAAGATCTGGCTACTGACTGCAGTGAACTGCTCTCTAAATTTAAAATCAGTGCTCCAACCAGGAATACTAGAAAGCAAACACTACTGGTCGAACCCAAAGTTAACACTAATTATAGAAAAAACTCTTTTTTTAATTAGATCTATGCATAGTATAAACGATACTTGAATGTTGACATATAATATGAATAGATATCTTAGTGCTCATTCTATAAGATCGGCTCTGGTCAATCAGTTCTTCAAAAGTTAATTTGTTTTATGCAATTTAATTGAAGATATAAGTTTTTTTTTTTTTTGTTGCATTGTTAATTTTGTACTTTTGCTTACCACAGTGACGTTAATTTTGTTGGAGCTTACTGTACGCTAAATGGTTTATTGTAATTTAATTATTTTATATATAAAAAAATATATATGAATCCATATAGATAATAATAATGATGTGGAAACTTTTAATTGGCATTTAGTTATTTATTTAGTTTTAGCTATTGAGATCTGTAAGAGCTATTAAGGCTGTAAGTTTTACGAAGGAAAATATAATTTAAAAAAATACCCCTTTTTGGGATTTATGGCCTTGAGTATGAATATGTGTATTATACAAAAACTATATTTAGAATAGAATAGAATAGAAAACTCTTTATTGCACATCAAATATGGAGAAACATTTACAAATACACAGAATGAATTAACAAAAGTACAATTGGCGGTCTTATCACTAAAAGCGATCTCTTCCAGACAACCTTCGAATGGAGAGGTCATTAAATTAGAGTCATGAGTGATAGATGTACAACAACATGGTGAAACTGATAATTATGCGTTAATCTACACAAACAATACAACAATCCAGTCATAGTTAAATCTAGTTATAAAATAATAAACTATTAACAAACATATGAGACAATAAATTAAAACTTATTATACATATAAATATTATGATAAATAATTTTATTTATATACTTAATATATATAATTTAATTTGCAACAGTATTATAGCGTTTCAGTGAGGTAGTGCTTTTTTACCATATCCTTGAAAATAGATTGGGATTTAGCCTGACGAATCTCTACCGGAAGTGCGTTCCACAATTGTACAGCCTGCACAGTGAAGGAGGAGCGATAGTAATTGGTTGAATGGGAGGGAATGCTAAATAGAAGATTATGTTCAGAACGTAGATTAAGATCGTGGGAAGAGGAGAGAAATTGAAAACTTTCTTTAAGATAGAAAGGGGTGGCAGGATTGAACAAAATAGAGTAAAGGAGAGAAAGTGTATGTGCATTCCGGCGAAGACGAATAGGAAGCCATTTCAGTTGAGTGCGATATACAGATACATGATCATATTTCCTCAATCCAAAAATAAACCTAATGCAAAAGTTTTGGAGGCGCTCAAGTTTATTAAGTTGCTCTTCAGTTATATCAAGGTAGCAGGTATCAGCATAGTCATATTTAGGTGGTTGTTAGAAATATGAGTTATATTTCTGGATTTCTCGTTTAGTTTCACGGTTCAATTGGAATGGTACACTGTCTTGCATGGCATTATTATCTTGAACAATAATTTTTAGGATAATATTAAGTAATTTGTGTTTTTCACAAGTGGGTAGAAAACAGTCATGTATGTATATGATACAAGTAACCTAAAGTAATTAAAGCCTCGCCTACGACTTGGACTTAGTGTCCACCTCAGCTGAAATGACTAACTACTTTTAGTTATTTAAATGTGTGTATAATAAAAAAGTTTGATACACTTGTTTTTAAGAAGGATGGTGTTGATAATGAATAGTAATATATTTAAATTTTCTTGTCTTTATTATTCATATATTTTGGTTTGAAATTGGCTTTTGTAAAACATAGCCATATATATCAGATGATATTGTAAAAAGATAGAAAAAGGAATGTTTGGGCACATAGAGAGGATGGATGACAGTAAATTAGTGGAAGAGATCTATAAAGCAAAAGGTAATGTGAGTAGAGTACGACCACGGAGGTACGACCTGGACCAAATAGAGTGTGTGCTCAAAAAGGCCGGCGTCCGAAGTATGAAGAATAAAAGAGCATGTATGAAAAGATTGATGGATGTAAACACATCTTTTCAAACATGCTACAGAGGTTGGCCAGGATCATACAAAGTGGCGATCCATAGTCTCTGCCTCCGCAATGGGAAATAATGACGTGAGTATATTTAAGTATGTATGTATAGCCATACATGTTATTATCTGGAATATCAGACAATAGTATGTGAACTTGGAGTAAATATTAGGCACACTGTTACTCTCGGGTTCAAGTATGGTGCATCAAGGAGTATTCAGAAGATGCTCAAACTCAAACGTTCACGCCATATATCCCCGAAGGCGTTGGCAGAGGTACTAATACTTCTAAATATCACGTGACATTGTCACCTAGGGTTCAGAGTACCTTGGACAGTTTTGCTTGGACAGTGTACTCACGTGATAGGGGACAGGCTTATCGCTGTTTTGTACGAATATATACCGACCATTAAAAACATGCAATCTTTTTTTTATAGTTCCCCGTCCCCATTTTTCTCTGTTAATGTTCTCTTCCCTTCTTAGCTCTGTTGAAGTACCCTACAACAATCGTGAAGTGTGTTTTGGACGAATGAATGGCTGGGGACACCCATACATATTTTCCACCTCTTTATTGGAGTGAGTTGAATCTGGTGCGACCCCTGTATGACCCACAGCATAGCGAATATCTTCTCTTGCCGACACACTCTCGTCGCGGTCTCCACTACGTTGTTTACTAGAGACTTGTGGACGATAAACCCAACACAACCCTTGGAACTGCTTTTACTAAATGATTAATTTAATAAACTATATTTGTTTCAAATAAACGTTAGTTTTGTAACGAATAGAATAAATTTTCAAGAAAATTTTGGCATGACAGATTTGCCACAATGGTCTACCCCAATGGGAAACAATGTCGTAAGTAAACGTAAATATAACCTGGATAGCTCAGTGATAACACTACCACTTTTCACGTAGGAGACATGAATATACCCTAAATCTGTCCTACACCAATGTCTCCTAAGTCACATTTGTGGTTTATTAATAGGCTGATAATATGATATGTAATATGATAAATGATGATATATATTGTAGTGTAGTGTCGGCTTAGAATAGCACTACCCCATTTCTTCCGGTGGGTGTACGTAAAAGGCGACTAACGGTATTGGGGCTTTTAAGGGATTTTTGGGCGATGCGGTTGGAGACCCATCACAAAGAACCTTTATTTTACCATCTATTCCCCACGCACCTTCCAAAAGTGGCTGAGGAATTTCTAATTCCTTAGCTCTGGCTACCCCTTTCTTGGGATTCATAGCCGTGAGTATATGTATGTATGTATGATATATGAACGAAAACATCGTGAGCTCATGGCTCATTGATCATCAAAAAGTATCATGGCTGAGTTGCACTTTAAACGAAGTAGAATATGAGTAAACGATGACAATCGACACCGGGTTTTCTACTATTATATTCTCAAATTGTAATTACGCTATCATAGTCGTCAACTTAAATAAGGAATCTAAATAAAGTTAAGTTAAGTAAGATAGCGTTACGATTTCTATGTACGGTACGCCTGATGTACCGCCTTCGAATTTCCTAATTTTTTTATTATTATATCATTTATATCAGAAAATTCGTGAAAGAGATTAATAGACCCAATGTTCAAGGTACATATAAAGATGCAATAGAGAATGTGCTAAATAAGGAGGCGTCTGGAATATGAAGAATGTATAATATGTAAACGAAGCTAGAGAGGTTTGCCAGGATCGTACATAGTCTTTGCCTACCTAATTGGAACTAATCGCGTAAGTATATGTATGTATATATTTATAGTTTTCCTGTAACTAAAACAATCTCTTCTACTGAACTACTGTTTTCACTTAGGTTTAGAACCAGGCAAGATTCAAAACCTTTGTAATTTTTAATTATATATTTTAATGTGCGCGTTTTAATACACTCTGTATTGTAAGTAAAAGAGATGCATTAACAACAATGCTTATGTGATGCGAAGTTCGTGCAGTCAGCAATTTGCACAAACGCCATGTAAATGTAGCAATTGTATGGGAATGGAACGACAGTGGTAGCGCGAAGCCGCGGCTACTGCGCCTGCGCGGCACGCCAACACCATCAGAGGTTACGAAAGATGCGCGACGCGACGAAAGTACCCCCTCCTCGGCATTAGAGTGCTAGAGTGCGCATCTCTTATAAAACACTGTTGCGTTTGATTACTGGACACTGCATACCTACCTGCTCCATCACGTGGACCCACCATGTCTAACAGAACGGTACGTCCTTACCAGCCATTAGGACATTCCTGACCCAGTGACCTAATCTTACGAATATTGTGGTCAAGATCCTGGTGGACCTTAAGTCGCAAAGTGTTCGAAAATTTTAAGTGATGTGATTTTGGTGTAGTTTTACCATGAGAAATTAAAATTTTAAATATTTTTGGAATTTATCCTTGTTTATAAATAAAAAAAGGCTGGATCAACTGTTCCAGAAAACTGTGTTCTATTGTAATTGAAATCAATATGAAATTGTAAAAGTTGTAATGTTGTGTACAGGTACTGAGATCTCTGGTGCTCGGGGTGTTAGTGGCATGTGCCGCCGCCCGCCCAGAGCCGCCCACGTCGTACGGGGCGCCACAGTTCAGTTCGCCCTCCTCATCGTACGGGGCGCCTTCCCAGTCATACGGGGCTCCCGCGCCGCAGTACGGTCCGCCAGCTGCCCAGCCCATCGTCCACAAACACGTGTACGTGCACGTTCCTCCCCCGGACAACGATCTCCCCGCTCCCCGCAAGCCCATCCATGTCCCGCCCCCACAGAAACATTACAAAATTGTGTTCATCAAAGCCCCAACGCCACCAACCCCAACCGCTCCCGTAATCCCACTCCAACCGCAGGACGAACAGAAGACCCTCATCTACGTTCTGGTGAAGAAACCAGAGGAGCAGCCCGACATTGTGATACCTACCCCGGCGCCGACTCAGCCAGCCAAACCAGAAGTTTACTTCATCAGATATAAGACACAGGTGACTTTATAGATTTTCCACTTAGATTATCAACACATAACACTAATTGAGCTTCATTATAATTAGTTTCTTAACCTGCAACAATCTTTAGTTCCTTTATCGTAGCTAACCTCAAGTGAAAGTGTATTTGTTTTGAATAATATAACTACAATAAACAAAAATAGACCTTTGCCCTTTATAATCCAAAGAGGGTAGCAGACTTTTGACGTTTCTGCCGTTCCTGTGATGCACCAAACATAATCTAGAGGTTGCTGATTTGAGTGTTGCCAAATCCTGTTTTTATCGATATAAAATAATAGAACACCCCTCATTTCACATAACTACCGTAAAGTAAACCTACAAACGTATCGAAAAGAAGTGCATTACATTGTTCTATATGTAGGTATTCTATGTTATTAAATATGTCATTGGAGTCGCATCCTAGAGTAGAATTCTGTAATATCGGTCATATCGTTAGTGTCTTGGTTTTTGGTGCTTACTCGATCTGTTATAATATGGCAGTTAGTTATAAATGTAATCTGATCCTGACTAGAAATGGTGTGTAGTGGTGTATTTGATTGGATGGATCTTGATTGAAGACGACGATCCATGAAAACATATTGTCATTTTTTTACACAATTAATCGCTAAAATATGCCACACGATGTGTTATGTCGTAATCATTATAATATTATCATGAATGTTACATAAATGTGACCACAAGGTATAATTAAGACATTTAAGAATAGATTAAAGGTACTTACTCGCGGTATGGAGGCTTCGCGAAGGATGAGCGGGCGCGCCGCGTGAAAGTGAGCGTGCAACATTTCCTGGGTCGTAGTAGGAAGTGCATTTATAAGAACATCTGATGAACTTCGAATGCCTTTACGACTCAAACGCACATCTTCCTGATTTAAGTAATCTTAGCCTGATTAACTTGTAGTTTTACGTTTAACTAATTATTATCAAAGTAAGATGTCGGATGAGATTGCGTTCTGACTTAATAGTATCGCGACGGAATTTCATTAAATGGTTTTGTAATTGTGTTGCGCAGAAAACCGTTTTCCCAGCGTATCTACTTAAACATTCCATTGTGTAGTAAACAGGCAACTATTAAAGTTGTCTTATTCAGCAACTATATCATTAATATTACATCTCGTCTTTTGTTACAATCGAAGATATCAAACATCGATTATAATATCAATATGTCTGTAAAAGTTATTTATGTTACATTCTCATCTCGAAGTTATACATATACTCACGGCCGTAAATCCCAAAAAGGGGTAGCCAAAGCTAGAAACTCCGCAGCCACATTTGGAAGTTGATCTTCGAAATTTATCTAAAAAGCTAAAAGAAAAAAAGTACAAGAATTTGATTAACTGCCATTGTTAATTTTATTATTCACTTTATTTTCGACAGCTTGTCTTTGGCTTCCCAAATATCTCAATAATAATTGGCTAGTCTTATACCCAGTGAATTTTAAATCTATATGCGTAAACCAAAACTACAATGTATATATTATTTCAGAAACAAGAGGGCTACCCCGCTGCCCGCAACCCATCTTCGGAGTACGGAGCTCCAGCATCAGCCCCCTCGTCCGACTACGGCGCGCCATCCGCAGGAGGTTCTTACTAAAACTACCATTGGAAAATGACTAAACTGTGATGGACATAACCAGCATTTCCATATTTTGCCAACATTGAGTCAAATACCATTTAACAGTACCAATACCTCAAACAAAAAGTTAGGAAGAATATTTCAACCAAATTACCAGGCGTTCTAAAGTACAACTATAAGGAATGCCTGCGCAAGTTTAAGTGAGTGATCAACGCCTTGGCAATATTATACACCAAAACATTGAGAATGTTACTTTGTAAGAATAACAATATACATCAAATTGATGTGTATTCTGTAAATATTATTATTTTTTATTAAATGTTTATAATTAAAATTTGTTTATTTTTTTTATCAACAATCGTTAATATTTAGAGAATTCAGAAACAATCCTTGTTAACTTATTGTTTATCCCAATATAATCATGATATTCGAGCCACACTTTTCAAATTTATTAGCTGCTACTTGCCACCCACATTCTAAGCTTATTGAAATTTAGGATTTTGTAATAATCCATAAAATTCGAGGTGCTTATTATTATTGTTTCCGCACTTAACCCAGCTGCGAGGTGGGCCATTGTACGTGGGCCATTTGGCCGTTTAAGTTTCCCAACCTAATTCAGACCAGAAGGACAAAAGCTTATCCAGGTCAGCCATTGCCTCTGGTAGCGACTTTTTGGATCCGATGGTGTTATTTCGGATATCGGTTACTCCGTTGCATTCCTGGAGCACATGAGTGACCGTTTCGTCCGCCTCCATGCACGCACGGCACAGAGGGCTGTCGGTGATGCCTAGAGTGTGGAAGTGTTTGTTTAGGGCATAGTGCCCTGTGATAACACCCACTAGAGTTCGTAGATTTGGTCTGCTGAGGCGTAAGGCATATCTGGTTAGATTTTTCCTAAGAGTTGGCATTGCCTCTTTAGACTGTCTGCAGCCAGGCGTGCCTTGCCAACACGCGCTTGCTAGGGTTTGTGTGCGTTCCCTTAGCCACGTGCGCAGCTGATTGAATGGAAGAGGTATTATGGGTTCGGGTCCGTACAGAGACATAGCCGATCCCCCTCTAGCCAGCTCATCAGCCGCATCATTGCCTAAGGACCCACTATGGCCTTTTATCCATTGCAGGATAATATTGTTGTCCTGCGCCACTTCTTCTAAGGCTTGGTGACATTCCAGGACTAGACCTGAAGTGTATTCGCTTCGATTGAGGGCTTGCAGGACAGAAGTGCTGTCCGATATAATTTTTATGGTCATTTCTGAGATTTTTCTTGCTTTTATGGCCTGGGCAGCTTGGATGATTCCAAGACATTCGGCCTGAAAAACAGTGTTATATTGGCCCAGGCTTTTTGATATTCTTATATTTAGATCTAGGGAGTGTGTGCCAGCCCCCGTGCCTTGATTGGTCTTAGACCCATCAGTATACACACGTAACTCCTTAGGGCCAGAGAAGTCTGACTTTTCTTCGTCAAGTATAACCCGATAGTTATGTTTGGATCTAATAGTTTTGGTGATCCTATCACAAGGAGCGGCCAGTAGGGGCTGGTCTTTCAACGCTTCTGTGAGTATTTCAGTATGTAGGATTCTGGAATCGTTGCTTAGGTGTCCTGCTCTCTGTAGCCTTACAGCAGAGATGGCTGCTTCTTGCTGTATGTATAAATACAGTGGGGGGAGATTTAGTAAGGCTTGTAGTGCGGCTGTAGGCGTAGTGCACATGCAGCCCGTTATTGCTAGACAAGCCTGTTGTTGCATCTTGTCTAATTCATGTTGGGCTGTAACAAGTTTCGTTCTTGGCCACCAGATCAGAGCTCCGTAGGTTATCACCGGTCTGATGACAGTGGTATAAAGCCAGTGTGTGATTCTCGGTTTGAGTCCCCAGTTCTTACCCAAGATTCTTTTACATTGCCAAAGGGTTGCGCTGGCTTTTTTTATTACCTTTTCTAAGTGTGGTTTCCAGTTAAGTTTATCATCTAGGGTGATTCCTAGATATTTTACTGTTTTGGATAAAGTAAGTTGCGTGCCAAACAACTTAGGAGGGTCAAACGGCGGTAGTTTCCGTTTGCGAGTAAAGAGAATTAGTTCAGTCTTCTTAGGATTGACGTGTAGGTCAAAATCTTTACACCATTTTTCAACCACCCTCAAAGCGTGACCCATTTGATTGCAGAGGGTGTTCGCATGGTTTCCGTTTATGAGAATCGTGAGATCGTCTGCATAGCCAATAGTTAGGTAGCCTTGCATGTTTAGTCTTTTAATGAGTGAGTCGACCACCATGTTCCAGAGCAGTGGGGATAAAACACCTCCTTGAGGACAACCCCTTGTCACCACCGCTCTGTTGGTGTCATTAACAGTTATTTGTACCGCTCTGAGTTTCAACATGTTTACTATCCAGCCCCGCAGTGTGGGATTAACATGGAATTTTTCCAGGGCTCTATTGATACTTGGGATATTAGTTTTATCGAAGGCACCTTCAATGTCTATGAAGGTGCATAATGAGGACAACTTAGTGCTGAGAGCACACTCAATTTTGGAAACAACTCTGTGGAGAGCTGTTTCGGTTGATTTGTCCTTCGTGTAGGCATGCTGTTGAGTATGTAGGGGCTTTTTTGTTAATATCTCCTCTCTAATGAACCTGTCACAGAGTCTCTCTAGTGTTTTTAAGAGAAAAGAAGTTAGGCTAATGGGTCTAAAAGATTTGGGGTCTGTATAGTCGGATTTTCCAGGTTTGGGAATGAAGGTCACTTTAACCTCCCGCCACTGTAGTAGTGCCGGAATTATGCCGTCAAGACCCGGCGATTTGAAGGGGTTGAAGGTTTTGATTGCCCATTCAACTCTATCTTGTGTGACTATCTTTTCAGCTTGGGATACATCTATGTTCGTGGGGCTGCTGATTGGTTCCTCTGGCCAGTACACTTCATCAGTGTGACGGCAGTCTGGGAAGTGGCATTCCAGTAGCAATTTGTGTGTTTCTGTATGTGTGGTAGTGTATGATTCATCTGGTTTTTGGAAATTTTGACTTTTTAGAGATAGTCTAACTCGTGTAGATTTATTATGTATAAATTTATCTATATATATATATATGTGTATAGAAATAAAGGAATGAGATGCTGGTGATTATATATATATAAGGCTGTAGTTTACTGACATAGACTATTTTACATATGTAGATACGGGATTATAGATTGAACCTAAATAAATGCGTACTTGCAATTAAATATGGAATGGGGGATTAGGGACGGGTGGGGAAATCCCTCCGCAATTAGCTACTTTCGCCACAGGGTTTGTTGGTATTAAGCGGTCCTGTTAATGGCTCGGTATTACCAGGGTGCACGACGTGGACGTTTGCGGTAGGGCATTTGGTGGGTGTGCTGGATAGCTCTTCCGATTCGAGGTGCTTTAACTTCAATATTTATCTAGGTTAAAAACCCCGCAGTTTCGGACTTTGACTTTAATTACGTAACTACAAGTCATTAAGTTTTAAAAAAGCTACAGCTGAAATAATAAATTTGAACAAACTACACCACCTTCTTTCAAACGAAAGCTAGCGCGCCAAAGATTGATTTTGGAATTAAAGTACACACTTGCAAATGGCTCACAGTTTCCAATACTTCCTGCTCCTGCACATTTATCAATAGCACTAAATCCACTAAGTATCTTGGAGTAATTTTAGACCAGAACTTATCATTTAGGCAGCATATAATAGGTTTATCTAACAAAATACGGAAATTAACGCATATCATGAAAGTTCTGAGACACAGCTTAGATAAATGTTTGCTTATTCAGGTGTACCTCTCTCTTGTTCAGTCTGTCGTGAGATACTGTATTACGATTTGGGGAGGTGCAGCCAAGACCATCATGATAGAAGCTGAGAGAGCACAACGTTCTATTATTAAAATGATGTTGGGTAAGAAGTATCGCCATCCTACTGCCGCACTATATGAGGAAAGCAAATTACTATCCATAAGAAAACTTTATATCTACTGCTCTATTCTTAAATACCACAATACCTTTATGAAAATATATAATGATAAAAATCTTAAAAATAAGAGAGTCGCAAGAGCACTCATACCGAGAGTTAAAACCACCTTTGCTCAAAGACAGTGTCTCTTCCTTCACCCGTTTATATATAACAAAGCCTTATCACAAGTAAATATTATTGACGATACTAAACGTGAACTGATTTGTAAGGTTACCGATTGGCTAAGTAAACTGTCGTATGATGAGGCTGAATCCGTGTTGGTACCAATAACGTGATATGACACTCTTTATCAAAGCCACCTCCCACGTTTCATTCACTTGTACCCACATTTCTCTTCAACATCTTTCTTTCTTTCTCACATTAACACTTACACACACACATACACACAAAGATTCGCGCGCATTCGCTCACACGTATTTACCCACGCCCACATATATAATTTGATGTTCGAATAAAAATACTGCATGATGTTAAGTTATTCAAAATATTATTTGTTATTATGTACCTTTATCTTATCCTTTTTTTTCGTTTTATATTGTTTTTTAAAATTTAAATACACTATCTAATTAATTTGAAATACTAAATATTAATGTAAATGTATAAAATTTCACTATCAATATATTTGTAATGAGTTCAAGAATCAACATAAAATTGGAAAGAATATATTCATCAATTGTAAATATAATTCATCTCTATAAATAAATCGTTGTAAGCCCCCTAGACGTAGTAAAAATTCCGGCCTCCGCGATACAGGTTCGCCTAGTGCGGAGACCAATGGTAATGTTATTTTGCAGCAACATAACGAATATTATATTAAAAGATTTGTAATTTGTATTGTGCACTTTTTTGGTAAATAAATGAATTTTGAAATGAATTTTTTTTTATTTGATTTTGATTTTGAAAACTTTACATTATTAGGTTCAAAATGTGTGTGTGTGTGTTTATTCCAATTTTTATTTCTTTCGTTTGAACTGCCTAGCATAAATGTCGCATGGGGTTTGATACCTCTGGAGCAACTCTTAAATTGTCACTTTGATTTATACCTCTCTGTCTTAATATAAACGAAACTATAAAAAGTGGCCAAGTGCAAGTTGGTTCTTCCGTTAAGGGTTTCGTAGTAGCAAACATAGACAAGGGATATAATATCATGAGTAACAAGCATTATTCTGGAAAAGATGGTGAATGCAAGAAAAAAAGGACGATTGATGAATGTAGACAAAGCTCGAGAGGTTTGCCAGGATCATACATAGAGGCTATCGATAGCCTCGGCCTTTCCCAATGGGAACTAATGGCGTGTACGTATGTGAATTTTAAATTATTTGTTTTTTCATAGTGTGTATGTCGTGGCATTTCTAATATGTTTTATAAACATCTACATACATACATACATACATATACTCACGGCTATAAATCCCAAGAAAGGGGTAGCCAGAGCTAAGGAATTAGAAATTCCTCAGCCACTTTTGGAAGGTGCGTGGGGAATAGATGGTGAAATAAAGGTTCTTGGTGATGGGTCTCCAACCGCATCGCCCAAAAATCCCTTAATAGCCCCAATACCGTTAGTCGCCTTTTACGTACACCCACCGGAAGAAATGGGGTAGTGCTATTCTAAGCCGAAACTACACAGCCAATAAACATCTAATGACCTCATTTTAAAAAGAACCATCTAGGTTAATAAAAAGTTTAGAAGAATTTCGCACTGGCAGCCAATTGACACGGTAGCTCAATTGGCAGAGCGTCGGGGCGTATACCCGAGGTCGCGGGTTCGATTCCCGCCTGTGTCGAAATTTTTCTTTCCTTTATTTATTCTTTATTTATTGATAGTTGGAAGTTGATGGACTTATTTTAATGTAATACTGATCAGGTCGGAGCTAATCAAAACTGTTGAAGAGTTACTTCTCAGAGATTTGTGTTACTCGTATCTTCTCAGCCTATTTATACCCCCAACGAGGGTGTTGAGTGTTGAGTCTACCCTGAATTGGGTGAGGTGAACGTAGTCCACCACAGCTTTATGTGCCCTCCGAACCATATAATTATCTTAATTTTCGGAAAAGTAAGTGATTCAAGCCCGCAATATCCTTCCAAACTGGGTTTAATTACTCAACTAGAATTTATGCGTCAACTCTCAAAGTTTGGAACCCAAGACCTCAGCATCGTGAACCGCACTTTCTACTGCAAGACTACGGAGGCAGTTTTAACATAGATTTGATATTTTAGTACGTAACTAGAGCTTCACAATGGGATAAGTAAAGTACCTCTTCAAGATTTCAGTGTTATGAAAGCGGAAATTAATGTCGCTAACCTTGAACCAGTAACTTGTTACGTAAAATAAAAAAAAAGATTCTGCACTGAAATTTCTGTCTATGATCATCATATATAAAAGTTTATTACGATAACGACAACTTTAACGCATTGTTTGTTTACTATCTAGACTACTAATACTAGTTACTATTTAGCTGTGTAGTTTCGGCTTAGTTAGACTTCTACCCCATTTTTTCCGGTGGGTGTAAGTTAGAGGTGACTAACGGTATTGGGGCTTTTAAAAGATTTTTTGGGTGATGCGGTTAGAGACCCATCACCAACAATCTTTATTTTCCCAACACAACTTCCAAAATAACAAATAATATTTGAACATCATAAAGAAAAGAAAGAAAGAAACAACAAATATAACACACATGACAAATACAATAACTTATACAGTACATCAGACTATACCCTTAAGTAAATGATCATTAACTTTCATACCTTCTAGTCATCCAGGTTCAGTGGTTAAGGATTGTAAAATTTATAAAAGATATGTAGTGATTGGTTTGCGTTCTCATCGCCAAACATTCCTTTAAAAGAAGCCTCGTATTACATAAGTAGGAAGAAACGGCTTAGAGCTATTCTTTAACTAACGCTACGGGGTGAAACCCTTAAATATTTATTATTTTAATGTTGGGGTTTTTGGGAATCTTTGAGCGATGTGGCCGAACACTCATCCATCTTTTATTTTACGATCTTATAGACAATCAAATTCCAAAATGAGCCAAGGAATTCCGCATCCTGAAGAACCGTGAGTTTCGTGAATAAGTTTTAATTTATGTAATACTTCTGAAAATTATGCGTTATTTTACACCTGTAACCAAGTACTCACTGCTAGCGTTTTAGATCCATTCACTTCGCTGCTTTTAAAGAATTGATACACTGTTTTATATGATAATGATATGATAAGCAGTAATGACTCCCATTCAGCTAAAAAAAATTATTATAATTTTCGATAAATGCTTTAAGAAAACTTTTTGTACAATATTTTATTATGAAAACATATTTTCGTTAAATCGTTAAATCATATTTTCATGTGTCCTTCGCCGGCCGCCGTGCTAATATGTAAGTATTGCAGCATAACTGATTTACATGTTTTCATTTTTAGCAGAGTACTAATCAATGTCCCCTCAACTTTGTGTTGCATTGTTATATTGTCACATCATGCAACCGTTTTGTAACTTAGTATATAGAATAGAATAGAATAGAAAACTCTTTATTGTACATCAAATATGGAAAAACAATTACAAATACACAGAATGAATTAACAAAAGTACAATTGGCGGTCTTATCACTAAAAGCGATCTCTTCCAGACAACCTTTGAATGGAGAGGTCAATAAATTAGAGTCATGTGAGATAGATGTACAACAACATGGTGAAACTGATGACTATGCGTTAATCTGCATAAACAATACAACAATCCAGTCATACTTAAATCTAGTTATAAAATAATAAACTACATACATATACTCACGGCTATAAATCCCTAGAAGGGGTAGCCAGAGCTAAGGAATTAGAAATTCCTCAGCCACTTTTGGAAGTTGCGTGGGGAAAAGATGGTAAAATAAAGGTTGTTGGTGATGGGTCTCCAACCACATCGCCCCAAAAACCCTTAAAAAGCCCCAATACCGTTTGTCGCCTCTTACGTACACCCACCGGAAGAAAAGGGGTAGTGCTATTCTAAGAAACTACACAGCTAACTTGCTTGTACCAGCACACAGCTTGTAACTTAGTATATACGTATAATATTTAAACCCTGAAAAATATGTTAAGTGACAAACAAAGCAAAAAAAAGTGTTTTTTTGGTAAGAATCGAACTTGTAAAATAAAATTTGATCCAAAATTAATTACGAGTAACTAATATGCTGTGTAGTGTCGGCTTAGAATAGCACTACCCCATTTCTTCCGGTGGGTGTACGTAAAAGGCGACTAACGGTATTGGGGCTTTTAAGGGATTTTTGGGCGATGCGGTTGGAGACCCATCACCAACAACCTTTATTTTTACCATCTTTTCCCCACTATCATTTCCAAAAGTGGCTGAGGAATTTCTAATTCCTTAGCCCTGGCTACCCCTTCTAGGGATTTACAGCTGTGAGTATATGTATGTATATGTAATTAACTTAGTATTATGCAGGCGTATATTACTTCTTCAGTTCCGCTATAACGCGTAAACTACTCAGCTGACCTGAATCATCTTCTGTTAAAAAGTATGTGATCAATCAGTTTCTAAATTAAATACAAAAAATGAACCAATTCAACTTTTGTTCGGAACAGTTTACGAGCCTGAAGTATTATGGTATGGTCAGGCTTGAAACCATATTAGCTTGCAACAGATACGGAGTTCTTTTCTAAGGCCACACACGTTTCGAGCCGGTTGGTTGTGGAAACATACACGTACAGGAGGAGACAACATCAGTTCATATCCTATGTGATGAAAACACTATGTAAAAAAACATTCATACATATACTTACGGCTGTAAATCCTTAAAGGGGTACCCAGAGCTGAGGAATTAATAATCACTCAGCCACTTTTGGAAGTTGAGTGGGGAAAAGATGGTAAAATAAAGGTTTTTAGTGATGGGTCTCCAACCGCATCTGTCCAAAATCCTTTAAAAAGCCCCAATACCCTTAGTCGCCTCTTAGGTACACCCACGGGTAGAAATGGGGTAGTGCTATTCTAAGCCGTCACTACAAAACAATTAAAAAAAAAAGTTGATAAACCGCATCGCACCTCACGAAAAGAGGATAATTTTGTTAAAATGAGCGTTTTAAATAAATAAATTCATTCCTGAATTCAAGCCTAATCTTTTGGCAAATCCTTGACTCCTTACTCCTAAGTACTTATTTGTGGCAATGAAGGCTTTGTCTTACAAACTATTTAATCTATTTTTCTTACACATTTACACACAATCAACTCAAAAGTTCACGCCGAATATCCCCGAAGAGCTTGGAATGAACTCACGTGATCGCCGTTTTGTACGAATACAATGCCACATGACTAGGTACAACTCAGCCATGTGGGTTTCCTCACAATGTTTTCCATCACCGTTAACAATCATAAAGTATCGATACATATGTCTTTAGAAAAAACAAATTGGTGTAGGCCCGACCCGGGATTAAAACACTAGTCGACTGCACGATAAACGGTGTTCTATCTACTAAGCTATCAAGTCCTCTGTACACACACTATCTGTGTGAATTGGATGTGACAAGAAAAAAAATAGATATCTGCATATAAATATGTAGCATTTAGTAGTTAGGATCTTAATTCGCATGGAGCGGTCAAATAAAACAAAAGTTATTGTGCTGGAATCCAAACTGATTACGTACTCCAGGCAAGATACCCGAGATCCCACCATATTGTTTCACGTAACGTGACTGTGACGTGACTACAATACCGTGAGACTCCCACGACACCATTCCATACACTACTTACTCTAATCGTATGTTGCATAGGAAATCATTCATAAAACTTAAATTGCAGAGCGCATTTTAATGATAGAAAATTTCGAGGAATAATTTTGAAAGACCAAAGAATCTTGCTTGCCCGATATTTGGTAGTATGTTTTCAACGTTTCTGCAGATTCGTAGTGCAGTAATACAGACTGGGCTGCCCTTTCATTGCTTTGCTGTAAAATAACGCGTATGCCTTAGTTAACGATGTATGTAAATAAGTATAAATGTTTTCTTCCTTTCTTAATATAATAACTTGATGAATAAAGTAGTATGTATTAATATATTGGATGATACAGCGGACGATATCAGAGGACACACTTGGACCAAATAGAGAGTGTACTCAAAAAGGCAGGCATCCGAAGTATAAAGAATAACTGTATAGACTAACTATTATTTCTAAAGTAAAATGGAAGATTAATTTCTAGGGAATAGAGAAAAGACTTACTCGGTCAGGTACTTTAGATCCATTCTGCTCTTGGTAACACCACCAACACTCAGTATACGTACAGTCACATCAGAACCAAGAGCAGGAGCAGAGGATATCATGCATTAAGAGTCAAGTGTTGGATCTTTTATTGGGAAATGCTATTGGCAACAGATTGAGCTGAAATCATTGACCAGCACGTTTTTTTATAATTCAAACACCAAAAACGATTATTGCTGTCTAACTAAGCCTAAGCCCGAGGGTGCTGTTTAATGTATCACCGTTTGCATTTTGGATTGCATGTATTGATTTAAGCTAGCGCTTTTATGTACTGTAGCTCGTGTAAATTAATCTTCTTGTACCCTGAAGTACGAACTCTTGCAACAGAGGAGGCCGAACTCTAGGATCTATCATCAAGTATCTACCGGAGCCGATCCTAGAAAACGACCGTTCCAAAATCTATTGTGTGTGACCGATCCCAAATAAGCTTGCTATCGTTGGATGAGGTCGGTTGCAGTTGAGGGAATTTCCAGTGGATGTCACTATCCCACACTACGACGAGAGTATCATGAAATCAGAAATTCAAAAACCTCGGAATGGGATCATTCCAATAAGCCTTGCGACGTCTATGCCTATGTACTCTTTGCTCGCGACCAACTTGAAGAAGTTCGATTTCTGTGGCGTCTCCGCTCCAACACAAATGCAGAAAGCGGTGCTGCTCGATACGACTCGTTTCGTCCATCTTGTTACCGATTTTTAAATAATGATTTCGTATTATTTCAGTCTCACTTGTCCAGAATGATGCTGTCTTCTATGTATTTATTCAGAAGAAAAGGTACGTACAAAAAAAAAATTGTACGTATTTTTCTTAACATTTTTATTAATTTGATTTACAAATAAAAACTGCATTGTGAAATTAACAAAACAGCACATTCTATGAATAATGACTGCCCGTGAAATATAACTAAAGAAAGCTCTGGAATGATCAAGACTGCTTCGAGATAGTTCTTTTACCAAATGTATTTTTATATCCGCGTAAATATCAACATCGGCTCGAACGAGTTATTTTTAAACTTCGAACACAGACGAATCTAGATCCCGAGTCTTCCTTGCGGTGCTTTATTATTATTTTGAAATCACTTACGAACAGTAGTTCTCTGTGTTTTTGCATTTACAAATAAAAGTATGACCCTCACTATAGAGTTTGAAACAAAAGTAGAGTCAGAACCTTGTGTCATAGCCTGGGATAAAAATATTTTCGTCGGATCAGAAGACGGTTATGTGAAAGTAAGTTGTTACTTGTTAGTTAATCAGACTTACTTTTGCGTATTTTATTAACGTGTTATCCTTCATATCGCATTTTTTTCTAGTCTTATGATGATAAACTAAAAGAAATAAGTTCATGGCCGGCCCATGGAGTACAATTGTTTGCCCTGGCAGCAGCGGGGGGAAGAGTCTACACGGCGTCGAACGATGGCGGAGTGAGGGTCTGGGATGCCAGTGGAAACAAAATAACTGAACTCCCTCCTACTGGTGGTGATATTGCTGTGCTGCGTGTATTTGGAAATGAAGTTTTTGCTGGAGATGAGGCTGGAAACGTAAGTAGCGATAGACAACAAACTTCATATGGTGTTGATGTCCCAAATAGTATTGCATTGCACATCTAATTAAAATCCACTTGGATATATTTACAATTAGTCTATCTAGGTGAATTTTAAAAATATAAGTTCATCTTTACATACTTATCAAAAAGTAGTTTTAATTAGATTTAGCAGACAAATGTGATAATAGCAAGTAGCTAGACCATTCAGCATTTATCTCTCAGTTTAAATAATTTATTTACAAAACCAGATAAGATTCATATGAACATTTTTATACATATGAGAAATAAAAGCATAGTTTTTACCAGTTTCTTTTGCATATGGCTTAGAAGTTTAGTATAATTGTAAGAATATAAAAAGGTTTTTTTAGATTGTTGTTAAAAGATGATATGAGCAACATTAGATATTTGCCCATAAATTGATTTGTGTATGTTTTGTTTTTGTGTTTCTTAATATATATCTAACTTGTCGTGGACTGTACGGGGTGGAAGCCTTAATAGTCTAAAAGCTAGTGAACCATACGAATAACGGTGTGTCTGTACGGCTAGAAATTTTTATAGTGATGATTCATAGCGTGCTAAGCACGGCAACCATCGCCTGGCAAGCATCAGCCCTGCACGCCATCAACCCCTGTGCCCTTGAAAGTGTCAATGAAAACCAAAAAATAAAACTCGTTCCTGTAAGCTTGAAATGTTTATATGATTTTGTTTATTTATTGACAAGTTCACAAAAAAATTGACAGGCGTTTTGAATCAGCACAAGTGCCTAACAGGTGGGCCGACAGGTGTGTACTATAAATGATTTTAAAGAAACTTTATTCTGTAAAGTTAAAATTTATATATGTGTTTCTCTAAATGATTTAAAGAATGTAGGTACAATGCCAGGCGGTTCTGGCCAGCATAAGTCCTTGACAGATGAGGGGAAAGATGCAGTGGGAGGGCGAGGAAAAGGCATAACGTGAACACTCATGTCATTCATGCACATTGAATTATGTAAACTCAAGACTCAAGACTCCAGCATTAACACTTTATATCCCCAAAAGGGTTGGCAGAGGTACTAATACATTCTGAATATCACTTGACATCGTCATCTGGTATTCAGACTAGCCACATTTTGCTTGGACAGTGTACTTACGTGATAATGGGCAGGCCTATTGCTGTTTGCTACGAATACACTGTCGCATGACTAAGTACAATTTAGCCATGTGGTTTTCCTCACGATCTTTTCCCTCACCGTTAACAACCAGGATAAATTAACCACACATATGTCTTATTATTATGTTTTTAATTGGTTTAAAGGGGATAAAGTCCTTCTGCTATCTACGAAATATTACTGCAACGATATATACACAAGTCGTCTGCACAATAAGCGTTAACGGTGAGGAAAAACATCGTGAGGAAACCCACATGGCTGATTTGTACTTAGTCATGTAGTACTCTGAACACCAGGTGACAATGTCAACCCCTTCGCGAATATTCGGCGTGAACGTTTGTGTTTTCAAATGTATGTAGTGGATGAATTCGGTCGCGAATCTTTTTAATATAGCCTATGTCACTCCTGATTCTAGGCAACATTCAAGCTTTCTATTAGGGTAAGAATTACTAAAATCAGTTCAGTAGTTTCCAAGATTACCCATTACATACAAACATCTAAACATACAAATGTTCTCTCTTTATAATTAGTATATGTTAGCCTATGTCCAGCAGTGGACGTCTATAGGCTGATGATGATGATGATGATGATAGATTAAAAAAATAAATCATAAAACATTTAGGTTTAAAAAGTAAATTAAAAGACATTTATTTGGCAAAATAACACGGCACAGCAAAAACAGAATGACATATTATACAAAACACATTAAAAACACAAAGATAAAAAAAAATGAAAATTAATTGGCAAAAGGGAGTCGTCTCAGCATGTGTGCCTGGAACGGGACACAGACAGTTCCGAGACACGCTCGCTGGTTATCAGCCGACACCGCCTAATTTAAATAAAAATATAATATAATAACATAAAATAAACCTACACACATTTTACTACATTCAAATACTAACAAAATTTCAAAAACTATCAATAAAAAATAAAAATAATCACTCATTATAGAGTAAGCACATACCAATGAATAAATAGAGTAAAACTTATAAAAATAGATGTATAATATGATATAATACATATAAAATTTTACAGGTGTTATTTACTATTCAATAAATGATCAGTCAAATAGTCATCAATAGTCAAATCAGTAGATAGATAGCGCATACAAAAGATAGAAGAGTTATGTTATAATATTTATATATGTAACAGTAAATTATAAATTTAAATGTTGTACAACATATATTTTTTAACGTTATATTTGTAAGACGCAGTAGGAATAGTTCATACAGTCTCATTTTTCCCTGGTGACCGATAATATATTTATTAAGATAAATATATTTCGGAACTAAGTACTTTTAGGATTAGGAGTAAGTGTACTGCTGCATAAATTTAAAAAAAACGGTTTATTAAATAAGATCAGCAAATTTAACCACTCTGTAATATTACTACTCCTTTCCTAAATATTTCGTAATACGTAAGAAATTTCACCTTGTTTTCCAGGTTGTAATTTACGAAAACGACACTGAAAAGGCAAGATTTAACTTAATAGAAGAAGTGAAAGATGTTGCATTTAAAAAACCTTTTCTATTTACTGTCAGAGACTTGGATGTAACAGTAACAGAAATTAAGCAAGGTAAATTTTATTGTTTACTTTCTCATTAGTGAGTTTGAATTATTAAATAGAATTATATATAAGTATATACTACCCATTTCTGCCGGTGGGAGTTCGTAAGAGGCGACTAACGGTATTGGGGCTTTTAAGGGATTTTTGGGCGATGCGGTTGGAGACCCATCACCAACATCCTTTATTTTGCCATCTTTTCCCCACCCAACTTTCCAAAAGTTGCTGAGGAACTTCTAGTTCCTTAGCTCTGGCTACCCTTTCTAGGGATTTATAGCCGTGAGTATATGTATGTATGTATGTATATATGATATACTACTGACAAATTGCATAGATCCAGTTAGCCCCTGAAGTATAATCATGACTTATGACTTATTAAGGGGTACTCCCTCGAAGATGTATTAAATAATAATGTATAACATCCAAGACTAAGGAACAAACGTTAAGAATGTAATGTGTTTACGTGGCGTGTGTATTCCTTTATACTACACTCTTATAAAGTGGGGTACTGCTGTTCTACACACACCGTTTTTTTTTCAATTCTTCAAATAAAATTGCAATTTGACTTTGTCCGTGGTGGACTCTCTCTGCTTCAAACCGAGGTTGCAGTTGCGGCTTCGATCCTCAGTAAGGGTAAACAATAGTATGATGAAGTGTATAAATGTTTTTTTTTAGTTTTGTGTGACATGAGTATTGTATATTTTTATCGTATTGTCGGCGTCGACTCGCATACCTATCCATGCCACATTCACAACTTTATATTGTACTTCATAGGGCTAACATGATCTTTGTGCTTCGTCCGTATTCATTTTTATTTATACGAGCAGAATTGGTTTACAATATTACTAACCCATTTCTATCCCTTGGTGTCGAACGAGACTGTTTGTACAAATGTACGAGACAACTTGTTTACTAAATAGGATTTTTAAGTTAATCAAAGAAAGAAAGAAAATATTCATTGATTACAACGTTTACAACACTTAAGATATAGAGAGTTAGTTAGACATACACAGACAAAGACACAATTAGAAAAAGTCAAAACTTAATAAAAGAAAATTACTTAAAGCAAAAAGTCTATGAAAAGCTTGTAGCAATGAATTCAGCATTATCGCATAGCCAACCATCTTTTATTTTACAATCTTTTACCTACTGAACATCCAAAAGTGGTTGCTGAATCTTGACTTCTGAAGTTCTGGTTACCCCATTGCGACGTATAGCCGTAAGAATAGGTAGGTAAGGTAGCCATATTTATATTAATATATGTTTCAGATGAATCCAAAAGTCAGTATGTAACGCGACACACCATGGAAGGGCGAGCGCCGCTGTGCCTCGCAGGTAACAAACTACTCGCGATGGCCAGAGGGGGAAACAACCTCTACCTCCTTGAAATATCTACAGAGAGCAAATTTAAGAAACTTCAAGAAATTGTGGTAAGAATAAACTATTTATTTTTAAGTCCAGTCCAAACCAAATAATGTAGAATAGTTTCTTTTACGGTTTGAATTCTTATACTGTAAATTCCGTATTCCGTAAGCCATCCGTAAGCACTATTTATCCTACTACTTTTTAAAATACAATCTCGCGTATGTTACTCATGATAGCAAAATGTATTGTATGTTCATCCATCCTAACAAGGTTTTTTTTATTTTTTGACATTAAATCACAAGTCTCTACAAGTTGTTACTTTTACAATAAAAGGAAATATCAATAATGTACAGGCATGGTGTGACAGTTTTACAACTTATAACTAATACCTCGAGTTACCTGAGTATAATTCCATAACGCAACACAACATGTTATAGGAGCTATCATATTTACCCCCTTCGCAAAGGGTAAAAGGCCATATGCCAAGGAGTTGAGTCCCATTTGACACATGAGAGGGAGGATTATCCCAATTTAGTTCAAAGTCAATACGAAAACCTAATTTATTGTTTAATTTACTTGTCTTTTTATATCAGAAATAACATTATTGCATGTCTGTCATCTTTGTTTGTCTAGGATTATTAATGTCATTATCATCAAGTATACTAGCAATACTAACATCTGCAAACAATATCGACCTCAATTGTATTAGGCAGGTCATTGATGTAAATGGGGAATAAAAGAGGTCCCAATACACTTCCTTGCGGTACCTACTCTTTGTTTGATTAGCTTTTCGATTTAATAATTTTAGTTGCATTATGAATACGATCTATCTGAGAAATCCGACTTCTTTCTTTCAGATATGAATCATCCTCCTATATTTCTGCCCTTTATCTATGTTTTTGTCAACAGGTCAGCGACATGATTGTCACGAGTGTGGCTGTTAGTGGTGATTTCGCTTGGACTGGGGGTTGGGACGGCAACTTGAGATGTTGGAAAATAGGCGCTGATAAGTTGGAACCAGCCGGAGAACTATCTTTGGGGAGTTGCATTAATGCTCTTATTGGGGCCGGTTCTGATACTGTGTATGCGGCTGTTTCTGGAGGAAGAATTGTTAAAGTGAAACTAGTCTAGCGAACTTATAATGCGTTGTTAACATTTAAGGATATAATTTTCTAGTAATAAAATATATACACCTATATATGTATTCGTTTTTTTCGTCGTGCCACTTGTTGTTAATCAGAATTTAGAACATACTGTGTTGTCTAGCTAGTCTATATGTACGTTTAGGACAGGGATAGTAGTATTTTATTAAAAACAACAAACAAAGACGGTCCAATGATTTGTACTACACGATACTGACATTGTAAAGGAGCTAGAACAAATAGTTGCGTCGCTGTCTGCAGATCTTTTCTGTGTGACTTCTGGACTGGACTTCTTCTTTTCTGGTGGGACTAAATTGTTCAAATTCAAATATAATTCATTTTTTAAGTATACTTTTACAATATCACCCAAAAAGTAGCAAATTTCCAATGGGAAAAGTAATAATCTTCTTGTTTAGTACAAATTTATAAACATAAACTTATGGGATTTGAAATAAGAAAATTAAAAATTGAAATTTTTCTTTAGATTTCATACATACATACATATACTCACGGATATAAATACCTAGAAGGGGTAGCCAGAGCTAAGAAATAAGAAATTCCTCAGCCACTTTTGGAAAGTTGTGTGGGGAAAAGATGGTAAAATAAAGGTTGTTGGTGATGGGTCTCCAACCGCATCGCCCAAAAATCCATTAAAAGCCCCCAATACCGTTAGTTGCCTCTTACGTAAACCCACCGGAAGAAATAGGGTAGTGCTATTCTAAGCTGACACTCCACAGCATTTAGGTTTCATATATGACTTAAAGAGAGTTGTATGATATATCAAATTAATAAGTGAATTGAATTATCTTTAGCGGACAGTCAAACACTCATTAATGCCAGTGAGTGTCCTAAACTTAGGAAGCACCTTTAATGTTGTATAAAAAATTAACTGATTTGTGTCAGCTTAGAATAATAATACCCCATTTCCACCCATGAGAATTTCATAAGGACAACTTAGGGTATTGGAGGATTACCCATCACCAACAAGATTTATTTTAAAATCTTTTCCCTAATCAACTTCCAAAAGTAGCAGAGGAATTTCTTATTCAAAAGCCTTGGCTATGCCTTCTAGAGATTTATATAAAAAAAAAACATATTGAAATATGTGCTCCAGTCAAAGCAGATTACTATATAAAAAAAGATGACAGTAAAACTAAAATTTATGGTCTTTTTTATCTTTTTTATAAATTGGGGTGACAGCAATCCTAATGCCCAAGCTTCTATGTGCATCACACACTTTGCACATAGAAGAGTTTTACACTTTGCACTATTATTGTAACGATTGGAGAACAGTCCATAAATACAATAATTTCTCTTACCACATTTAAATTTATGTATGTAATTATATATGTAGTAAAACTGTCTTATGTATTTTATTTCCTACAAAAAACTTCAACATATGGAGTTTTTTTTAGAGTATTAAAATGTTGCTTACTGTTGTTAGAAGAATTGTTATGTAAATAGTTTTGATAAATGGGCAAAAACAAGGACCAATGATGAGCAACTGATACAGTAACTAACCTGCTTTATTAAAACAAAGAAAACTACTAAAATCTATGGCTTACAGCTAGTTAGTGAATTCTAAACTCTTACTATTTTTATTTATTAAATGACATTTAATATGAGGCAAAGAGGATTTTAAAGATTATGAATAAAACATGGGTAAAACAGATTCTACAATTTAATTAATATTTCATAATGTACACTATGTTTTGACAATTGAAAATTGAATAGTATGTTTTAGATCACAATTTCAACTTTCTCCAAATCAGACTCACTGGGCATTTTTATGGCAGACACAGGCACGTAGTTAGGATCTATTGGTGGTAAACCAGCTTTTTCACGCCGGCGAAGTTGTAGGTAGGCTTCTCGTTGAGACCAATCTTTTAATAGATAGTCTGGATAATATGCCCATATGAATCCTCCAAACACCATGCAGATAGTCACAGAGAAAAAATATGATGCGTTATGTACATTCTTATCTTCTTTTTCGTCTTTGTAGTGAAATCCATAGCTCACCCAGTTCTTGTTTTCCTTAGTGCAAACATCTCCACTTTTTTGAGACATGCACCGAATTGGGTTGAGGTTACTCTTATTCAAATGGTTAAATACATATCTACTAACTATGTTTAAATTACGCATCTTTGCCAAAGACATATTTTGCTTTCATAAAGATAATTTTAATTGATCTAAAGTATTATGTATTGATTTTACTTAATTTTTTCACTTTGACTTGACAGGCTCGATTACGAAACAATAATCACAGATTGTATATATATATAATAATAATATGGTTCACTCTGTGATTTCCTTTGCTAATGTCACCGAGTGTACATTGTCCAAGTAAAAAAAAACATTCCGTACCTACCTACTTGAATGTAGGGTCGGTTGGCAACCCTGTTGTGTTGTGTATGTTTTTGTGAAGTTAGTTTTAGTCAGGAATATTTTAGGATTTACTGACAAATATTGAAATCTAATTAGTTAGTGATTTGCACTGTAAAAGTCAATTAATAAACCATCTTAAATACTAGCTAAAAATGGTTGTCCGTCAGTACAATGAAGAGTTAAAGTACCTGGAAAAGGTTAACCCTAATTGTTGGAGAATTAAAAAAGGGTTTCAGCCAAACATGAATGTGGAAGGTGTTTTCTATGTAAACAGCACACTTGAAAAGCTCATGTTGGACGAGCTCAAAAATTCTTGTCGCCCGGGGATGACTGGGGGCTTCTTACCTGGAGTCAAGCAAATTGCGAATGTGGCTGCATTACCCGGCATTGTTGGTCGGTCCGTGGGACTGCCTGATGTCCATTCTGGTTACGGATTTGCTATTGGTAATTATCATCACGCCTTTGCTTTTATTACTTGTGAGCATCATCAGGTTTACTTAAACTACTAGTTACAATCTAAAAAATCTCATAACTATGTTATCAAATCTTGAAAATGAATCCCAGAAATACTCTAAAAATGAGGTACATACATACATACATACATATACTCACGGCTTTAAATCCCTAGAAGGGGTAGCCAGAGCTAAGGAATTTGAAATGCCTCAGCCACGTTTGGAAAGTTGAGTGGGGAAAAGATGGTAAAATAAAGGTTGTTGGTGATGGGTCTCCAACCGCATCGCCCAAAAATTCCTTAAAAGGCCCAATACCGTTAGTCGCCTCTTATGTACACCCACTGTAAGAAATGGGGTAGTGCTATTCTAAGCCGACACTATACAGCAGCACATGAGGTCAAGTACTCTATTTCTATTTTCTATTCATTTATAAATTAAACACTGTATAAAGGCCTTGGGGCCATAGCAGATAGGCATTTTCTTAATTATTTATTATATAGTTAATGATTGTTCTTTATTAAATGCAATGAATCTATATAATGTGTTCTCAACTGTGTTTCATACTATATTACTATTCAATCAATTTCCCATTGTGGTAGACAAAAAGTAAATAAAAAAAAACACCTTTCTATCTTTGCAAACCTATGGCAATTTTTATACATTCATAAAATAAAATATGAATAGCACAAGCAAACTTTTAACTAGATATTGCATATTATAATTATGTTTTCATTCACTGTTGACAACCAAGATAAATTATCCACTCATTATTATTACACCCCCATTATAAAGCTGAAGAGTTTGTTTGTTTGAACACTAGGATCTCAGGAACTACCCAATCAAATTGAAAAATTATTTTTGTGTTGGATAGTCTATTTATTGAGGAAGGTTTTAGGCTATATATCATCACGCTGCGACCAACAGGAGCAAACTATCGGCGAATAATGTTGCAAACACCGGGAATAATTATTCATACTAAGGCTTCCGTTGTGTGCGCTGCGTAAACGGTTTAAGTTACCCAAAAAAAATGTATTAAAGAATTATTTCTCTTTAAATGATCTAAAAAAATGCCCGCGACTGTATATGTCTAAGTTTTAAGTTTCACTTACTATAACCATTTTTATGGTAAATAAATTTGGTCGAATTTAATGCATAATTGCCATAATGTTTTATCAACATAATATTAATCTTTATCCAAATAAATATGTTGTTAATTGAGAGTATTTAATTGAAAACAAAATTGTCCTTGACATCACTTAATTTAAATAAACATCTTAGAAGATAATACAAATTTAAAATTACTCCGTAACCAAATTTCCACGCGTGCATGAAGCGCAAGACAAGACGCTGCGTTGGCCGGCGAGCGAGGTCACCTGCGCGCGAGGTCACCTGCGCGAGAAGCTTATGTTTAAGCCTAATCCTATTAATATTATAAATGTGAAAGTTTAGATGCTTGTGTGTTTGTAGCTAAATGAAGACTAATTCACAGAACGCATTTAAAATAAAATTTACAGAAACCCAGATAATGATCTAATTAACACAATAGGACACTTTTTATCCCAGAAAAATTAAGAGATCAATAAATTTTATTAAAAAATGGTTAAATAGACTAACTGACTAAGAATTAATGCTCAGCCGAAACTACTATACTTATAAACTTAAAACTTATGAAGTGAAAAAATTGTGAAGACGCTATGAAAAACTCCTTTTTTCTCATCGCATGACAGAGACCCTCAACAGGTCAGTTAAATATTTCAGTTTGACGACATGAAAGTCTACACTTTTGACAGTACGAAGTCTGTGGGGTCAGCTAGTGACTTTAGAAAAGACACATTGGTGTAGACCGGACTGAAGGATTGAACTGACCGAGGCCTCTCTACATGATAAGCGCATGTTCTGATCAATGATCTATCTTGGTTGTTTAATAAAAAAAATATTTTTAATTTAAATAAATAACCACTGCTAAACCTGTCCGGCTAGCACGAGCCGTGTTTAAACAAGTTATTGTGTGGGATAAAGCAGACATCTCTTACGCACTGCACTTACTTAGCATCGTATACTGTCATCTCATTCTGTCATCTCATTCTAACCGTTATCGTGTCGATAAAATAGCGCTCGTGCTTGCCCTTCAGAAAAGGTAATAGTGATTTTGGTTTTACTCATTCTTACTATGAATGTTACATACTTATATCTGTCAAATCCTCAATAATATACTGTTTTAATACCTTAGGGTATGAAATTGATTTGCAAATTAAAATGGAACAATTTGGATCTAAACTATTTTCAACAAAAAAAGAATCATCAAAGTCAAAAGTTACGCTTGATTTTACATAAAAAATATATGCATCGAATTAATAACTTCCTTTGTTTTTCGTCAGTTAAAAATTACTAGAGAATATATTGTTGATTGAAAAACAAGCATGTTGCCAAATGAGTATATAATTTACTTTAGAATGGTTGAGATGCAGGTATGTGAACAATTTAAAGCATATAAGGCATATATGTTTTATTTTTAGGAAACATGGCAGCATTTGATATTGATGACCCCAAGTCAGTGGTGTCTCCAGGCGGAGTAGGATTTGATATCAACTGTGGAGTGCGTCTACTCAGGACAAATCTTACCGAAAAAGATGTTCTACCTGTCAAGGTAAATAACGTAACTCTAAACTTAAAACTAAATATACAATGTGAATTTATGTCTATGTTTTTTTGATTGGATATTTTTCAGGAACAAATCGCACAAAGTCTTTTTGATCACATTCCCGTTGGAGTTGGTTCTAAAGGTATCATACCGATGAATGCTCGTGATATGGAAGAAGCATTAGAAATGGGTATGGATTGGTCTCTTCGTGAGGGTTATGTTTGGGCGGAAGACAAAGAACATTGTGAAGAATATGGCCGAATGTTGAATGCAGATCCATCCAAAGTCAGTCTCAGAGCTAAGAAACGAGGTTTGCCACAGTTGGGAACTCTAGGAGCAGGAAACCACTACGCCGAAATACAAGTGGTAGATGAGATTTTCGATAAATATGCTGCTGGAAAGATGGGACTGGAGAGAATTGGGCAAGTTTGTGTCATGATACATTCCGGTAGCAGAGGTTTCGGCCATCAAGTTGCTACTGATGCTCTTGTGCAAATGGAAAAAGCTATGAAACGAGATCAGATCGAGACTAACGATAGACAGCTGGCCTGTGCGAGGATCCATTCTGTGGAAGGCCAAGATTACCTGAAAGCAATGGCAGCTGCTGCTAACTTTGCGTGGGTGAACCGTAGCTCAATGACCTTCCTGACTCGGCAAGCTTTTGCAAAACAATTCAAAATGGCACCCGATGACTTGGACATGCATGTCATATATGATGTTTCTCATAACATCGCTAAGGTAGAGGAGCATGTTGTAGACGGAAAAGTGAAGAAACTGTTGGTTCATCGCAAAGTATGTGTATTTTTTTTTTAAGTTTACTTGAAGTTTTAGGTTTAGAAAGAAAGAAAGAAAAACATTTATTCATAACTAAAGGTACACTTTAAACACACAACAGTCATCATAAAACAATAAGCTTATAAACTATAATTGAAACAACTTTTGATTTTCGGATATTTTGATCGCGTGTTATTACATTATTTTTAAAGCCCGACGTTTTGAAATCTTTTCAGTTATCATGGTCACGGGAAGACTGAGGTGTTATTTGTCACTATACAGTACTAGAATTGTAGGTTTGTCAATGTCAATGTCAAAACGCATGTGGTGGTTTGATACCTAGAATGATACGCGGTCGGGCTTTAAAAATAATGTAATAACACGCGATTAAAATATCCGAAAATCAAAATTTGTTTCAAATATAATGTGCAATCGTGAAAATCTTAGAAAATACTAAGCTTACAAACTACAAAATTAATCATTATTAAAAGTAAACAAAAAAGAACGAATAAACTTATTTACAACAATTTAAACTTTCCATTTAGTGCCCCTCAGCTATGAACTGGTCACTGACTCAGCATAATGCTACCGATGTGTTTAGAACAACAATGGCAACGCTGATTTTCAGCCAGTGCCAATGCGTGGTCGGCTTACAAAAAACAACTATAACCAAAAATAATAATAAACAAACAATACGAGGAAGGTAACATAGCAAAAAAATTCGATCTCCATTAGCTAAACCCATCTAAATGTACAAATTCTTAATGTAATACTTACTATCTATACTTATAATAAATCTGTAGAGAGGTCAATTCTGTACATGGAATATGTTTTCAAAATAACTATCAGGGGTGATTAGGGATCGATACTGATGCCAAAAATGCAATCAGTAAAATTTTTGTCTGTCTGTCTGTCGGTTTGTATGTTCCTTATGGAAACAAAAACTACTCGACGGATTTTAACGAAACTTGGTACAATTATTCTTCATACTCCTGGGCAGGTTTTTGTATACTTTCCAGCAGAATAGTAAAGGGGAATTTTGGGAAACTTTGGGAAAACGGGAGAAGTTACTCCATTTTTTAAGCTTCCCTCGCGTGTGCAGCCTTAATGGTCAGTTACATAGAAATCACTTATGACGGAAATATTCTACATAAAATTATCTAAAAAATATTCCGCAACAGTATATGTCTATCTTTTATGTTTGACTCACAACAACACGTGTAACTCCTGAAAGCTTAGCAGTTCGGCGCATTCTGATTATATTTGTTTTCTCTTACGTTTATAATACTCTCAATCACCCTTATTTCAAAAGTTAACACAACATTATTACCTACTCAATAAAAAAAGAATCCTAGAAATCGGTATAGAAACACCAAAATTAATAGTCCCAACATAATAGTCGCACGCGATCAAAACCAAATCCTTAGTAATTGACATATTACGTACTAGATAGCGCCAGTAGTTGCATCAATTAAAACCTAAAAATTAGCTTAATTTCGGAGATATTGATCTGAACCGATCATAAAAGCGCTTTCAAAATCACAAAGTAACACTATATTCAGACATGAGTGCTGTAAGTTGTAATAAAGGCGCTAATTTCATAACGATTGAGCAGTGATTGAAGAAACCTCCAATATTTTTAAAACTACGCTACCCGTGCGAAGCGGGGCCGATCCACTAGTATATAATATATTATACTCAATACAATAATATATATCAACTATTAATAAGACATATGTTATCAGGTAATCTAGCATTTATATGTAGCTTTTAGTGATTATTAGTTTTACCTTAAAGAGATAAGGCATGTATGTACTTTTCTGAATGTTAAATCAATTTCAAATGACTTCAGGGTTCAACCAGAGCATTTCCTCCACACCACCCCCTGATACCTGTTGATTACCAACTTACTGGCCAACCAGTTCTTATTGGAGGAACTATGGGCACCTGCAGTTATGTGCTAACAGGCACCCATCAAGGAATGACCGAGACATTTGGATCAACTTGCCATGGCGCTGTAAGTTGCTTTTATCATATTGATTATTGACAGGCTGACATTATTAAGACTTTATAGTGAATTAGATGACAAGAACCAGTGAAATTTTGAGTCAATTTGTGTGTAAGAAAACTACCATACAACAATCTCCTGTGTTCGAAATAAAATGAGGTTGTATAGAACTTAAACTCAGTTAGTTTTATAAGCCATCTCGCAATAGGCCGGTTTTAAATCTGTTTATTTTTATTGATTCCCCATTTGTTAAATTCTTTCTAGGGAGGGTCATAATTGTAATATTTGGAAGTAGTAGAAGTTTCATTTTCTAGTCGGTAACTATTATCGGAAACTGTTTTTCTTTACAGGGAAGAGCCCTATCAAGAGCTAAATCTAGGAGAAATTTAGATTACAAAGAAGTCCTAAACAAATTGGAATCAATGGGCATTTCTATTCGAGTGGCGTCTCCTAAGTTAGTCATGGAGGAAGCACCAGAGTCATATAAAAATGTAACCGATGTTGTTAACACCTGTCATGCTGTTGGCATTAGTAAAAAATGTGTTAAATTGCGACCCATTGCTGTTATCAAAGGTTAAACCGTTATGGTTTGCTTGCAGATGTCTAACTTTATTTATACTTGGATTCTCATAATATAATGTGATTTAATAAAAGTATTTGTAAGTTTATAACCTTTTTTATTAAAACGACAACAACAATAATTTAACTATTATGTTACAGACATTGATCTAGTAAGGATGTACAATTGACTAGCACAAATTTGTGTCTTCTAGACGAATACTTAGTTAGATTGACTTGAGTTTGTCAGCTATCATTATGATTAAAGCTGTTCCGAGAAAAAATAGTCCCGATGGCAACACGGCGATTTTCTTGTCTACCTCATCTGTAAATAATAAAAATAATGAATTAATAATACTTATTTATTACAAGAAAAATTTGCAACATTGTATATAACAAAAAAAAAACAAGCACATAACATAAGGTTATAAATTCCCAGAAAGGGTAGCCAGAGTTACAGAATAATAAATTCTTCAGTCACTTTTGGAAGTTGAGTGGGGTAAAGGTTGTAAAATAAAGGTTCTTGGTGATGGATCTCCCAGCGCATCGACCAAAATTCGATAAAAAGCCCCCTTAGTCGTCTCTTGCGCCACCCACGGGATGAAATGGAGTAGAGTTATTCTATGCCGACACTACACAGCTGTGTCATTGATCAGTATTACCAATTATCTTAAAAGAGTACAAGAGCTAATTCCAACATGGAAAGTCACAAAAGTTAAATTTGAGGCGACAATTAGGAGAACAGTACACATGTCCTCAGTGTGGATTCCGCGGTATCAGATTAGGTATTAGATAGAAAAGAAGCCATTAAAAAGAGATTTTAAGGTATCTGCGTTTTAAATGCAAGCAATCAATCCCAGGCTACTATCAGCGTTGCAGAAATTATAATTTCGTCCCACTTGATGTCAGACGCAACATCACCGACATCTGTAACTTGGCGGAGATAGCAAATGGTTCAGTTAACTGTCTTGAACTATTGTATTAGATATAGCTGCGTACAAATCTGGTGGCCGTAATGCGGCCTTTATCAAATGTGGCTGAGGCCAGAACCAACTATAGGCAGAACTCTTTTATGATACGGGTTTGTAGGGAGTAATACCAAGTTGTGTATAACTAAAATGATTTTACATATTTAATTTCAACGATCAAGCAACTACCTACTATTTTTTTTTGTTTTTAACACTCAAGTTTTTTTTTGTTTTCTTTTTTGAATATTTTTAGTTTCGTTTCCTTTATTTTTATTGGTTTTTCTCATTTTGTTATTAAAAACTTATTAGTTTTAGTCTGTAAGTTTGTGTTTTAAGTGAAATTGTTGCTTAAAAAAATTAATGTGATAGGGATCAATATAGTACAATCTGAAAAACCTAGTTTTATACAACATAACTATCGGAATCATCATATTGTACATTGTTCAATCTACACCAACAAATATGAGTTTTATTGTATCTTTGGTTGATGTTTTATTTATGAAAAAAGTAATTTTCCTTGGAGTATTATTTACTATCACAAATTTCCCTGCAAATGAAATGTAAAAACACCTCAATCTGTGATCTTGATTGTCCGTGTAAAACTGTGTGCTGGTCAAGGGTATTAAGAAAGCTCTAAAATAATTTATGCTTACCAGTTTTTTTCACAGCCGAATTATTTTTGTCATCAGTTGCCCAATTTTTACACCTTTCTAGTGCTTCTTCCCAACGTGCCTTTCTTAATTCCCGCTCTGAAATGTTACATTTATATATAAATAAATGGGTGAGTGATATTGCTTATTCCTATTTTTTTAAACATGATAAGGTAAGGTAATTTTCTTTCAATACTTATTCACAAGTATTGAAAGAAAATCACTAATCCCATTAATCATAAAGCAATTCAGACTCGATTCATTTTGTTTTTATTTCTATTGCTGTGTATTCTCGGCTTCGAATAGCACTAACTCAATTCTTCCTGCGGGTGTCGTAAGAGGCGACTGAGGCTTTTAAGTGATTGTTTGATGATGCGGTTGGAAATCCATCACCAACGACCTTTGTTTTTTCATCTTTTCCCCATTTAACTTCTAAAGGTTGCAAAGAAAATTAAATTCTTAAGTTCTGGCTATATTTTTTTTGGATTAGCTGTGAGTATATGTATGTATTACATAAAATGTAAAGCTTTATTGTGCGTCCATGGTTCACTGCAAAAAGTTTTACCTTCATCCGTGATGGATGGCAGGAAGAGGTCGGCGGGCGGCACGGGCGTGGAGGCTGGCCACACCGACAGAGCGCGTCCTGCCAATATGGCCGCGCCTAGAGCTGCGCTCTCACTCGTTAGCGGACGGACCTGGCAATATAATATAGTTTTATTTGTAGTTTGTATGTTGAGAAATATATTAGATGTCTTGTCTTAAAAAACAGAACAATCTTTGTGGTTTTATTAAAAACTAATAATAGTATCTTTAACACACACACATATGTATATGCATGCCATTAGTTTCAATTGGGATAGGCCGAGGTATCAAGCTACTTTTTCCTTCCTGCCACCCTAACAGCTGCGCCCCTAAAAGGCGTTTCTACGTAGTCACCCTAAAGGGGCAGCTCTCGGATGGCAGATAGGAATAACTCAGGCTAGCGATCGCTAGTTTGTACGATCCTGGCAAACCTCTCGCGCTTTGTTTGATTTCATCAATATTTTCTACATACTATTTTATTCTTCAGTTTATTAGTTCCTTAAACAATTATCAAAAGTAGCATTTGTTCTACAATTTCCAATTTTAAAGTTAAAAGAATTAAAAACCGTGCACAATAAGACTTCGCTGCCCACTAAGAACCGCCTTTTTCATCTTTCACAATGTCACCTTCTACTGCATAATATCAAACATGCTAAATCAAGCGCTTTCCAGCTAACCGTACCACAGGCATCCCAATCACGTCCGCCTGCATCTGCATAAGCGCGGCATCGTGCGCCAGCGGCCCGTCAGCCAGCAAGCGCTGCAGCGGCTCCCAGTCGTTCGCTAGAGCTTCAGCGGCTGCGCGTACTTGCTGACAAACTGCTTCGTACGCGCCGCGGACCACTTGCCAGCGCTGAGTACTGCCCGTCAGACCGCACATCACGCTGCCAAAGTTATATACTTTACATTTATTATTATTTGACGCTAGCTATTGATATTTATTTTAAGTTTAACGTGACTTGAGCCATGTTTGAACTAAGTAAACACTATAGTAGGCATGTGAAATAAAACGTTAAACCATTAAAATAGACATGACAAATAAAATAAAAATAGTATCATACTATTACGAAAATTTTGTGATTACGGGCACATTAGATTTTAAAGCCGAGACTAAGGTGAGGGATTTAAATGAAGTATGAAAATACCTCTTAAAATATAAATAAAATGTTGGATGATATGAAAAAATATTGCTGCTCCTAATGTTCCTTCAATTATTATTATTACACATCAATGTATCACCTTTGTATTTTTATTATTGGCTTGACAAAGCCAACCATACTTCCTCAATATTATAAGTAAAACAATGTTTGTAATAATAATAGCAGTTACCCGCGGGCATCTTTCCTCCAATAAGGCGAGAAGAGTCCGGAGAACGCGGGCACAAAGTAGACATTGTCACGAGGGTCTGACGTCACGAGCTGCATCTCTTTGTCTGACAAGTTTTCTGATATGCCCACGCCATCGCGTAACCATTCCAATGTGTCTCCTGTGCCAACATTAAATTAAATTTATGTACTATACTAATATATGTATTTAATATTTAATTTCGATCATATTATTAAGGGTATTTAATCTTGCCGTTGTTGTACGAGGCGATTAAGTTTACTGAAGCTTTTTAGTGTTTTCTAGATGTTATGTAACCTTCACAGTCGTAGCACTTTTAGCAGCGGAAACTTAATTCTAATGGCTCAATAAAAAGCAACAAAATTGTTGGATGTTTTAATTTTTGTATTCTCAATTTAGCACACAGTAAATACAAACAATTTAAGCAATGTGCCCGGAAAAAAATATTCCTTAAAATTGGGGGTGCTGGATAAAATTGCAATTTCCAATTTCCACTTTCTATAGAAATTATGCTGCAAATAGCGGAAGTAAAACTCTCATGCCGGTAACACTTCCCTTATAATGTTGTTAGATGACATATTTCTAGTGACGAAATCGGCAACAGATAGGCGCTTCATTATATCCATGTCGTGGCCATATCGTAAATTTGAACACATCATGAAATGATCGATCATTTCATGAAGAAGTCGTATTTCATGAAATGATCAACTGTTTATTGACCACATCGTGATGTGATTTGGGCAGATCAATGATAAGAAGCGTTTCTCGATATGGCCAATTAAACGCGCGGCCTTTTCATGAAATGGTTAAGATTATTAAGAGTTTTCGACGAAAAGGTTCTCAAGTACTTTGCAAATTACGAAAAAACTGATCAATATGTAAACCTAAAGAGTTTGGAACTCATTTCACAGGTCACCCTATTTCTACGATCTGGCCAAACGTGGATGACAAAATCGCTAAACGTTGACGATTTTATGATCTGGTCAAATTAAGTTGGCCACATCATGAAATGTGACTATTTCATGAAATGATCGATCATTTCACGATGTGTTCAAATCTACGATATGGCCACGACATCCACAGAATCCTAGTTATATTATTTACTTTAAAAACACTGAATTTTAGCTGTTTTTTAGCAAATGATTTGGCTTCCTTCATGCGCGATTCCAAATTGTACTTGGAGGGGTTTTATTACTATTTTAATGGCAATGCCAAGTTTTGTGTTAGTTAGTAGATATATAGTTTTCGGTGTTGTGACAGTTTAAAAAAATATTTAAGCTATGTATGTAATGGTATATCACATAATAAATAATAATAATAAATAAATATCAGAATCTAACCTGCCGCAGCTATAGAGCCTTCCAAAGCATATACGGGCGGTGCATCGGGGCCCAGTTTGTACGCGACGGTGGTCAGCAACCCGTTGCTGGAATGTATTATGGTGTCACCTGTAACACCAGAACATACATATTAAACACACATATTTCAATTATTCACGTCTTTATCACCATCAGCCAATAGACGTCCACTGCTGGCCATAGGCCTCCCCTAAAGATTTCCACAACGACCGGTCCTGCGCTGCCCTCATCCAACATCATCATCATCAATTGTCACACATCACAATCACCTGGTTTTTGCTAAACTGCATCTCGTAATTCCATTCCAAGTCTAGTTTCGCAGAGCATCAAGAACTTTTTTAAAGCTTGCATACATATATCATATACGTGTATTCATTCAAGGATATTAATTCCAAAAAAGTGGTAAAACAAAATGTGTAAACGATAGGAATAATAAGAATAGCTGTGTGTGACCTGCCCTAAAACATACATATTTCAAAATTAAAATAACTTAGCCACTTTTAGAATATTACCAGCGAAATGATTGTAAAATAAAAGATGGTTGATGACCCATCATCTAAAAATCCCCAGCCCAAAGCCGCCTCTTACGACATCCGCAGGAATAAATGGTTAAGTGTTATTCCAAGTCAACACTACACAGCCCAAATTGTATATAATTTCTTCCAGCATATAATGTGAACCTTGGAAATGTTTAAAGAAGCCCTTCTTTATAATGCTCGTATTCCTTAGCCACTTTTCGAAGTTGTGTTGGGAGAAGAGGGTAAAATAGAGGATTGTTAGTGATTGTTTTCCAGTCACATTGCCCACACAATCGAAAAGCCTCAATAACCTTAGTCGCCTCGTAGAACACCCACGGTAAATACTGCTTTATATATCAAATAAAATCAATATGTTACAATGTTCCGATAAATCTGACTACCTATCCAAAGTGGTTTTTCAAAACGTTAAATTTCAACTGTCATCCACCATCGGTAAGGGTATATAAAATCTTTCGCACCTGTGTTGTAGAGCAGAAAACAGCCCGTGCTATAAGTGCATTTCGCTTGTCCGAATTTCATGCAATTCTGTCCAATGAGCGAGCCTTGTTGATCTCCGATGCACTAGAAATATGATAATAATATACTATAGTACATAAATACATGAGGCAAATTAGATTTTTTTACGTAATTTAATTCAGTATTTAATAACATAATGAGCTAAATAAAACCGTTTAAAAATGGTTTTGTCGTACATTTGTCACGCCGTTTCAGACACTAGCCGAAACAAACAGTTATACGTTAAAAGCAAGACTTTTGGTATACGTATCATACGTACCCATATTCCATTTAGGTAAAAGCAGTAATTTAAATTTTATTACTTTGTATAGATATAATACTTACACCAGCAATTGGTATTCCACTAAGCGAGCCAACAGTTATGTAACCATATATCTCAGACGAGCTTTTAATTTTTGGTAGAACTTGTGGAGGTATTTCGAAAAAGCGTAAAAGTTTCTTGTCCCATTGCAGCGTTGTCAAAGACATCAATTGCGTTCTGGAAGCATTTGTGACATCTGTTACATGAGTACCGCCGTTGCAGCCTCCTGTGAGGTTCTGAAACAAAAACCTGTATCATAAATCTCAGTATTTCTATGAAATCTATTTTAATTGTTTTCATCGAGCATGAGATGAAGGCATTTGACATACTAAATTACCTTAGTTCAAACAATCTATTGCAGTGTAATTTATTTGGAAACTTATATACGGGAGTATCGTCTTAGAAAAGCATCAGTACAACAAAAATCGCTACTTACATCCTATTCATTTTATGCAATGTAAAAACGGAATAAATAACAAAAGTATAAATTATTTCCATGTTTATTCTGCTAGTTATCTTTCCTTGGGATTATAGCTTTTTTTCGAAATGATAGTTTGCCGTGTAGCCTGTATGGGCGTCTAGTTAGAACAAAGGTTGGCTTACCTAGGCTATATAGAGGACCTTCCACGCGGCTCTGAACACCAGGCTCGGCACGCGCGGGACAGGCGTCGGGGTTTCCCCCATGGGCCAGCTTCGTCTCGGGGGGGAACGTCCCCCCCGGTCTTTGGGCACCTCCCCAGGCGATATAGGGGAGGGGTGGCTATCCCTATTGGGGATTAGCCACTAAGGAGGGTGAGGGAGGGTGAGGATACGCGTTACGCACCTCACCCTCGGGACTGACGTCGGGGCAGTCGGCGGTGGAAGGGGCGGTCCCCGGGGTCGCGTGTCTTGCGACTCCGGGGAGCGCGCGAGTTCCCGAGGCAGCGGTCGCCCGTCGGGCGGTCGTGCGTGTAGCGGGGCGATTCCGCGGAGGTGCTCGTGGCGGCAGTTGTCCGCCCGGTCGAACAGACGACGGGTCAACCCCACCACGAATTCCTCCACGGTCTCGACCCGGAGATCACGGTGGATCGTGCTATTACGCACGTACCGCCCGGCTTTCACAAATTGGCGGAGCACCATGTTCTGAACCCTCTGCAAGCGTTGCTTGTTCTGGGCTGAGAGTAGGCCATACCAGGCCGGCGCCGCGTACGTCAGGCGGGAGCGTATATACATTTTGTATATACGCAGTTTGGCTCGTAGTGGCAGGCCGGAGTCGAGCACCGGCCGCAAGACCGACCGGGCCCCGAGGGCTCTATGGCGGACGTGGTCCACCATAGACCCCATACGGAGGTTGCGGTCGATCTTGCAGCCCAGGTACTTGACCGAGGTCTGCCACTCGATGCTCTCGCCGCCTAACGTAAGCGGCGCGAGCCCGGTCGGCCGTCTCACCCTGGTGATCAGGGCGGCCGTCTTCCCGACGTTGACGGCCGTCCTCCACCGACCAAGCCAAGCCGGCAGAAGGTCCAGGACACGTTGCATCTTGGCAACCGCTACCCGGGGCCGACGAGAGGAGGCGAAGAAGGCGCTGTCGTCGGCGTAGAGCGCCAGCGTAACGTCCTCCTCACCCTCGTATAGGGTGTTACCCTCGAGGGTGGGGATGTCGTTGGTGTACAGCGCGTACAGCAGTGGAGAGACACAGCTCCCCTGGGGAGTTCCCGCACGGATCGGCTTCACCTCGGACCGGGCGTCCTCCACCGACACATAGAAGGACCTCCCCTCCAAAAAGGAGGCGATGATTCTCACATATGCCGGCGGCACCCCCGCCTCCAAGAGTTTGAACAGGGCCCCGCTATGCCACACACGGTCGAACGCTCTTTCTATGTCAAGAAAGACGGCGACCGTGTAGCGTCCCCTGTTCATCTCGGAGGAGAGGTGTTCGACTACCCTCACGAGCTGGAGCGTCGTACTATGGCTGTCGCGAAAGCCGTGTTCTTCGTCCCGCAGCTGAATGTGGGGACGAAGGCGTCGCAACAGCAGACGCTCAAACAGCTTCGCGATGTGCGGCAGCAGAGTGATGGGTCGATACCCGCTCGGCTGCCGCCGGTCCTTACCCTCCTTCGGTAAGACAATAATCTTACCGGTCTTCCAGGAGGGTGGGAATCGGCCCGTGCGAAATATCCCGTTTAAGAGCCTCGTCATGGCGACGAGGGCTCTACGGGGGAGCTGTACTAGGGCCTCGACGGGAATCCCGTCGGGGCCGGGAGCCTTCCGCCTGTTAAGGCTATTGACCAACTTCCGGACCTCCGAGGGGGAGATGAAATCATCCCCCCTGATCGGAGGTATCCGGTCGTCGGCCAAAAACTGCTGTACCCGCCGTTCAACGAGGCTGTTGTGCTCTTCGTCGACGACAGGGTTAGGCGAGAATTGACTCTCGAAATGATCCGCCAATATCGCGGCTCGGTCCGACGCTGAGTAGCAGCGTTTGCCACCCCGGTCGAAGATGGGACAGACCGGGGCCGGAGCCCGGCTGAGCTTAGAGTTCAGCCGGTAGAGGGTGGCGTCGTCCTCAGAGGCTTTCTCGATGAGGTTTTCCCACGACCACCCTCGGAACTCCGTTATCGCGTCCTTGATAAAGGACGTGATAGCATTCAGCTGCCTCTTCAGCGCCGGACAGCGAGAACGCGACCATTGGCGGCGCAGCTCCCGCTTGTCGCGTAACTTCCGCCGGAGATGCTCCGGCAGGAGGTGACGACTCGCGAGAGCCGGCTGAGGCCGGGCTATTGTTGCGCCATCCTTGGCCGACGCGATGGCCGAAGCTAAAGCCTCGGCCAGCTCGTCGACGTCGGTGGCGCACGATATCCCCCCCGTTGGGTGGAACTCCTCCATTTTGGAGGAGTATGCACCCCAGTCAATCTTGACCCGGGGAGGAAGGGGATGCCGGAAATCAGCGTTCATTCCGAGAGCCAGAAGAACGGGGAGGTGCTGCGTGTCGGCGTCATACAGCACCTCGATCGCCGTCGGGCATGTTATCCCCGACAGCAGAGCTATGTCCAGGACATCAGGAAGATGATTCGGGTTGGCCGGGTAGTGCGTCGGGGTGCAGGGGGCAATGACCGTATAGTCGTTGTCCTCCGCATCCCTCAGCAGTCCCCGCCCAGCCGAATTGTAGGTGGCCGAATTCCACTGCGGATGCTTGGCGTTGAAATCGCCTAACACCACAGTGGCGGTCCGGCCATCCACCATGTTCCGGATGTCCTGGGGATAGAAGGGGCAATCAGGCGGTTTGTAGGCGGCGTACACCTTGAGCTCCATGTCGGCCGCCCTCAACAGTATTCCGATAGATCGGACACTGCTAAAGGCTGGCTGTCCCAACTCTTCATGCACCAGGTCTCTCCTTACGAGTACTGCGGTAGTACACCTAGGCTATATCATGCACCTTGCAAGGAGAGATGAAAGAAATTACTGACCAGAAGGCTTGTAAGATTACTTCGCCGCGCTCGCAACTCGGGAAGCCTGTACCAGTGGCAGGCTTACGGGATTGTAGCAATAAGCATGGGTTGGTGGATTCAATATTGAAAATATATAGAACAAGATAGTAGCATACCCATATTAGCCAAGAATCAAGGGTCCCAGCCATACAGATTCCTCCGTGCAATGCATCAGTACAAGCAGGTACATTATTCAGCAACCACCTTAGCTTTACGGCTGAGAAATACGTAGATAAAGGAAGGCCGCTGGTTTGAACGACAGCATTTATGTGTGGGAGACTCCTTGATTTACACAAGTCATCTATCACTTTTGATGTCCTCGTATCCAGCCAAACTGTAGAAAAAGCAATGTTCAGCTGTATAGTCTAGTAGCATTATATCATTTGTGTGTTAAATGTACGTCTTATTTTTATATTCTTAGTGTACTTTGGATCGTAAGCTAGCATTTCTCAGCTTAAAGTTAGTTTAATGTTTTAGTTTATACAATTAATTATGCCTTAAGTTGACAGACAAAATTGGTGTGATGTAAGAAGTGCGCTTTCTAGTGTAGTAGATGGTTACCAATTTCTAAGTAAACGTACGAAGCGATCAAGGGTGTTGGGTCATTGTGATTGAATGTTGGTGCTTTGGCCAGTGACCCATCACAAACCATACTCTTTATTGAACTTTCAAAAGTGCCTGAGGTATATGTAATTTTCAACTCTGAAGCACTGCCTACCACGTTTTTGGTTTTATAGCAATGAGTATAAGGATACGTAAGAATGATTAGGGTGAATGCTTACATTAACAATTTTTCTTACAAATAGGAAAGTGGTTTGACTGTTCTAGATGAAACCAAATGATGAGGCTTTTTGTCATATGGTTTCGAATATACAAACTATTATTATATAATACTAGCTGACCCGACAGACTTCGTACTGTAAATTTGCTTATGCCCAACTTTAGGCGTTTTTTCCGGTACTCTGAATTCAATCAGGCGTAAATATTTTATTGGTCATGTTTTTCCGGGATAAAAAGTATCCTATGTTATAATTTGGGCCATTATCTAGCATTCTGCTAAATTACATTCATATACATTCTGTAATTGAGAAGTCATTTTACCTCAAACACACAAACATCCAAACATCTAAACCTTCACATTTATAATATTAAATCAAGTACATGCTTAAGCTTAAATATAACTAAGCTTTTTATAAGTTGATTAGTATAAAGTATTTTAAGAGTGCAAGGGGCCATAATATAATGAAATAATGCAATGCGTAAGTATATGAGAATGACTCAGCTATGCTTCAATGTGAAAATTGGTGCTGTTTTTAATGTAGTTTTTTTTGTTGTGTAAGGGTTTGGTACATTTTATGTATCTACTGTCATTCTATTTGCCTTAGGGATGCATAATTTTTCATACTTCTAATTCTATTATGGGTGGATGAATTTATCATTCTGATTCAGAAGACCCAATTTTACAGCTTTGTTTGATTATAATATTGATATTATGTACGAATTTGTGAGTATAGAAATGTATTAAAGATAAAAGATATTCATTTGTTACCAAACACAATGATAACTTATAGAAATATTACAAATTAAAAAGAAAAGATGGCAACAAAAAGGCAAAGTACCTCAGCTAGGTTCCCAACATTATCCGCAGGACACTGCTGGGGAGCTGGTTTTCTGGTACCGCCTGTAACTTACATACTAAGTCCGACATAATCAGTTAGGTTACCTAACCTTATACTACCCGTTGTAACTGTGCTACTGGGAGTTAAGAACAAAATAACTCAACACTTCAAAGAACAAAAAGTAATTACATTTCAGTGAGCAATAATCATTAATGATAATGAGCAGCCAGCCTTAAATCAATAGTAAATAAATAAACAAATCGTACCAATATTAATAATATGCTATAATAAAGATAATAAAATAAAAGTTTAGGGACCAATATATTTATTTAATAGATTTTATAAGAAAACGAGGTGAGGGAAAACATCGTGAGGAAACCCACATGGCTGAGTTGTACTTAGTCATGTGACAGTGTATTCGTACAAAACGGCGATAGGCCTGCCCCCTATCACGTGAGTACACTGTCCATGCAAAACGTGGGTACTCTGAACACCAGGTGACAAAGTCAAAGTATTAGTACCTCTGCCAACCCCTTCGGGGATATTCGGCGTGAACGTTTATGTTTATGTTATATGTATTTTATAAGAAAAGAAATAAGATATTTTTATAAGAGAGATGCATTGAATTTTGTGGAAGATTTATTGCGATGCTTTTTGTTGTTGAAGTAGGTGTATTTTGAACCAGTGTTTGAATGACCCTATTGATGAGATATTAGAGCTGTTTGAAATATTTTGGTCCATCCAATTATATTGTAAGTTGCTGTATGAAAATAAAAGACAAATATTAATTTACCAATGGCACTGTAAAGAGGCTCTCCTGTGGCGGAGTTCCATATTATGGTAGTTTCTCTTTGATTTGTGACTCCAATTCCTACTATGTCTTTCGGATTGATGTCTAACTTTACTAAATTGTCAACTGTCACCTGAAAACAGAAACAGTCACTTTTAAGCTTAAATAGCAGTTTTATAAATCATATGGCTTACATGTAGAAGAAAAAATATTAACTTGAAAGATAAATAGATTTAAACAATACTATAATTGTCTTTCCTGTAATAACAAAAATAAAAAGAAGGCAAATCCTGTGGTGGGAGCTACAATAATAATAAATGTTGTGGTAGGTGATATACTGTTTACTTTGTAAAAATGAAGACCAAAAACTTAGAGGGCGAAAGGTCTTTTATGACGGGATTAATTTAGAATGATGTCACACTCAAATCTTTTGAAGTATCTGACACATTCAGTTTCAGACTGATATGACAACCATGATATGTCAATGAGTAGAACACCCGCTTCATCATGCAGATGTCTCAAGTATTATTTCTGAGTAGACTGCCCAAGCAAAATGTGGGTACTTTGACAACAGGTGACAATAATTTCAAGTGATGTTCAGAAGTATTAGTACCTCTTTCTCCTCTGAATGTTTGAGTTGGAGAGTTTGTTAATATCCAATTATTGTTACCATATTTTTTTCTTAAACTATATTATTATCAAGCATTTAATGTGCTGTGAGGTTTATGTGCAATATGGTCTAGTCATATTTTATGTTGTTAATTTTGCAGATAAATTATAATTGCAAAGTTAAAGTGTTCATACCTCTATACATTCAAAAACAGCTTTGATAAGTTCCAAGGGATCTTGTTCTACCCAGCCTTCTTTTGGACTAAATCGTTTCACATTTATTTGATGGTATGTTAAAACTTCTGAGGTGTTAGCAGCAAAGACCTGTAAGAAAGGTAAACCATCAAAGGTAAAACCCATGTAAAGCTATAGTTTATTTTTGTGATTATTTCATTAGCACAATTCTATACCACATGTATCTACAAGAAGTTCCCAGACAGTTTGAAAATGTTTAACTAAGGCAATAGCCAAAGGGAGAAGAATAAAAAAACATGCATGGGAAAAGTTATCAGTGTGTGGGGGAAAACAAGAGGTTTGTCTGGATCTGGCAAAGTGACTATTGCAATGGGAGTTGTAGTGTATTAAGATACAGGCATACATACATCAAGGTTTCTGAACATACAACTAGTGGAGTAATAAAACTGTTACAAATCAACTCTATGATTGGCTCTCAATTCCTAATAATAAGTAAAAATGTCTGCAGGCTCAAAATTACAATTTCTATAAAATCCATAAAGTGCAGATGAGTTCTACAAAACAGTATATAATTTTATTTTCCTTTAGAGATGATCCGGACAATTGGATTAAAAAGTATGGATAGAAGATACACAATCAGAAGAAGTGGAATTTGGTAACATTAGCACCCTCACCAAAAATTTAACACTTGACGTTCCAGCATCAACAGCTCCCACTAAGGGTCCAAAGTTTCCAAATAAGTGCATATTTTATTTATTACTCTGGACTACTTATGTGTGATCCATTATTTATTAATTGGTTAAGAATGACACAAACGCTAATAGTGTGCGACCTTCATATATTAGGAATAATCTTAGTAATATATAATATCTGTGAATAAACACATAGCAAAAAAAGTCTTAAAAAAAGCTTGAGTAATTTTCAGTAATAAATTTGATAATTAAAAACCCGTGTTAAAAAGCTGATTATTTATTTTGAAAATTTTGAATCAAATCAATCACACAATCAGCTGATTTTATAACACAGAACCAACAAACAACTGTACTACTGTCATTCATTAGTGTACCTACTCGTTGTTGTAGAACAAACTCGGTACAAACTTAGCAATTTTTTGTTGATCTGAATAAGTAATAAATAAATTATCGTAGGTAATAAAAAGCTCATTCTAAGACATGCTAAAGCTAATCAAGTAAATGAAAGCTGCGTTTTATGCTAGGTTTACGTGACGTAGAAGTAAACTAAATCCTAGTGCTATTGAATATACATTTGAAGTTACTTAAATAGTCGTATGACAGGCTTAAATTGTATTATAAATGGATTTTGTACAACAGATTTATCAACAACCGTGATAGCCCAGTGGGTAGAACACTCGGTTATCGTGCAAACGACTAGTGTTCAAATCCTGGGTCGGGCCTACACCAATTTGTCTTTTCTAAAGACATATGTGTGGTTAATTTATCATGGTTGTTAACGGTGAGGGAAAACATCGTGAGGAAACCCACATGGCTGAGTTGTACTTAGTCATGTGACAGTGTATTCGTACAAAACGGCGATAGGCCTGCCCCCTATCACGTGAGTACACTGTCCATGCAAAACGTGGGTACTCTGAACACCAGGTGACAAAGTCACGTGATGTTCAGAAGTATTAGTACCTCTGCCAACCCCTTCGGGGATATTCGGCGTGAACGTTTATGTTATGTTTATGTTTATTTATCAACAGTTGTGATAGTCCTATAGGTAGAACATCCAATCGCCAATATAGATACTCTAGTCTCCAGTCGGGCCTACACCAATTTGTCTTTTCTTAAATCATAATTTATCCTGGTTAACGGTGAGGGAACCCATCGTGAAGAAACCCACATAGCTAAGTTGTACTTAATCATGTGACAGTGTTTTCATGTAGGCCTTTCCCTTTCACGTGAGTACACAGTCCAAGAAAAAACGTGGGTACTCTGAACACCAAGTGACAATGTCACGTGCGTTACGTCCAGAAGTATTAGGCTCTGCCAACCCCTTCGGGTATGTACGACTTAATCGCTTGAGTCTTGAGTTTCACCAACATTGCTTTATATTTCATTTTTGCTTAATGAGAGGTATTTCGATGAAAATAATAATATTTATTTTGCGTTCTCGAGTTTCACACCAATTTCTTTTATATGTGTATATATATAGATGCACGAAATATGAGTTGACAGCTCGAGGGTAATTCATCACATCACTACCGTGATTCATGTTTTGATAACTACTGAGGAAAGAACAATACCTAGGTACCAAAGTCTAAGGTAGTCTGCATGGTTTATATTTTAGCCTGTCGGATAATGCACGAAGAGATAATGAGAGGTTTTCTTTTTGAGAAATAAAAAAACAACATAGTTTCCTAGAGCTCTGTAGATGGCGTTGATGTAACTACGTTACTTACTTAAATTTTTTCTTCTTGGCCTCAATCATGTTGCCACAATAATTTCGCCAATGTCAACTTTAAGAACATGTGTCACATCACCATAGAGCAACTTTTTGGCGAGTAAAATCAACAAAAAGAATGTTAAATATAAATACCGTCTTTATTTATTTACTTTTAAGCTATCTTGGCTTAAACTGATATTTATTTAGACTTTCAAATCAGAACTATTTTATGTACGTTCCGTTTTACGATATCATTACATCCACGGTGTGACGTTCCGTTCCTACCAGTAACATAGCAAGTCTGGCGCCATCTATCCTGAGAACAGGGAAGAAGAAAAAAAGTAAAAAAGGAAAACCTCTCATTGTACTTAAATAAAAGCAACCGTGATAGCCCAGTGGGTAGAACACTCGGTTATCGTGCAAACGACTAGTGTTCAAATCCTGGGTCGGGCCTACACCAATTTGTCTTTTCTTAAGACATATGTGTGGTTAATTTATCATGGTTGTTAACGGTGAGGGAAAACATAGTGAGGAAACCCACATGGCTGAGTTGTACTTAGTCATGTGACAGTGTATTCGTACAAAACGGCGATAGGCCTGCCCCCAATCACGTGGGTACACTGTCCATGCAAAACGTGGGTACTCTGACAACCAGGTGACAAAGTCACGTGATGATCAGAAGTATTAGTACCTCTGCCAACCGCTTCGGGGATATTCGGCGTGAACGTTTATGTACTTAAATAAATATTTGCAACTATTTAAATGCTCACCAAAATGGCTTTTATACCCTAAAACTATAAATAAATAAGTATAGAGGTCTCAATTACTGCATCACTTAATAATGAATACTCAGGTCAGGTATATAATGCGTAAAGAAGATCCAAGTAAATTTCCTCAAAACATGTTAGTTTGTTAGAGAACATACTCATAGCTACCACTCTACTGAGCAGTACACTACACTACACAGTAGTACAGCTGCTCTACACCCCCATATAATATGCAAGTATGCAACATCCAGACCGGAGTATAAGGTAAGTCATGTGATGGGGTGGAGGCGAGTGTGGGATAAATAAATAAGAGGAAGTGATTACAAATTTAGATTGATAATAATAAATTTTGATTATAAGTTACATAATGTGATTACACTAAAGCAGATAAGACTGCAGTTTTTGGTATTTACGTTGATGTTTTATGAAAACAATTTAGTGAGCAAAATATCTGTTTTAAAAAAAAAAAAAAAAACAAAGACTTAAAGTTAGTTTGTTCTGATGTGTGTTTATTTATTTTGGAATACATAATTATTTGGTTTAGGGAGCTTTTTGTAGATTTGGTTTATTTTATATGGAGGTAATACATTTTACTTGGAATTTAGTTTTAGGGTATTGTAGCTATTTTGGTGAGCATTTAAACAGTAGCCTATATAAACTAAATTTACTACAAAAATCCTTTTCCACTGCTTAATATTATAATTTCAATGCAATATTTTCTTTCCAGGTATAACAGTTACATACAAGTGCTGGCAAGAAGTGTTCTGTTGAAAAAATTAAGAACTTAACACCCACTAGAAGATTCATTTTAAATCATTAGCAGAAAGCCAAGCGGCAGGTTACTTACTACAAGAGAGCCAAGACTGCTCCAAAAGTGTCTAAAAAAGAAGCTTTTATTACTCAAAAATAAAACGTTCAAGAAATTGAAATTTGTTTTTCATTGAACCAACCTAAAAAACTGTAGTATGGAATGAAAATGAGCTTTACCTATTTTGGCTCCCATATCAAGTATCCAGAGCTTTATATTTGCCTGCCAGATGGCAATAATTTATAACAAAGTGAAACGTCATGTATGGTTGGAAATCAAGGCCAGTGGTACAAAATATTTGTTCGAAGTAGGCAGTCTGTACTCGTACCCTATATTGTCTGTGTTCTGTGTGTTTTCTTTTCATAGTGATGTTAACTTCAGAAATATTATATTATTAAAATATATTTTGCGATTTTGCGTTACAAATGCAAGAATTTATATTTTAAGTTACTATTAAAATCACTGAACATTAGTAAGATGTCGAAATCAATAACTCTTTCCATTAAGAAGACTAACGGAGTGAACTTAAAAACAATTTCTAAATCAACTTCTAATTCTCTGACTAGCTTATTTGAAGATCTACAAGAATTCCATAAATTAGCCAATGAATCAATAACAGAACTAATATTAAGTTCAGGAAATGACTTAGAAATTGAATGTAAGTATTTCTAATCCATGATATGGATTACTTCGAATATAAAAAGTTGGCTAGTACTTGTGTACGCTGCCTTTGGTCATATTAGCAGCTCTGTTCTTCTTTATTATATATTGTAAACATTTTGTTCTACGCCACTTCTTGTAGTCGTTATAGTAGTTGTAAATGCTATCCTGCAAGAGGCTTGAGTGGTTGACTATGGCTTTATCAGCATGAGCTGACATCCCTTATTACAAGCCTTTTGGGTTGTTAACCAGTCTGAATTGGTGGGAATTGGTAGGTAGGTAGATTGACTATTGGGTCCACTGTATTTTCTTCCAGATACTACAGTTTAAATTCAGAACAGTGTTTTGAAAATATTTTTAAAATCTACACTTTGTGCAACTTTCTAATGTTGGACTTGGGAGCTGAGGCCCAAAGTTGGATAGTGTTATTCAAAATTGGATAAAGAATGGTCTTGCAGATTTTTGGTAATAATTACTGGTCTGTACAAAGCACAGAATTTCTCTTCAGGAGCCAGTGAAGGGACCTATACTTTTGTTTGATTTGCTTTTTTATGGCAATGATGTGCTTTTAATTTACTAAAAATATACACCTATATAATTAACACTGTCAGAAGGGCAAGCACGAGCGCTATTTTATCGACACGATAACGGTTAGAATGAGATGGCAGTATATGACACTAAGTAAGTGCGTAAGAGATGCCTGCTTTATCCCACGCGATAACTAGTTTAAAAACAGCTCGTGCTAGCTCTTCTGGTTGTGGTAGTTCGTGATCACCAAATTTCACATAGGGGCAATAACCTTTCTGGAGAACAAGGGAAAATTGGACAGATTTTTATGCACTTATTGTATTGTATTTGAATGGGTAATTTTCCGCAAGTCGACGTCTTTTGTGCGCCTGTTTTGCGTGATGAAGGGATGGCACTACTCTAGCCATCCCAGCTCACCAAGGAAGTTCAGGATCCCCCTAATATCCTTGAACACCTCAGGGAGCGACCGGCGTCACACAGCATTATGCACTTGCTAAAATTCTCAATGTTTTTAACAAATTTTCTTCATCAATGTGATATTGTTATATTTTGGATGGGATATTTGGGTTACACAGGCTATTTTATGTTTGCATAACTAATATTCTATCTGAATGTATTTCTTGTTTCTTTCTTTTTAGACCCCTTTTTTACCTCAGTTTGAAATCTCTTTTCAGTTTTTTGGGTGCTACAGTGGAACATACATGCCACAATCTAAGAATATTTTACCTTCCTTTTGGCACTGCTATATTTTGGGGTTCATTGTAGTTATAAATTTTCCCTTAAATACTGAGTTTGACTAGCCAATTTAGAGATTCATAGCTGTGACTCCTATCTGTTTATGAATCTGCGTTTATAGTGTGACTTTTTTTCAGATTCTGCTGACTCAGACGGCAGTTCTGATCTTGAAACGCCACAACCTGAACCCAAAAAACAAAAGGTGGTGAGTTACTCTCTTAAAATTGCTTGATTGAAGGAGGATGTAATCTGATTGTATACTTTCTATCATAGACAGTTAAGTGTTGATCTTAATTTAAAAAAAAACCAATTCATTACTTACAAGTACTATTACTTTGTTACGTATTGTATATTATGAATAGATCCTCACTAGACTCACGCCCATTATTCCTATTGGGGTAGGCAAAGACTATCGATCGCCACTTTGCACGATCCTGACAAATCTCTCTAGCTTCTCTCCCATTCATTGTTCTTCTCAAACAAGCTCTTTTATTATTTGCACTTTAAACGTTGGCCTTTGCAAGAACGTTTTCAAATGTCTTGCGCGGCCGTCCTCTACTAACAACACCATCCACAATTGGCTCTACATATCTCTTTCGCCATGTTCGTCTTTTAATTTCATCCATCCTCTATGTGCGCAAACCTTCTTAACATAACTTTTTCTATCTTGCATGTAGTCGGCGTTATTCGACGCTTCGTCTTTCACACCTAACCGTTCACGAATCATACTATTTCTCTCTCTGTCGCACAACCTTACATTACGTATACTTCTGAGGGATCTCATTTCAACTGCATTCACTCTACTTTAATGCCTGTTTTGCCATGCACAACATTCACTACCGTACTTCAGCGTAGGAACCAGAACGGCATTGTGTACTGCCATTCGAGCCTTTTGAGACGACTGGTCCGACATCAGACGTTTATGGCTCTATTCACCGCATTTACCTTTTTAACTCTCCTTTAAATATATTTGTTTCATTTACCGTCCCTAGTAAACAAACTTCCCAGACGTACAAACCCTTTCAATTGTTACACTTTCTTACCACCTAATATAATCTCACATTCTATCATACTTTCCCTCTCTCAAAAACCCTTGTCTTGGTTTTGTCCACATTCACTTTCACTCATTATCACTTTCTCGCAGTGTTTGTTAACAGTCATCCAAGAACAAATTGAAGGGTCACGTAGAAGCTGCACATCCCTCTCGGACACCCAGAGAGATCCCGAACCTGTCCGTGTTTTCTCCGTTTACTTTTACACGTGCACTGGAATCCTCATACAGTGATACCAGTGCACATATAAGTTCACTCCCCAAACCGAACTTCGACAACATCTCCCACAAATACTTTCTTACCACCAGGTCATACGCCTTCTAGAAGTATATGAAGCAGTTATGCACCTTTTGGTTCTCGGCCAACAACTTTTCGGTGATGCTCCTTAAAGAAAAGATTTGATCCATAAATCCCATTCCTTTTCGAAATCAAAATGCACATCCCAAAATTTGTCATCAGTTTCATTCATCACTCTTTTAATCAATATCTTTGCACACAATTTAACGACAATGCTGAGTAGGCTGATGCCGTAGTATTTTTACCCCCTGGCGCGTCATGGCGTGACCCCTTTCCCTTTATATAGCAATAATGTGTGTACAATACTTGATCTGTGTATAATGTGTCCACCTCGCTGTTTAATATGTGATGGTAATATAATACTGTCAACTGGAAGGACCTGGAAGCTGCCGCACAAGATCGAGAAAAGTGGAGATCGCTTCTTCGGGCCCTATGTCCCTGATGAGGGATAACAGGACTACATGATGATATTATACTATGCCCCGTAAAACTTTTACGGTTTTTTTCTCATGGACGGAACGCTTGCAGAAGACTCCGAGCTAGAGTATTTTATCACTGCTGATACGAGCATGTTTTCGAAATATTCATGGTGCAGTTGGCATGGTCTCTCTCTTATGTACGACATATGAGAATATTATTCAGAGGAAGATTATCTGTATGATATGCCGATAAAAATAAATAATAAAAAGAGATCGCAACAAGTTTTATAAAATAATAGAAGTGATTTTCTGTCCGTTATTATAAATCAAGGCTTGAATTACAATTATAGTATAAGTAACGATTGTATTCTTTTTCAGTGATTCTGCAATACGACGGGTTGTCTGAAAATAAACAGATAGGAAAAAGTCAAGTACAAAGCTGAAGCTACAATAGTTAATCTTAATTAGTTTATCCGAAAAAGAACTGTAAATAATTTAATACTTATTGTCAATAAAGAAGTTAATTTTAAATGGTGAGTTTCTTTTCTTCATCTTGAAATAATAACCATGGAAATCAGGAATTAGGAAGCCGATCGTATCTCCATGAACAGTCACACTATGCTGCGTAATAAATATGCCTTTTTTTCTGTCTCTACAAATGGTTGTGATCTTTTTCTCAAGTCTGAATATCTTTTTAATTTGAGCCTATTGATTCAGATCGGCCATCACTTTAATCAAGGAATTCAAAAGCTTGTTCAGGAACTCACTCTCTCTCCACTTTATAACTGTAGATAGAGTTCAGATGGGATCGTTAAGTATAAAATTATAAACAGAATTAATTTTACAGTAACTGTATTTCAATGTTAGCATAAAACACTTACACATTGGATTTCACAAAACAAACGCAGCAATCACGATTTTGCAATACAGCCTTATCATTTAGTTGCAAATAAATAAATGATAAAATACCCTACGTTCAATATATCTTAAGCTACGGTGCAAATTCGCACGTGTAATAAATTAATGAGTAATTAACTGGAATGTTGTCGACCTACTTACTGAAGATACTTCACTTTGTCATTCTTATCTATAAATATTTGATTTAATAAACTGTTAACATTTTTATATCAACTTACGGCTTCAGCCATTTGATGGAATGTATAGGTAGTGGTATTACTAAATGTACTTTTAGTACATAATCTTTTCATATTTATTACTTATGACTTTTTATACATACTTTATACACTTACGTATTTTTAATAACAAGTATACATGAGTATGCCTTTATTATGGTATGTGTGCGTAGTAAAAACTAGAAATATATTTTGTACATTGAATACATAACTTCTTCATAAATTAAATGTTACATAAGACAAGAATGGTTAACATAAACGTGTCTTCGCCATCATGCAAAAATTAGAACTGAAATTCTCAGGGGAATCCAGCGTTTGAAAATAATCTATATAGGTATATTTTCAGGTTTCAGATTGATGGAATAAATAACATAAACTTATATTGGTGTTAGCTACAAAACGCTCAAAATCATCGACTCATTGATACAACTACAATTATCCTGCCTATGAAGATCTCACAGTTTTTTTTATATGAATCGATCTGAAGTGTATCGACTAAGGGATGGTGACTTTGTCATCCTGTCCCTCTGAGTCGGAGTAGCAGACGTCGCAACTGTCCACGCCGCACTCGCACAACGACGTCGGCCGGATCGAATTGCGCAGTTTCTGAAACACAACACCGCAAAATATTACACAACTACTACATACAGGCATTTGTTATAAAAGTTACGTGTTTTTTATTTTAATGTATTTGCGGTTTGTACAGTTGCAAACAGTCGCTAGGCGTTGTAACTTGGTTTGTCAATTTCTTGTTTGAATATTTCGAGACTACATGAATGATTGATGCTAGTACAGTGCATAATTACGCATATCATCCTGAACCCTACCGCTTGTTCTGATTTTATTTATTACTAAACCGCTTTATAATTCTAGCGATGTTCAGAAGTATAAGTACCACCGCCATCCGTTCGGGGACAAACGGCGGCGGCGTGGACGTCGATTAAAACGAATGTATTATACATTACCTCTCCTAATGATTCCCCTGGTGATCGTATAATGATGACGACCGCATACACGGGTATGCAGAGCAGCGATACCGACGCGATGAACCAGCCCATGATCTGAGCCCACATGGGGTATTGGTACTGTCGGTAGCTCGGCGGCGTGTAGTCCACTAGGCTGGCCACCCACAGCGCTAGCAGTAACGCTGGCGCAGCCACTAGCCAGCAAGCTCGGAAATATAGCGATGGGGTTTGGCCTGAAACAGAAGCATTATTTGAACCAAGGGTTATCAAAAATAGCTTTAAAGTGAAGTCCAGCCAGAAGTAGTTAATTTGTGACTTTTGAAAATTTACATGTTTTATTATTTTAGAAATTTAATTAATATTTAGGTTGTTGTGGTATGTTAAGGAAATTTTATTCATTCCATGGTTATTTATTTAACTAAGCACACAGCAAATATCATATTTACCATGATTTTTAACGGTGAGAGGTTTATTTGACAATACGTGAGCTAATTAGGGCCAGTTTTTTGATCCGTAGTTAAAAATATAACCATTTGTTACATTGACGTGACATTGACTATAGTTAAATGTCTAACCAGTAGTCAAATCGTAAATCCATTTTGGTTCGATATTTGACATTAGTTACTCTAACCACGGGTCAAAAAATGCATTTGGCTGATATTTAACTAATAGTTACGATTTTTAACAAATGGTTGAGTTAACCACGGATCAAAAAACTGGCCCTTAGAGTGATGTGCATGAAACCTCAGTTTTATTTTACTTTTCAATCAATTTCCGAATTTGTAAAAATTTGGGGGTAGAGGACGCTGATAGTGTTAAGAAGAAAGGAAAGACAAATTTCGCAACAGTGGTTACTTGGCTCCATAGCTCAGTTGGCAGAGCGACCGGGGCGTAGACCGGGATGTCGCGGGTTCAAGTCCTGCTGGTGTCGAAATTTTTCTTTCCTTGATTGATTAGTAATACGTTAGCTATTCTATAAACCATTTATGAAAATAAATACGACGTTTTCGAGGTTACCTCCTGCATCCAAATGGAAGCACTTCAAATGATCGGTACGCATTATTTCCATTAGGCAAAATATAGCGCAAAATTAGCAATAAAAATAGAACTTATGAGTTCAACGTGCGTCACTGACTGTCAGTCTGCTAATCCCACACTGACAAAATGGAACAAGTCATGTAAGATGTGTTTTAAAAAGCTATATTTATGATTTTCTTTGATAACATCTTCATTATACAAACAAACTGCTCTTGCTTACAATAATTTTAATAAAAATATTTTTGTTTGTAGTTTTGTTTAGGAATTGGTTGGTTGTTTTAATAGCTATTTTCCAACCCAAGTCATTCTTAAGGTCATGACTGAATGATTTATTTTCGAGATTCACAAGCTTAAACCAATCTCTAAAGCGAAAAAAGCCGTGATTATGTGTATCACTTATGGGGTAAACCCTTATATCCTGTCTTACTAAGATGATTGAAGTGAGGATGTTTATAAAAGTCTGTAACCACCTTTTTGTGGTCATGATTCAAGCTTTAGAACTTGAGGAAGTGTTGTAAACACTGCGGTCGGCGATAAACAGTATATCGAACTCGATATATGTATATACTTAACATGTCTAATGTTATATACAAGTAAATCGCTTAAACGGTTGTAAAGGTAACTTACTCCTTTCTACATCACATATCTACCAGTGAAAGTACAGTCAAAATCAGTCCAACTGTTTCAGATTTCGTCCGGACCCGAAATGTTCCGTGCTTATTTTAATATTAAAGAAACACTCCAATGTTAAAGAGATGTTATGAATCGGTTGCGCTGATTAACTGGTTAGTAACAACAACTCGTTTTAGTATGAAACAATACAGTATGCTTCTAAAAGTACCTGTCATTTGTTTGATATTCCGGGATAATCTTCCAACACCGTAGAACCAAGATATGGCCACCATTTCAAAGAATGCGAGATATGTTATGCTGAGTGACGCGGCGTAGTAATCCATTAGTTGGAAGATGTATATTCCGCTTTGTATGATATGTGGCAACCCGAACAAGAAGGACACCACACATACCAGCAGCACTAATAGCTCGTGGTACACCAGCCTCCTGCGGATCATGTCGGGGAAGCCATCTTGGATAGAGGTTACTACTACTTCCACGATGGCGAACTGAAAAGTATAAAAATGATCTTTGTGATTCTTTTAATATGGTAGGTGTTGCTATTTGTCATGTTACAGTGGTTACTCGTTATATCGTACATGTTATGGAGAACATATCCAGTGAACAGAATATAAACGCGAAAATATAGCCAATCGTACATTTTTTAGTTGGAGGACCAGGTTATTAAGATTTACATCACTAGTAGGACCAGTTAAAAATAAAAATATATTGATGTTGGAAATACTTTTTCGGTGTGTTGGTTTACTATCTATTGCCAGGGTGGTTAAACATTTGACTGCGGCTATAAAGGGTATTGCAATGTACTTGAGGTGTACTGTTTGAAATAAGTAAGAGCCGCCATCCACAGGCAGTTCGAGCAGTCATCCAGTAATTCACATACATTTTGTTACCCTATCGCAACTTCAAGTTGTGAAATGTTTGGCGGCCCTTCACCCCTCGGTCGCTATCTCTTGCCGTATTTTATTTGCGAAGCATTGTTGAAGCTTATTGAATGACGATAACAATATCGTTGTTTAAATGAGTATTGTATTTTCCTTTTAATTGTAAGAATGTATTTATGATTTTACTATTTATGATTTTACTATTCATAATTTTACGAAGTTTCATTTACAACATATAAAGAAGGTTTATACGAAAACTTACTATACAGACACACAATTCCTTAAGGGCCTCCCCGCATTTTGCAGCTATTGCGCTCACTCTTACGTCAAATTTACTGAGAGTGACAGGGACGGAAAAAACGCGCGCGCAGGATAAATGTGGTTTACTTAGTTTTATTGAATAACTACAAGGTGTCCAGAAAGGGTATCGGGTATTTGTAAGTTCAATAAAACAAAATTTATTTGTAAGCAATAAAAAAAAATATTGTTTATTATTAGCATATGAGTTGGAGAATTGTTTGGAAAAGATGATGTTATCCAAATGATGACCGCTACGTTGCTTGCACTCTTCTAAACGGGAACGAAGATTGGCGATAACACGTTGACACATAGCTATCGATATTGCTGCCGTTTCTGACAGTATGTTATGCTTTAACTGGGTTAGATTCGTCGGATTATTTTGATAAACTTTACTTTTAAGGTATCCCCATGCAAAATAGTCAAGCGGGCTAAGGTCGGGGCTTCTGGGAGGCCAGTTGATGTTACCCCTTCGCGAAATGACTTTATTAGGGAATAATTCGTTAACAACATCCATTGAGTCATTTGAGGTATGGCAAGTGGCCCCATCTTGCTGGAACCACGTTCTTGAGTTGAAACCTGCAAACTCCTGCAACTCTGGGACCAAAAAATTTCGCAACATATCGCAATAACGGTCACTATTCACATTAATTGCTCGGCCTCGTTGATCTTCATGAAAATAAGGACCAATTATGCCTTTAGCAGACATAGCGGCCCAAACAACGACCTTTGGGCTATGCAGGGGTCGTTCATGCTTTCGTCTCGGATTCTCCGCTGCCCAGTACCGACAATTCTGTTTATTGACATGACCATTCAGGTGAAAATTTGCTTCGTCACTGAACAGTATGTTGTTAAAGTTGTTAAATCGCTGCAGCATTTCGTTCGCAAAATTCAGTCGATTGGCATAGTCCGTATCCTTCAATTCTTGAACCAATTGAATTTTATAGGCTTTAAGATGTAAGTCTTTCTTTAAAATCGAATGTAAAGACGATTTTTTGATGTTCAACGCTTGGCTTCGCTTTCGGATGGATAAAGACGGATTTTGACGAACCGACGCCTCAACTTCTTCAATTGTTTCTTCATCGCGAACTGAACGAGGACGACCAGAGTTTTGAATTTTAACTGTCGCACCAGTATTCTCGAACATCCTGATCCATTTCCTAATGCTATCGTCACTTGGCGCGTGGCGTGTACGATATTCCGCACGATAGAGACGTTGAGCGGTCACTATTGAATCACCATTACGATAATACGCTCGTACGCAAAATGCGCGATGCGTCCCCGAGTACTTTTCCATCGTGACTAAATCTCCACAAAATGGCGGACGCCACGAACCCCTCCCCGCTCCCTTTAAACGCCCCGTTTCGAATATGGCGCGAAAACAAATACCCGATACTCTTTTTGGACACCTTGTATAATGTTTAAATGAAAAGTTAAACATCAAAGTTACAGATCTTAAAGCTACGCGTATATAGACACATAATGAGTTCACATGTATGTTATGCCAGTGGAGCCTATACGGTTTTTATGAAAACAAAGCATGTTCCAATTCAATTGTTTTCATCATATTGTTCAACAAATTATTAAAATGTTAAACATCTAATTTTAACACCATGAACTAATCACCAACATATATTTTATTCATGTCATATCAATATCATCAAATCAGACTTTATAGAATTTCCAAGCAATCATTATCAACCTATTTTTCCGGGGACGCCCTTAAGAGTTTCACGTCAAATAAGTTCACAGCAAAAAAAAAAACGAAAATTTGGGAGTGGGTTATACACGGGCGCGGCTCATCCTTGAGAGATACCAGGAATCACGTGATTACGTAACAGCTTTGACTATCTGAGGACTATCTCTTATCTTGATGATGTCATTGTATGACAAAACTGGACATTGAAGCTGTCTGTACTTAATAGCTGTTTACTATACCATAGCTAACATTGATAAATAGGTGTTGTTGTTTTGCACAATGTAGATTTATTTGAACATGCTAATATACCCGGGTATGGGTTTTACCGGTTTAGCTTTATATTTGTATTTACTTATGTAAATACAAATATAAAGCTAAACCTATTCAACTTATGTTGAATAAACATGTATCCCAGCGTTCCTATTCGCGTAGTGTCCTTTCTCCCCGATTAGACAGATCAAACAATAGGGAGTTAGCTTAATAGTAATGTACGAGAATTGGACTAGCACAATTAAATCAATATAACATTAAAATAATTTTGAATGTGTTTCAAGAATTACCTGACTGTTTAACCCCAAACATAGGAACATGAAGAAAAATAATACTGCCCAAAGTTGTGAGGCCGGCATCTTCGCAATGGCTTGAGGGTATACGACGAACAGCAATCCTGGACCTAAAACAATTCTTGAATAATAAAAATTGAAATTTCTTCATTTGTATATCATTTCGTTGTGCAAAATACTTACTATCCGCAATGACATCCTTCACAGAGGTGTTTTGTTCAAAAGCAATGTTTCCAATCGTTGCAAATGTAAAGATGCCGACAATCAAACTAGTAATGGCATTGATCAGTGACACAGCAACGGTGTCGTGAAGGAAGTTGTTGTCGAATCTATTGTACGAGGCAAACATTATCATAGATCCAAAAGCGATGCCAATAGAGTTGAAGTTCTGAGATGCTGCGTTGACCCAAGGTCTTGACTGCTTTAATAACTCCCAGTCAGGTTTAAAAAAGAATCTTAATCCCACATCTGCGCCATCTAGCGTCAGCGATCTTCCAAGAAAGACGAGGATCAATAAAAATGGTAGAGTCGTCGTTATGTAGCGCACTTTTGCTGAAGATTTTATACTCTTCCATAGCGCAAAGTAGACTAAAACCCAGGCACAGATCAAACAGGCAGCCAACTCCCATCTCATGCTGCCGGGGTACTCGATCCCTGCACTCATACTCAGTACTTTTTTCCTGAAAGAAAAAAAACTTTTAAAAGACTGAATAAGTATCCGTAAAATAACTTTGTTAGCTCCCATAGAATAATTGTATCCGATAACGTTATATTTGTAAAGTGAACTTACTCAAAAAACTGTTCTGTAGGAGTTTGGGAGCCGTTAGGTTTAGTGTGGTTATGGTAGGGCACCCAGCACTGAGCCGTGTTCCAGCGGTTAGAGCAGCTGGCCCAGGGCACCTCCGCCTTGAACGATGTGAAGAAATAATAGATAGCCCATGCTATTATCACGGCATAATAAGTCGACATAAAAAATGAGATCATTACGCTAGCCAACCCCGCACCTGAAACAAATATTGAAAATATTTAGTCATTTTGTTAGATGCAATTGGGAGTCTGAAGACAAAAATTAAAACACGAAATCGAAACCGGGCATCGCCTGGTCTTATGTTGAGATTAATTAACGGTGCATTGTTTAATCTACGTACTAAGTAGAAAGTGTTCATTTTTAATTACTTATTACTCTACAATGGCTGAATTTCATTTTAATAGAGATTTACTATAATACTGTCGCCAATAAATAGCTACATTGGACATGACTGTAAATTATATGACAAGAACGAAGGATGTGAAGCGTTTATCAGTTTTCAGTGACGTCATTGCAACGATGGCTCTTACAATGAAGGATTAGTTGAAGTTGAAACACTTTGGATTGCTTTGAGATATATATGTTTGTTTTTAAGAATCGACTTGAGTTCTAAAGATATCATAAAATACCGCTAAGTCGAATACGCAAACATAGCTCGCTATACTTGATATTTCTCTCCTCTTACCTATGCTTACTAAGGAAACCCTTTACCATTGAACCGACTTACATATGTCCACTTTTATTTTATATTTTATTATGTCATCTCTGCAGTATTTGTAATGTTCTTATACTTATGAAAAATTATAAATAAGTAAATATAAGTAACAAGAACACTAACCTTTAAAGAGTGGGCAGATCTGAGAAAGAGCCCCGATAGGGCCGTGTGCCGTATACTGACCAATTGCTAGTTCCATGAAAAGCATAGGCACTCCACAAACGAATAGAATTATAAAATAAGGAATCAAGAACGCACCTGTAACAAAAAACAACATTATTGCACACTGATTATGGAATGTGGACCATGGGGTCTTATTATGGTTAGTTTACGTTCGTTGATACGAGATCTTAGCATCGATTCCTGGTTGTGAATATACAAATAAATTTGTGAGATTGAACCCAGTTTGGTTGGCTGAAATTGCAATCTAGCTACATAACAGTACAGTCACAATATAATTTTAGGTTTAAATAAAAAAATAATGATAAGACATTATTTTGACCGAAGTCTTGCAATCCGAATACTACTTTAGGAAACGATCTGTTTCTCGATTTCTTTAAAAAACAATACGTATTTTTCTTATTTCATGCAGATTCCATGATAATTATCAGGAGTCACAGGGGTGAGATTTCACCATAACATAACACTTTTCTTTTTTAAATCTTACTCTATAAGAGCTCGGTTGCTCTAAGCTAAAAACAAGTATATCGATTTTTGAGCGTTTGCTTTTTTTTACACCGTTGGATTCGTCATAGAAAGACCCTTATTTCTACATTATTAAAACTCAAAATATCTTCTTATTTAAGGCGCTATTGATAAAAATAATAGGGTAAGACTATGCTAAAAGCATTTTCATTCTGCATTGGCGTTACTGTAAAGGTCAAGTTAAAAAAAATATTAATTTCATTAGGAAACTACATCACGTCGGACATATCCAAAAATCATCAAGATCCGAAAAATGTTTTTTCGCTCTCCTGTAAAAGGAGATTGACCATTTTGGACCAAATGCTGCCCAGGCGTGGGAATAGTTTTTTATACAAGGGTATACATAAAAGGGTATTTAAGAAAAATAATAAAAAAAAACAACATCCACGAGGTTGTGTACTACCCGATAATATACCTTATGGTTTTCGTAGCACTTTAACTTTTGATATTTCATTTTTTTATAATATTTACGTTGTTGTTAAATATTATTATCTTATTTATTCTTCCTCTAGTCAGGTCCCGACCTCGCTAGTATCGCAAAACAAATTTTTTGTACGTTGACAGCTTTACGGTACGGTACGAACGGTACGGTACAAAATCACAGCGAGATTTGAGAGAAATCAAAAGTCTTGCTTCCTCATATTCAGATGTGTATGTATACCTGTTACTCTGTACCTGCTTGCGCGCGCGCCCTTTTGTTTCTATCGCAGTCTATCACCACTCTTTGACGTGAATCGTACTGTGCACTTATCTCCTTATTTTCTTACTAACCGGCATTACTTTTGAACTATCGTATCTGCATCACTTATCGACCCGGCTATTCGTTTTTTACTTGACGAGAACAATCATGGGCTCCGTTCAATTAATCATTATTGCTGTTCGTGTTTTACTGGGCAGCGAACGATCGGCAGTTGTGCTCACATTGTTTGCCTAGTTTGATTTTTGGGGTGAGCTAGGCACGAAGTCGTTTTGAGGCGGCCTGCTTTATTTTTAGATTCAATAATCATAGATGACGATGATTGATTAGGTATCATTAATGTTTACATCATGATCATGTAACGAATAAATGATTGATTTATCACTATACTTAACAAGTGTTTTAATAGTAATAAATAATCCATTGTTCACAATATACCGTGTTTTATTTAAAAAAAACAGCTGTTGGTTATGATTAAGTCATCAATGTAAATCCTATGAAAAATATTTTTTCTCAGTACTCCTCGGATAGATTCTAAAGCGCTTTGGGTTACAGTCTGATATTAGTCTAAGGAACATTATGTACCATCATTCAATGTTGGGCAGCACTTGGTCCAACGTTCATACAAAAATGGTCAATCTCCTTTGCCGAAAACGACATACTTGTTTTTTGTTTAACACAGCCGAGCTGTAATAGCTGTTAAGTAAGTACACAGGCGGACCAAAGATAAAAAAATTGTAGAAACTATAATAATCGATGATATATATCCAGCTTTTCACAATACACCATTCGGCTGTTCCGGACAAACCGGAGTTAAATAGAAACGAGAACGACTTCTACAGTGTATTTTCATTATTATTCTGATAATTATATGGACTAAGTTTTATCATTTTGTGTACATAGATAGAGACATAAATAGGTATGTTTTATTCGTTGATCTATGACCTTGCTAAGTCCGGAGCGGGGGGCGGTGGTCGTGTGTTAATATCTCAGTTTTTTAAATATTACACTTTTACTTTTAAATATCTTATATATAAAATTCACTTGTAAAACGGCCGGAGCGATTTAAATGAATAATCCCCACATGAGGTTTTTATGAACAAAAAGATTTAAAAAACGATTTAAATGAAATTTTGCATACACATTCGGTAGGTCTGAGAATAAGTTTATAACTATTTTTTATACACCTAAATGAAAAGGGTTGTTCACCCCTAACTTTTTTTCAATCTATACTTATAATAAATCTGTAGAGAGGTCAATTCTGTACATGAAATATATTTTCAAAATAACTATCAGGTGGTGATTAGGGATCGATACTGATGCCAAAAATGCAATCAGTAAAATTTTTGTCTGTCTGTCTGTCTGTCTGTCTGTCTGTCTGTCGGTTTGTATGTTCCTTATGGAAACAAAAACTACTCGACGGATTTTAACGAAACTTGGTACAATTATTCTTCATACTCCTGCGCAGGTTTTTGTATACTTTCCAGCAGAGAAGTCAAGGGGAATTTTGGGAAATTTTGGGAAAACGGGAGAAGTTACTCCATTTTTTAAGCTTCCGTCGCGTGTGCAGCCTTAATGGTTAAACTTACATAGAAATCATGTATGACGGAAATATTCTTCATTAAATTATCTAAAAAAAAGTCCTCAACAGTATATGTCTATCTTTTACGGTTGACTCACAATAACACGTGTAATTCCTAATAGCTTAGCAGTTCGGAACATCCTGATTATATTTGTTTACTCTTACGTTTGTAAACCTCTCACTCATCCCTAATTTAAAAAAGGTAACATTATTACCTATTCAATAAAAAAAGAATCATAGAAATCGGTAGACAAACACCGAAATTATTTATAAAATAAGCCATCGCGCCCGTGATCGAAACCAAATCTTTACTAATTTACATATAACATACTAGATGGCGCCAGTAGTTGCACCCTACATAACGTAATGATTTATTTTTTAGATTGTTATAAATACTTCATGGCGTTTTATTCCAAAATTTGCTATTAGACGGAAATACTGAACCGTTCATTAAAGCGCATTCAAAATCACCAAACTACACTGTTAAGGGAGTGCTATAAATTTCATAAATTGAAAACATTACGCTGAAATTCACAATGCTTGAGCAGTGACTGAAGAAAGAAACCTCAGATATTTAAAAAAACAACGCTACCCGTGCGAAGCTGGGACGATCCACTAGTAGATAATAAATTCCCTAGAAAGAGTTTATATGATAAAACAACGTTCGCCGGGTCAGCTAGTATGATATAATTTTGACTAAAAGTTATCGCGACCGAGCTCAACGCATAATCTGCAAATGAGTAATGGACGGAATGAGTGTCGAGTTGACCCACTAATGATTAATTGATCTATCTTACTAGTCATAATTAAAAAAGTTGAGAAGCAAAATAATGCGAAGGAAAATCAATCGGTTCACTCTTGCTCTATTTTATATACAATATGAGTAAAATCGTGAAAATATTTCGATGTAGGCTTAAGTTAACGTAAGTTGTTGGTTTATATAAACACTATCTCGTAAGGAAACCAACATAGCTGAGTTGTACTTGGTCGTGTTACAGTGTACTCGTACAATACGGCGACAGGCCTGCCCCCTATCACGTGAGTACATTGTCGAAGCAAAACGTAGGTACTCTGAACACTAGTTGATAATGTCACGTGATGTTCAGAAGTATTAGTACCTCTACCAACCCCTTCGGGGGTATACGACGTGAACGTTTGAGTTAACTATTCTAAAGCTTATTACCTTATATGTCGATTTATGCATGTATTTTTTTGGCATGCATATTGATAACTAAAACAGATAAACGTTTTAATAGCACAGAATATTAATTATATTACATACTTTAAACAAGAATCATTTAAATAAATAGATTTTCCAATCAACAATCATGTTTTTTTGTCGTTCAATTAGAATTCTGCGCAACCCTTAGTGCGACTCTCACTTAAATAATTTTCATTTAATGTTTCTCGTTCCAGCTAGAAATGCGGTACGGTATACAAAAAGTATTGTCTCCTTTAAACGATTTTCAATAATCGGATAATATTTATTTGAGAAATAAGATATCGAAATCTAACTTATCTTTCATAGAAAGGTATGTGAATGGCTGAAACCTTACGAATTCGTCATATATCCATTGATAATACAGCAACAGATATCAATAGTTAAGTAGATCCGGTAAATTCATGCTCCCACATGAAGTGTCCTTATAAAATAGTAATTTAGAGTTTTAATTAAATAAATAGAGCTGTTATATAGTTCAGATTATAATATGAAAGTTAGTTGGTAATGGATCTTCAAACTGATCACCCAAAAATTATTAAAAAAGTATATTCTTCCTTAGTCGATCTTGAGACACCCACGAGAAGTGAGAAGTGGGTTAGTGCTTTTTTACGCTGACTCTAAACAGCATTTAACCGGCACTTTACCGCATTACTCACACCTATGTAGTGTCGTTAATAAATATTGTAATTTAACTTTAAAGTATAATTCCCTTTAATTTTATCATATGTTATTAATTTGCAATCAAACTGTTTAATGCGAAGTTAAGTAAATAATAATCAAGTAATAAAATATACAAAAGGTCGTTCAATGATCGAAAATTGCCTATAATGTCAGCCAGGTAATATAGATGTAAGTAACACTCGATTTCTGAATTGAGTATTCAAGCTGAGAACGACTTAAGTACCGTTTTGTCTCATTCAGTTGTTAAGATTTCAGAAATCGGTCGTAAGTCTTTAACTTTATTGTTTAAGACCAATAATAATAAAGATATATTATATTACAAGATTCTCATTTTGACTGGACGGCAGACTGACACAGCTAAGTTCAGTAGTTTAATACTTTTAGGTAATTGGTGAAGATACGTATATAATCGTACATACTCGTATAGTTGACTCACTCTGTATGTAGTCATTTTATGTTTGTCGTTTGTATAAGAATGTGCTTAGTAGACTCAATAGGAATCAGCTTGTTTCGATCTTTAATTAAAGAATAGTACTGACTTAAAGACAATAATTAATATTTACTAATAAATATTCATAAAACTAAATTCTTCAGATAAGAAAAGTAAAAAAAAAGAGAAAGTGTAAATATCGAATGCAATTTTGGAGGTGCGATATATCAAATGACTTAAAAAAAAGCATCTTGCTTCTTTTAACGTAAAGTTTTCACTATTTATAAATTTAAAAGTAAACCGGGTCACGTCACGTTTGTTCACACTAAAGAAATGGTTGGACATATCACGGAACAAAAGAGTTGTAATTGTAAATATTCCGCTGTCATCTGAACAGGCGCCAAGTTCTTTAGCAGCGTGGCAGATGTGGAAATTAAATACTTTCTTCCTTTCTAGAATGAATGATGATTACCAATCAACACTTTTTTTGGTATTAAAGGCTTCAAACACACACAACTAATCATCATCAATCGTCAATTTCTCCGTTTGAATTTCAAACTTGGCCAAATGAATTGTGGATTTTGAATCTCGTTTTACGATAAATGTTGGTTGGGGTATGTTTATTTTAAAAACTCAATGTTTTAAACCAGCTGGGATAAAAGATATAGGTGTCATTGATAACGGGTGCCAGGTGAACAACTATTAATATAGAAGTTACATATACGTCTCATATACAAAAAAAACTATATCAGTTCTTCAGCTTGGTGCACATACACTAGATGCCACAGTCACACGATTAGTTTTCGCGATAAATCCTATAAACTTAGAGATTAGATTATACTTCAGTGATTCAAAATTTATGACGGAAATATTACATATAGTAACGATTTTCGGGCGTGGTTCATTAAGTGTTCAGGCTGTTAACAATAGTATAGCAGCTATACCATAGCACAACCGTCTCGCAATCTCTTACCCTGGCGATCGCATTCTTATACGAAGGACACAGATGTTAATTTATTACTTTTGGTTGTATGTAGATATGAATACGACTTGACTTGGTTTTACACTCCCACCAAGAGTTCGTTTCTAAAATGGGATAAAATAAAAGGATAAATTCGAATCTAGAAGGATCAGAAACATATTTAATATTAATGTGATACTTATTTTCAGAAGGCTATAATGGTTGATTTTAAATTGAGATAAATGTTTCGTGGAGTGATGTTGTACAATGCAATAACAACGTTTTCTGTAAAGAAAAACAAATATGCAACGGCACGACTTAATGTTTTTCAATGTACAGGTTGACAAATGACGTAAGAAAAACCCATTTGCACATATTTCAAAGAAAATAGGCACTTACAATAAGTTGATGGTTGATAGCGTGTATTTCCTATTGATGAGATTGGTAAAAAAATCTATGAAGCTCTGGCTACCTCTTTTTGGAATTTATGGCCGTGAGTGCATGTATGTTTGTTTGTATGTATGTCTAATTTTATAAAAGGAAAATATTTGTTTGTTTGCAATGAATAGGCTCCAAAATCTCTCAACCAGTTTCTAAACTTTTTCTTCCATGGACCGGTAAAACCTTCAGATAAAGTATATACTATATACAATCTCGCTATATATCATACCATACGGAGTGAGCACTGATTGTATTAAACCACTCGTTTAAATCCAAAGCTACTAGTCAATAGGACCGAACGAGTACGAAATATTACGTAAATTATATTTTTTGCGGTATAGAACAGACCCTTATGCATTACTATTAGAAGTTTTATATTAAGCAATTAGGTAATATTTGTTTTATGATTTTTGCCGTCTGTTTTAATGTCTGAGACCGAATTGGCGTGAAATATGACACATTGCTACACCAGCAAAGAGGAATATTGTTTTCGGTTGCCTAGTGTTCAATCTTCTCATTCTAGAGTTTTTGTTGGAGGTATGTACCTACTTATACTCACGGTTAAAAAACTCAAAAAGCTAAAGCCTTAGAATTCGAGATACCTGAGTAATTTTTGGAAGATAAAACAGGTAAACTCAACTCAATCTTTCCCGCTGTATATCCCCGAAGGGGTTGGATAGGTACTAATACTTCTAAATATCATGTGACATTGTCACCTGATGTTCATAGAACACACGTTTTGCTTGCTCAGTCTACTTACGTGATAAAGGGCAGGGCTCTCGCCGTTTTATACGAAAACACTGTCTCATGACTAAGTGCAACTTAGTTATGTGGGATTTCTCACGAAGATCAATTAACCACACATGTATGAAGTTAGAAAAGACACATTGGTGTAGGCTTGACTCGGGATTTGAACCCTCATCGTCTAACCGACGCCTCTCTGCATCAAAAGCGCATGTTTTACCACTGAGCTATCTTGGTTGCTAACAGAGGTAAGCGCTTGCAATTTTTCCTGCCTCACCACACTAAGATTACGCTGGCGCAGTCTCTACTGCTTCCGATTCTCGATTACGCAGATGTAAGCTATCTTGACCTCACAGAGGAGCTACTTAACAAACTCGAACGTCTCCAGAATTTATGTATCCGATTTATTTTTGGATTACGTAAATATGATCATATTTCTGAGTACCGCGCTCAACTAAAGTGGCTCCCAATTCGACTTCGGAGGAATACTCATATTCTCTGTATTTTATATAATGCCCTTAATAATCCTGCTGCCCCCCATTATCTTCGTTCCAAGTTCACATACTTGTGCTCCCACGGCCGTGCCTTGCGATCACAGGAGAATAAGATGTTGAGTGTACCTTCTCATAACAGTGCTACATATGGTGATTCCTTTGCAGCCAGAGCAGTTAATTTATGGAACTCACTACCAGTTGACATACGGCTGTCATCATCACTAAATATATTTAAAAATAAACTGAAATCCCATTTTTTTAAAACCTTAGGTTGGTAGATTTTATAAAGTTAGGTATATGTATTTATTTGTATTTATTATATTATATTATATAAGTATGTATATACATGTATATTTATTAAGATATTGTATAGTATATTTGATATAATAATTATTATATATATAATTAATATACAGGTTGTAAATAAGTTATGTTTAGTTAAGTTCTATTTAAGTTGCATATATACTTGACCATAATGTTTTAAAGAGTTGTCTAATTTGTTCCTCACCATAAAGGTTGACTGGAAGAAATCGCGTTAAGGCGATAAGTCCGCCTTTGTGTACATGTACTGTTGTAACTATTGTGTAATATACTGTTTGTGTGTTTTTGTGTATGCAATAAAGTGTTTAAATAAAAATAAATAAATAAACTTTTGTAAAATAAAGAATTGTTGTCATGGGTCTCGCTTAAGTCGGCTCGTACGAATAAAGTAGAGCGAATAAATGAGTTACTGCTAGTGTAAGCCAGCACGACACAGCTTACTTGCTAAACATAACTAGAAAGAAAATTGCTGTAAGTTGTCTGTCATATAATGTGATGCTAGTTTTCAGCTGCCAGTATTGCAATCCGGCAGAAGGAACCATAAAAAATTATACCATCTATATATCAAAGCCATTTAAAACGATTTTTGTTAAAAACATTATTATTTTCCCTTCATACATTTTTGTATTATATTTACGTACAGCATTTAATCTGTACGGACGTTGATTCATTGATACGATAATGCTTCAAGATTATATATGTTTAGTCACAAATAAGTCAGCAATTTCCTAAAATATTTGTACATTCAAATAGATTTGTCACTGCTCGCTAATTTTATGCATATTACTAAGTCATGACTATGCGTGTATGTGTACGTTTATTATTACAAGCATTCAATTATATGTCTATTAGTAGGGGAGCAATGTCGCGCTGTTCACGATTATTGGTCATTGCTTATTCAAAACTTATACAACACACCATAAGATCACGCGACAGATGTACGTGTGAAGAGTTTCAGACCTTCAGTTTCAAATCTTCGGTTGTTGGTGCCACCAAGATTTATATTTAAAGATAGGAAGCAAAGCAATATGAGTTGGTCACGGTAAATTTTTCCAAGACTCTATAAAGATGAAAAAAATGAGGTATATTTTTGCGAGTTCAAATCCAGAGTCGGGCCTATTCCAAAGATGTCGTAACACACATACACATACGACATAAGTCTTTACTTTACGTATGTCGTATGTGTATGTGTGACGACATCTTTGGTCAAATGGTAGGTGACTAGATTCTCGGTCCGGAGATTGCGGATTCGATTCCCGCCGAGAGCAACATTTATGTGATGAGCATATAATTATGATTGTTTCGTTGTCTTGGATGTTATTTATATGTGTATTAAATAATATAGCTAGGTAAGCGTCCATACTGCAAGTCATTAAGTTGTACTTACTTTGGGGCTTACTTGAACTGTGTTATATATATGTCCGTATACTTTAAATAATTATGTTTGATTTACGATGATTGTTAACGGTGAAAGTAACATGATAAGCAAATCCACAACGACTTGTACTTAGGTATGTAACAGTGAATTTGTACAAAACGACAATAGGCCTGCCCCTATAGCATGAATTCACTATGAAACACCAAGCCAAACAAAAATGTCACGTGTTGTTCAGAAGAAAGTATCTTTGCCACCCCTTTGGGTATACAGGCCTGAACGTTGAGATACCCTACATATTGTGATAGTTGAGTAGAAGTAATACAAAGGTACTTTAATTATTACGACTTTTATAATCTCAGTAACATCGTTACTGCGTTTTGTATCAATATTAATATATAAAAAGTCACGTGGTACCACGTTCAGCTGCTGGAGCAGCATTCTCTTTCAACTGTATTTCCTATCCAATGACTCCAAATTTTTGATTCTGTTTATTGTTCGTCATTTGCCGTACGTATAGTTTAGGAATAGGTTTGCAACCACACATAGAACTTACACTTTTTGCTCGTCATAAACGAAGAGGTCTAAAATTGTTATCAAAAAATTTACCTCCGCCACTTTTGTAACATAAATATGGGAAACGCCACACGTTTCCAAGTCCCACTGAGTACCCCACGCAGGCCAGCACGAATTGCATCTTGTTGGCCCAAAATGGCCGTCGAGGCTTGAGATGGACTGTCTCTGCATCTTCGTCCTCTTCGTCGCAGTCACTCTCATGAGAGCCAGTGTCTTCCTCGGGGGGCCTGTTGACAACTGATTCATAAGTTATCAAAGAGACAGGTTGCGAAACATCTATAAATTTGGAGATAGTCAGCCATTTAAATAATGACAGATAATGTAATAAAATAATAGACGCTATCTCAGTAAGGACCAACTCAAACAAATCTTTTCTCTTTATATTAAGTCAGAAACAGAAAAAGGAAACAGAGCCTTCTTCTATTTAAAGGCATACTTACATACGTATACTCACGGCTATAAATCCCTAGAAGGAGTAGCCAAAATAAGAAACTAGAAGTTCCACAGCCACTTTTGGAAAGTTGAGAGGGGTAAAGATGTCAAAATGAAGGTTGTTGGTGATGGGTTTCCAACCGCATCGCCCTAAAATCCCTCAAAAGCCCCAATACCGTTAGTCGCCTCTTACGTACACCCACCGGCAGAAATGGGGTAGTGTTATTCTAAGCCGACACTACACAGCCAAGCATAGGTTACCGAAAACTTTATATATCTTTCAGTCTAGGGTCACCACTTCTCCATTTCCTTTCTTAGTTGCCGTTCAACAATGGTTTACTTTTTATGGGTACAATTGTAGTCTATTGGTATTTAAGTTATTTATCTGCGTTGTACACAATAATCGGGAATAACCAACAATTGTTATATTATAATGTCTACAAACCGCGAGAGTTTAAAAACTGTATTATCTGCGTTGAGTTAGATTACAACGATGGGTTGGTTCAGCATATTTAACTACTTAATTTACGAAAGTAGCTGGGAGAGATTAAATACTGGAGATATGGTTATCTTTTTTGGGATAATATTCTTGAGTCAGCAAAAGTATAAAAAATGTTTTTGGTGTAGTGTAATAGGGTTAAGCTTCAGGATCAAATGCACCGTTAGTTAGGTAGGTTTATTCTATTAAAATTTTCCTATGTCTTTCGCAAATCATACAATGTTTCCTCCGTTATAACAATATTTTTCAGCAATATACGTGAGAGCATAACGCAAGTAACGCTTAATCAACTTGTACAACCGAAATAGTTTTCTTTTTATATCTCAATTCAGTAAGTAAATATTAAAGTACTGAAGCGAGCTTAGTTATTATTTACCCTATTTTATTAAGTTTTTAAGCATTTAGTTATTTTTTCTGATTAGCAACAAGAACATTAAGATATCGTTCGATCATTTGCTTGATGTTAGATAGCAAACAAATATTTGTAGATGATGATACCTTGAAATGTCTTAAGATAGGAATGATGTGCTTAAAATAAGTGACAAGCTGTATATTTGCTGCATAAACAATGAAAAACTGAACACACATACATTATCACAGATCTAGTGCACAAACCATATCGCATTTGAATTAAATACTGTGTAGATAAATGAAGACAGTTTAAAAATAGGAGTATACATAATTTCTTAAGATAATATTTAATACCAATACTTGTTGGTTTTTTATAGATTTCAAGCCATAATTTCCCATTAGGGTAGTCAGAGACTATCAATCGCCACTTTGTACGATCCTGACGAACCTCTCAAGCTTAATTAGTTTTTCAGAAGGATTGGTTTCTGCTGGCCGTGTGGTCTGTGCGGCTTTACAATGACTATGTATGCCGGGCAGCCGATGGCCGCCCTGGGCGGGGCAAAGGTTATGTACCTAAGCTAAATCGAATAGAGAATCAAGCCTAACTTCAATTCATCAATCTTTTTATACATTCTCTTTTATTCTTCTTACTTGGGATGTCTGCAGCAAGAGCACATTTTGTATTTGATCCCCAGTTGATACAAATATTACCATCCCCATTGGCTCTATACATATGTGTATCTTTCAAAAATTTACTTTCATCCATCATGGGGCATAACCATCACTACATTCCTGTCTCTATATTTTATCAATTGCGTAAACACTTATAGTTTCACCATGCAGGACATGTGACATTTGAGCGCATGTATAATGTTGTTTTTAAATTTGTAATATTTGCTGTTTGCGTCAGCTTAGAATAGCACTCACCCATATCTTCCGGGCTACCCAAGTAGCACAAAACACCATTATATCAAACTTATAACAGGACGAGTCCAAGCGCAAAGCGTATTTCAGCTGTATTTCTTTTATAGGACCTTTATACGTAAACATACATATACTCACGGCTATAATTCCCTAGAAGGGGTAGCCAGAGCTTCGGAAAAGATGGTGGAATAAAGGTTGTTGGTGATGGGTCCGTTAATCGCCTCTTACGTACACCCACCGGAAGAAATGGGGTAGTGCTATTCTAAGCCAGCAAATTATACAATTGATATGCAGTAATTAAAATTTTTATACGTTAATTTATTGTTATTTTAGTGCTTACAGTTTTATTTCCTTTGTGCAAAAGCATATTTAATAGATTTTGAAAATATATATTCAGTTTAAGTAATTGTTTTTGCAATGGTGTTGTGTTATGTTCAGTAATGGAGTTAAAGTGAATTTTAATATGGAACAGGTGAAAACTAACAATTTATTCAGTTCGTTGCGAGTGAAATAAGCTGCGCACCATAGTTTGTCGGGTGAAATATACAAGTTTATGGGGAAAAATACACGCGCCTTCGCAAACTTACATAATAAAAAACTTAACCTAGTAGCAAAAAGTTTTTGTGAAATTTAGGCTTAAAACTTTGGATTAACATTATAATTACTATCATAGGCATCTGTGCACTTAAAAAATATCAATAACTGTTTTTGTCTGATTTATTCGACTTTAAATCTTTTTGTAAGAAATAAAAATAAGAAAACAAATGGTGACAGGTAAAATTAAAGCATTAGGCATTTCAAATGTAGTGTAGTAGAGCTGTTTATCGTATAATGGTCAGACACAAAACTAAGAGCTTGTAATTCACTGTAAAACACACTCCCATTTAAGCTTCAACCGTATTTCAACTATTCAGAAGTGTCCTATAATGCTTATAATTAAATAACAATTCGAAAACTTTTATTACGTCGGTACGATCTATTTACTACTTGTATTCCTAAAAATACCTTTATTTTTATCAATATATAGCCTAATGATCAATAAAAGCATAGATTAAAAAGATAAAGGGGTTGAAGCTTGATAAAAGAATTCTTTAAGAACAAATCGGAGCTAAAGCTTTATTTGTTCTGTATTTAATGTGTATATATGATAAGCATTAAATAGACATAACCACTGGCCGTTAGAAAACATGTTTCTGAAAAATGACAATATACAGCTAAAAGCTTTAAATTATAATATGTTGATGCTTGCATAATGCGTAATGTTTCACATACTACTGAAATACGATACCAGCTATATATTAGAAAAACCCAAGACCCATATATGAGTTTTGACATTATGGTACTTTGTTTGTCAACCATAATATGGCATTAAGCATTTTTAGATTAAATAAATGACGTTATACGGATTTTAAACTTGACTAGTGCTGATTTAAAATGTTATTATGACTTAAGGACATAAATCCGTACTTATTTTAGTTAATATATTATTTATGTGCTATTTGGGTATCGAGTGATTTAGGGTATTTGGGCTTTATAAGTGATTGTTGGGCAATACGGGTAGGTAGGACCATCACTAGCATTCCTTTCTTTTGTAATCTTTTTTTGCTAAAGTATTTCTAATTCGACAGCTCTGGTTATCAATTTTTCGTGCCGATTTTTGCTATAAGTATTTCTAAATGCATTAGAATGCTAACTATCAATTGGTCCTATTGAATTTAATTACACTTGTCAAATAACTTGAATACACTCACAATAACCTTTACACTGTGTAGTGTCGGCTTGGAATAGTACTTCCCCATTTCTACCCGTTTCGTAAAAAACTATTAAGGGTACCTATTGTGGTTTTGAAGTAAATTTTGGGCGATGCGTTTGGAAACCCTTATGGTAATGACCAAGAAAATTTATTTAGCCTCTTACAACACCAGCAAGAAGAAATTAGTCAGTACTATTTGAAGCTAAAACAACACAGCGTTAAAAATATAATTTCAGACTTTCTTTTCTATCGGATATTTTTATATTTTAACTCACAGTACGAGAATAATTTCTTTAGTTGTCAAGTGGGGCTTGTCTGGCCACATTGCTGGCTTGATGAAGGCCAAGATCGCGATGTATGTAGTTAGCTGGTAAATATTTCCTACTTACCAGCTACTTTATTTTTTGGTTTATAATATTATATTTAGTTTGCTGTGTAGTGTCGGCTTAGAATAGCACTACCCCATTTCTTCCCATTGGTGATCATAAGAGGCGACTAATGACCGATTTCTGAATTGAGTATTCCAGCTGAGAACAACTTAAGTATCGTTCTGTCACATTGAAATCTTAACAACTATGAGACAAAACGATACTTAAGTCGTTCTCAGCTTGAATACTCAATTCAGAAAACGGGCGTAAGGGAATCGGGGCTTTTTAAGTGAGACCCATCACCAAAACATTTATTTTACAATCTTTTCCCCAATTAACTTCCAAAACTATCTACTTTTAGGGATTTATAGCCGTGAGTATATGTAAGTATGTATGTATGTATTTAGTTAAATACATTATTTTAAATACATTATTATTCGTATAATAATTTATACATTACTTACCAATACCCATAGAGATTTATACGTAGTTTTACCCTTTTCTGTTTATTATTGCTTGAAATACAGATATATTCCCTAGCTCGGGAACAGGAAAATGTTTATTTTTTGTTCTTTAATTAACTAAGTAACTAACTAGGGTAAGAAGAATTATCATGTATTTTTGAAAATGAATATTATTGAGGGTTGGAGAGTTTCTAACTCTTTACAAATTTTATATCTAATATTAATGGCTTTGATAATTTAATCTAACTCAAAAGAATTCGCGACGGTTTTTTTTTATTTTGTAGACCTGGTAATTAATCCTTTTGATCCAAGTAATCCTGCATTAGTCGCTTGGATTAAGATTTTATCCATAGCTTATATCAATATTTGATGAAGACGACGTGAACAATCAAACTGCTATCTTGTAAATCGCTTCATGTATCAGACTGGTGATATTGAAGATTGACGTCTGACATCATAGTGAGGATATCTTCATCAAAGAACTGAGGAACCAATAAGATGTTGTTGATACAATAACAACACAAAGATATCAATCACCATTCACCATGTCATTTGATATCCGCTTTCTTCATTGCAAATTTTTCATCGCTTGTCAGTTCCGGGTTTTTTTCTTGATAAGATATATTTTTAAACTTATTTAACATTATGCATAAATTTAAAGCAAAAAGCAAGAACTTGATTTATGTCTTTTTTAAAACAAAGAGCACCTAAAGAGCTCTGCTCAGTCATTTTATTACTTTTTACTATTTTATTAAATTAAAAAAAAAATATACAAATCTATTTTAAATGTCCGTCACCGAGGTAGATTCGATCGGAGGAGTTTAAACTTACTAAAGTTAAATAAATTACTTTCGTATTTGTAATCTTACATATCGGCTAAGATACCATTCACTCAATTCAAAACGTATTGTAATTTCAATGTGTGGTAAGTAGATGTACGTATATTTGTAAATACGTACTAGTAACTATCATGCCGGAGCGATAAAGGCGTTCGTGATCAATCGGCTATCGACGAAGATATGACGACGTTGCAGCGTTATCTTATTGAAAACATAAAGGCCGTAGAGTTCTCAACCTATACGCCCCATTATTCTTGTCTTTGGTTTAAATTTTTATTGTATTTGAATTCGAAACTCGTATAGCTAATATATTTTTATTTTTACAACTGTGAGCTACAGACCAGCCAATTAACAGTATTCTACTACAATCACTTTGAGCGCACTTTGTTTTCAAACAACTGACTCTCTGAGCAAACACGAGCTATTGTTATATGTCTTATCAAACTGTATTGCAACTATTATTTCCTTTCATACATACATACATATACTCTCGGCTATAAATCCCTAGAAGGGGTAGCCAGAGCTAAGGAACTAGAAGTTCCTCAGCCACTTTTGGAAAGTTGAGTGGGGAAAAGATGGCAAAATAAAGAATGTTGGTGATGGGTCTCCAACTGGGTGTTACTGAATGAAGCTTATATCCCTATTTAGTATGCCAGCGTTGACAAAAGTTAGAATGTTTTTTTAAAACATACGTCTAAAACAAAAAAGACAACATATCATAACATACTACCAAATGTTGGCTTCACATATTTCTTTATCAAATCCAATTTTATCCTTACTCTTTACGTACCCAAACAATCTTGACATTCCTTTTTAAGAATATCATCTTTCACACCTTAACTTTCACGAATCGCCCTATTTCTTACTCGATCACACAACCTAACCTTCTTCTTTTCTGAGGGATCACATAAAGACTCACTGACTAGTCATACATAAGGCCATTCATAGCCCCATTAGCCGCATGACTCTTTGTCGCTCTTATTTTAAGTGATCAACCATTTTCTGGATTACCAATAGGACTAGCGTAAATCTCTGATATTTACCGACCAATGTAGAATGTTTCGTCGTGCGTTGCAAACATTAAATTGGTAACCGATTGAGCAGTAAACACTCTTAGAACTAACTTACATTAATCTTCGAAATATCATATGAAAATTACAAAAAAACTGTAGAGAGCGTTTACAATAGCATGAATTGGAAAGTGGAAAGATGATAAGGGTTCCTTTAAACGAATTTAAAGCGTTTAAATTAAACCTTTGCGTAATCCTGTAACATATAATCCAAAGCCGTGCATATACGTATGAATAATATGTCTTTCAACTTGTATATAAGAAGGTCTCGGGTTTTCCACCGAAGGGGGACTTACTGTCCCCTCTGCTGCATATTTCATGTGGCGAGTTTGATTAATTGTAGTTAAGCTCATAATGGAATACTAGTGGTTACGTAACTGAAGTAATGTCGGTCGTATGATAGTGATAAAAAGTTATATTTAAACTGTATTTTTCTAATACTTTTAATTGATTCTAGCAATACAAATGTTTTTTTGTAAGATATTGGATACTAATACAATATTTTTAAAAACAAAAACAAGACTGCGTGGTGCTTAAGTTCTATTTCTCGTATACGACTAGTTTATACGAAACACCAGCACTTTCACTTACATAAGATGCAATAAGACCAACATTTGTTCCATATTATAATGCATATCGACCATATACATATATTCAAGCCATTAGATCGCAACTTTATCCGATACTTTATTAATCCAATATAAATGAAATGTGGATACTAGAAAATAATGCAGTTCATTTGATTTCTCTACCCTGATGATAGTAAAAAGTAAGTTTAATTATAGTAACATTTAATGGTTTTCTCAGGTTGTGAATGTACAATCGGAGTTCTACTTATAAAACCGATCGTATGACGCCGTATATTGTTTAAATTTTTATCTTCAAGGCCTAACAAAGAGGAATGTCAAATTCACAATTATAATAAATTAATGTTAAGACAGAAATTACCTATCCAGCTTCTTCATAGACTATTATGGCTGCAAATAGATTTGCTTAACTTCTGGCAGTACGTGTGATATTAACATTGAAATGAAAGTACAGAAAAAAAATAGATATATTTTACGACATTTTAAAATCATATCAATATTGCATGCTGCGAAGTGTCGGCTGAGAATAGCACTACCACATATTCTTCTCGTGACTTTTGTCCGAGGCGACCAAGGGATTTAGTGATTTACAACGAAAGCTTTAGTTAGCTACGTATACTTAAGTACCGTTTGACTGTGTTGGCCGTATAAATTTTAAAGAGAGAAAGCAATATAATGTCTAAAATTATGCGTAGCACCACTGATTATTACAGATGAAGTACCTTATATAAGTACGATGTATTTCACCTATCACAATTACGATCAAATAATTAATTACATTTAGATGTTTATCAATTACTGGCGAATGATTGTGTATTAATTGTCATAGAGCGAGCTAACGTTCGTTAAATCAGGCCAGGGTCACGGACTCACGTCGTTGATATGTGCTCTTCAAAAGTGGTTCAGTAGGCCTAACATTATCTGCACTTGGACTTCTTATAGATTAATTCTACCTAAACATATTTATTTCAATCTTTATTTTACAATATTTCCGCACTCAGGTTCGAAAAGTGGCTCAGGAAATTCTAACTCTAAGGCTTTGGCTACTCATTTTTATGATTTGTAGCTGTGAACTACAAATCATAAAAATAAACTGTTACAATAAACTAGATTATTGCAATAAGGTCTTTTGATGGAAAAGGCGTTTGTTTCTTGTACAGATTTTATTTGCGTTTTAAATCGTCGCAAGTCATTTACAATAGCCTGAATATATTATTTTTTGTTTGAAACAAATCATACATGTGTCTGTGAAGGTCGTTCCTTCTCTTCATTAATAAATATATATTTTGTATTGATTACATTAGATTGTAGAGTATTATGAAGAATAAAAGAGCATGTATTAAAAGATTGATGGATGTGAACGAAGCTAGAGAGGTTTGCCAGGATCGTATTAAGTGGCCATCGATAGTCTCTGCCTACCCCAATGGGAACTAACGGCGTGAGTATGTATGTATGTAGAGCATTATTGTAGAGCAGTTACTTTTAACAATTAATTGTGTCTCATGTGTGTTCTGTTCGCTTGTTATATAATAATGATATATCTCATATCGTTAAGAAGAAAGGAAAGATTTTGTTAATAGTACCAAGTTACCGACATTTATATTATTATATGAGGTTCGCTTAACTGCCAATACATTCGAGAATCTTTTAAAGAATTATATACTTTTATGTTTTATAAATCATTAAATTTACTCTGATAATAATGTGAAATTGTTATTACATTATTATTGTAAACGAACTCTAATCTTTATCTAAATAACTTATCTACAATTTTGGAGTTGTACTTCAGTGTAGCCAATTTTTACGTTTATTAGAGATTTATATATATATTTCTACTTGATCATCATTATTGTTTTTCAGCTGCAGCGCACAAACTCTTGCTTGCAAACATTGCTGTAACCACTCCTGAGTTTCACAGTAAATAACATTGTCCGTTCCCCACACCAGAACATGTAATACCTAAATTGTAAGAATGCGTTTACTTTTAGTGATGGTATCGGTTATTTAATTTGTTTATAACACTATACATTCTGTATATAAGTAGTTGATTAATGCATACATACATATATACTCACGGCCATAAATATCAAAAAGGGGTAGCTAGAGCTCTAGAGCTAGAAACTCTTCAGCAACATTTGGAAGTTGATAGGGGAAAAGAAGGTAGAAATAAAGTATTGATTCTATACAGTATTTTACAATTTATTGTGCCACATTTGTTACACACAATTGAATTTAGAAATACATTAACACTAAACAGAACTAATATAGATATTAAAAAGGAAGTGTTGAGTATTTGTAAAAGCAATCAAAAATATAATCTGAAATAGCTTGGCTTAATACAAATATCTGTGAATATGTGTGATTTTCAACATTTAATTGACTCAGCCCAATAGAATGATAGAGCATCGGTTAAGTATGCACATTTGAGCAATTTTATTCAATTGAATAATGACAGCATTTCCCGACGGCAAGAAATAGCGTATGAGATCGAATGCAATGAGATTGGAACAATACTTACGTGGGAGGTCGCACCAGATGAAACAGTTCCGTGGGTGAAGTTGGTACTCTTTTGATAACCAACTTACGTCCGTCGGTGCATCCCATTCCTATCGATGCGAGTGATCTCACCGATGGAGCATGATTGTTTGTGCCACATTCGGACCCGTCTGGGTACGTGGTCACTTGTTCGTATGGTCGCAGGCATCTTGCCGATGACACTCCCGAAACGGCACTTAAATCTCGAATCCTATGAGTATCACTGAAACTCTTCACTTTGCGCATGTTACCGGCGGGAGTAATTATAACCGAAGGAGCATGGAGATCGAAGAGTTTCGAACGCTCCTCGTCGGAATGCTCATAAAGGTCCACGTTGACCGCCACGCTGGGCGCGGCGGCTTCCGTCGTGTTTAGGACTTTACTCATGTCTAACGTCACGCGGTCATGTCGCGGTCACTGGTAGCCGCGTGCGCAGCCGACGACGCGCGACGAGCGAATATACAATAATACGCCGAGTTGCGTGCTGCTTCCACTGAATCAAATGGCAGTCAACTAATAACCTACCGGACGACCGCAAGGCCAGACAACTCGAGCGATTGACTGACTGTTACTATAGATTACGAGTCGTCACGTCACTCGAGATCATTTGTTACTTTACTTTTCATCCTGGCTCGTAATCGTAGCAAGGTACCGGTCATAATCATTCAGGGTCGCTTAGGGATATCAATGCTGTGTATGTTTTATATTTTATAACTATGTATATTTATAGTTTTTCGCCCTGAGTACATAAAGCTTTAACGCAGAATCTCTTCGATACACATTATGAATCATTTTCAAATGTTAGTTAGATTGATTAGTTGGTAAACCGGTAACATCGCTTAGGTTCCAGCCGCGCCCGCGGGCGGAGCGTTGACTTAATCACCGCCCTCTTTTTAATACCTATATTGAATAACCAATATTTATTTACATTGATCATATGTAAAAACCTGAATTAAGTATCTCTTACAGATCCACAATATTTTCTTGGCCGGCGGCGACTAGGTGGGTAGGTAGTCGCCGCCGGCCAAGAAAAGATTGTGGATCTGTTTTTCTGCATCAAATAAAGGTGCATCATAACTACATTATTTCTATTGCTAATTTTATTTGTCATATATTAGTTTATAAATTTTATATAAACTCTCGTTTTTCTCGATATTTTGGTGCCTAATCAAAATAAGAATTTGTGAACATAATTAAGTTTACTGCTGTGTCTTACGAATAAATATAAGTAGGTATTTATTTATTTGTCCACACCCTATTACGACCCCAAAGAAGAAGAAAAAAACTTTTACACAAGTAGAGAGGAGTTAGCGTTAACGGAATTGACTATTGAGTATGCGTTATACTTTGGAATATAACCTACTCTACTTTTTTAAACATTTAACAGTAAGTTAATATCATATTACAGTGTGATATCTATATAAAACTGAATTTAGAGATGAAAAACCCTTCCGCAGTTATGGATAAGCACAATCCAACACACTGAAATCGATTTTAATAATTCAGTGGGGAAACACAAACATACGTTCGTATACAAGCTAGGTTTAAAAAAACAATATTAAATTACCAACAACTTTAATAAACTTCAACGAACTTAATTCTAACAATTACGACCAATACCTGGGTTAGATCCCAGCCCAAGGCCACAACCACTAGTCGTCAATCCCGATCCTGGAGCTGTGTTGTAAACTACCGAACCTTGTCCCGTTGTAGCGACTGGCCCATTTATGTTGATGGTTCCCATGAAAGGCATAGAGCCCGTGACAGTCACGTGACCACAGATTTCAAGGTTATCTCCGTTAACACTGATGGAATCCGGAATGAACGATGTCCCTGACTGTGAGGCACAATTTAACCCGAAACTCGGCGATCCAAATTGACTGATGCTCAATGTGAGTGGTGATTTGTTGGCGCTGCCAATGCATTGGCCGTTGATAAGCTGAAAGGTACAATGTTTCAAAAGATTGGATTTATAGATTCAGACAGAATTGTTTGTTCTTTATTCAGAGCAAATTTGTTCAGGGGAAGGGGCCTTTATTTAGATAGATGTTAGTAAACAAATTATCTATGATACTAACCTACCTAATGGTTATGGAAATATATATGGATAACTAAAGCAAAGCTTAAAAACAATCACTAGTTCCAAATTTTCCAAATTTTCTATTCTGTGGCTCAGTAACGATTGATTATAAAGTTTTTTCGGTTCATAGCCTAGGATATTATAGCTTAAGTACAATATATGTTTATCATAATGAATGTTTACCATTAGCAAGTCTAAATGAACTACACTCCAAATAGAGTATTCCAGTAAGGTCGATTCGTGTAGTCAGATTATTTAATACTGATTATTTTGTCTTGCCCCCGTAGCAAGAAGCGTCTCAAAGCGCGTTAGTCACATCTATTGCAAAAAACTCATAGATTTTATTTTATAATGGTAATCTTATAAATCATATGATACACTCACTGTCACAAGCCTCGTCCTAGGGAGGGTATATAAACTTTTCAGTATACTATCATACCTGATAACACAGTAGAAACGCAGCAACACGCAGAAGTAGAAACGCCATCTTTTTAAAACTTGTTTAGTTAATGATATTAATGTGTTTGTACATGATCTTATATATAAACCAAGTCATTTATGAAATAATTGTGTCGTAAAATTTACTTCAACAATCCGTAAGCGTAAGATAAATCATTATGTAAGCTAAAACATGGATTATGACAGTTCCAATAATTGTAAGGTAAGAAAACAAGATAACTGTAAATTAATTATTTTTGTCTACACTATTAATCACTTTTCCACGAATTCTTCCTTAATATTATATGTGCGGTACACACTTGCTCGAAATATACAACATTCTAAATTTTACATGACTTAAATCACGTTTTAACACTTGCATATGGCGGAATGCCGATGGTGTGTTTTTGAGTTAAGACGTAATTTTAACCAGTTAACAGAATGAGTAACAGTAATATGATAAACGAGAAATGTGAAATTTGTTCAGTATATTTTTGCTAAAACTCAAATAAATGAAAGTGAAGAAATGACACATGCCGCGAGTAAGGTCGTCGTTTGAGGTCGATGCAGTCGTACCAAAACTTTGATGTGTATAAATTATTTTACTAGAGGGCTAGAGATTCTAAACTGTCATCAGGCCAAATAATTAATAATTAATTATTTTTTTTCTTTTTCATTCATTTAATTTTATTACATACTTTTTTTTGATGTAACTATATATGTATAATACTTCGATTAAAGCGCCTATTCCATTATATTATATAATTAAATTGGTTTCCCAAGGTACAGGCTAAGCCTAGTTTGGGAACCCCTGGAAATTTGTGAAGGCTGTAATTCTTTTAATAAATATACTTTTTACTTTTACTTTTTACTTTACTTTAATTATTTCTTATATTAATTTAATTTACAATAAACATATGAAATATTTCTACGTAAAAATATTGTAGGTTAACAAACAAAAAGGTTAGATGGGAAACTAGTGGTCCCCCCGGCTTCGCACGGCTGGTGTTAAGTATTTTCACCGCTTACCCCTACGATATTTAGAGTGATGATATAAAGCCTATTAAATAAAAGATAAATATAGGAAAGAAAAAATTCGATACTTATTTCTTTCCTTTATTTATCTTTTATTTATTAGTAATAATCCCCACATGAGGTTTTCATGTCCAAAACATTCAAATTATATAAAGCCTATGTTGATTTTGAAATTTTTTAGCTTTTCAATGGTGTAATATCGTAGTATGTAATCGGTGACGTTGTTACAAAGCCTTTTCATTACTGACGTACACACATATAAACAAATCTTCCCTCCTTTTTAACCGACTTCAAAAAAAGGAGTGTTCTCAAATCAACTGACGACACGTATATTTTTTTAATGTTTTTACACTGATTACTTCGCCATTTATGAACCGATTTTGATTATTATTTTTTTATTAGAAAGAAGATACTCCCGGAATGGTTCCATGATGAGGATATCAGGGTCTGATGATGGTATCCTGGAGAAATCGATGGGAACCTTCAAATTTTATAGGCACATGTACCGCGTTTTTCATATTTTCTGAAGTTATATTGGCATTTGCTTCTGGAAATCATAACATTATGATGCTGAGCTGATGATGGAAGGTGTAGGTCCTCAATTACTAGCAGTTAGGAAATAGTTCTTTCAGCATTAATATATGGATTTATACTCCTCTTCGTAGCTTTTTTAAGAGAGGTACAGGTTCACTAAAAAATTCTTTTGTTATGTTATTGTTACCAAGAAAGCACCATGAGACCAGGATCGGATGATGGCATCCCAGGAAATCGAGGGGAACTTTCGAAACTCACAACGGTGACTTGTTGATGTTTGAGCCTATTTAATTTATATTGATGTGCATATTACACTTTGGTGGGTGGTCACTAAGAGTCTGATGATGAGTCTTAAAATTCTCTTAAATTAATTTTTGAGTCGGTGCCAGTCAAACAAAAAATATTCACCCTATCATATATACCCTATCACCTAAATATTCATCTATCTCTGATTATTACAATCTAAACGCTATATTTCTATCGCCTAAAGTTTATAAATACAAAATTCAATTTACCCTACCATGTAGGTATCCTACATTGTACATGTACGTGTGTAGTGCGAAATACACACTTATTATTACGCAGGCTGGTATCGACTCACAAATTAATTTAAGAGAATTTTAAGATATAGGTAGGTTGAACTAAGGCGTGTAGAATAAAGAAATTCTTAAGTTGTTAATAACGGTACTCATATCTAATTAAAAAACTTATTTCTTACTTTTTAGTACTTGATTGTTTATTTTCCATGTAAATCATAATTCAAATTACTTTGTGCTAAATTAACCATTTTTCGGTTTTTTAATTTTTGTTTTTTCAATTGTAAAGTCGGTTTGCTTTTTGTTTAAAATTATAATATTGTAAAAAGTACCCCATGTCCTTTTCCTGGTTCTAATCTAAGTTACCTCTCTAGCAAACCATTATATAGAATTTCTTGATTTCATATATAGAAATTATAAGACAGGGTCAAAAATTGATTATTGCCATGTTTAGAAATAAAATAATATTAATTAATCGTCAATTAGTATTATAAACATTTTTCCTATTTAAAGATATACTGTTGTAGATTAAGGTTATGCATTATTTTATCTATTAAGTAATTATTTATATCTATACTTATAATAAATCTGTAGAGAGGTCAATTCTGTACATGAAATATATTTTCAAAATAACTATCAGGTGGTGATTAGGGATCGATACTGATGCCAAAAATGCAATCAGTAAAATTTTTGTCTGTCTGTCTGTCTGTCTGTCTGTCTGTCTGTCTGTCGGTTTGTATGTTCCTTATGGAAACAAAAACTACTCGACGGATTTTAACGAAACTTGGTACAATTATTCTTCATACTCCTGCGCAGGTTTTTGTATACTTTCCAGCAGAGAAGTAAAGGGGAATTTTGGGAAATTTCGGGAAAACGGGAGAAGTTACTCCATTTTCTAAGCTTCCGTCGCGTGTGCAGCCTTAATGGTTAAAGTTACATAAAATGTATGTATGGCGGAAAAAATCTTCATAAAATTTTCTAAAAAAAAATGTTCAACAGCATATGTCTATCTTTTATGGTTGACTCACAATATCACGTGTAACTCCTGATAGCTTAGTAGTTCGGAGTATTGTGATTATATTTGTTTACTCTTACGTTTATAATACTCTCACTCATCTCTTATCTATTTAAAAAAGGTAACATTATTACCTATTCAATAAAAAAAGAATCATATAAATCGGTAGACAAACACCGAAATTATACATAAAATAAGCCATCGCGCCCGTGATCGAAACCAAATCTTTACTAATTTACATATAACATACTAGATGGCGCCAGTAGTTGCATCCTATATAACGTAATGATTTATTTTTTAGATTGTTATAAATACTTCATGGCGTTTTATTCCAAAATTTGCTATTAAACGGAAATACTGAACCGTTCATTAAAGCGCATTCAAAATCACCAAACTACACTGTTAAGGGAGTGCTATAAATTTAATAAATTGAGAACATTACGCTGAATGCTTAATGCACAATGCTTAAGCAGTGACTGAAGAAAGAAACCTCAGATATTTAAAAAAACAACGCTACCCGTGCGAAGCTGGGACGATCCACTAGTACTTATAATAAATCTGTAGAGAGGTCAATTCTGTACATGAAATATATTTTCAAAATAACCATCAGGTGGTGATTAGGGATCGATACTGATGCCAAAAATGCAATCAGTAAAATTTTTGTCTGTCTGTCTGTCTGTCTGTCTTTCTGTCTGTCTGTCTGTCTGTCTGTCTGTCTGTCGGTTTGTATGTTCCTTATGGAAACAAAAACTACTCGACGGATTTTAACGAAACTTGGTGCAATTATTCTTTATACACCTGCGCAGGTTTTTGTATACTTTCCAGCTGAGTAGTAAAGGGGAATTTCGGGAAATTTTGGGAAAACGGGAGAAGTTACTCCATTTTTTAAGCTTCCGTCGCGTGTGCTGCCTCAATGGTTAAACCTACATAGAAATCATGTGTGACGGAAATATTCTTCATAAAATAATCTAAAAAAAAATCCTCAGCAGTTTATGTCTATCTTTTACGGTTGACTCACAATAACACGTGTAATTCCTGATAGCTTAGCAGTTCGGAACATTCTGATTATATTTGTTTACTCTTACGTTTGTAAACCTCTCACTCATCCCTAATTTAAATAAGGTAACATTATTAACTATTCAATAAAAAAAGAATCATAGAAATCGGTAGACAAACACCGAAATTATACATAAAATAAGCCATCGCACCCGTGATCAAAACCAAATCTTTACTAATTTACATATAACATACTAGATGGCGCCAGTAGTTGCATCCTACATCACGTAATGATTTATTTTTTAGACTGTTATAAATACTTCATAGCGTTTTATTTAAAAATTTGCTATTAAACGGAAATACTGAACCGTTCATCAAAGCGCATTTAAAATCACCAAACTACACTGTTTAGGGAGTGCTATAAATTTAATAAATTGAAAACATTGCGCTGAATTTTACATTGCTTGAGCAGTGACTGAAGAAAGAAACCTCTGATATTTAAAAAAACAACGCTACCCGTGCGAAGCTGGGACGATCCACTAGTAATTAAATAAAAAAGAGGATGGTTGGGGATTAGTCTGCCAAATTTCTCACCCAAACAAAACCCACCCAAAAACGGCTATAGTCGAGAAAAAGAGCGAGAGAGAGAGAGAGAGAGAAAGAAAAGGAGATCTTCAGTACAACAGACAGTGC
>OY755173.1:12178272-12403997 GCA_963576735.1 Bedellia somnulentella | reverse complement strand
CTGGCGCGCCACGCGAGACGCGTCTCGGTACTCTAACGTCAGGATTTGATTCGATTCCACCGTTACTTCTTCTCGTAATAATCCAATATTTCCTGACAACCCTGTATCGTCATATACTTCTCGTTTTCTTCGGTTTGCCGAAAGAGTCAAAACCGCGGCAGTTGACCTATAAATAGCAAAAATTAATGAATATCTATTTATATTAAAAAATATCAAAGGTGGGTAAATTATTTTTAATACATACATACATATACTCACGGCTATATTTCCCTAGAAGGGGTAGCCAGAGCTAAGGAATTATAAATTCCTCAGCCATTTTTGGAAGTTGAGTGGGGAAAAGATGGTAAAAATAAAGATTTTTGGTGATGGGTCTCCAACCGCATCGCCCAAAAATCCAATAAAAAGCCCCAATACCCTTAGTCGCCTCTTACGACACCCGTGGGTAGAAAGGGGTAGCGACATTCTAATCCGGCACTACACGGCTTTTTAATACATACATTCATATACTCGCGGCCATACATCCCAGAAAGGGGTAGCCAAAGCTTCAGAGCTAAAAAACTCCCCAGCCACATTTGGAAGTTGATATTTTCAATAGTACATTATAATAAACATAACTAGAGTTAGGATCATGATGTCCATTTGCAACTAGACCAAAATTAGGATAAATTCTAGAGGTTTGTTACTTACCGGTTGACATTTTCCGAAACAGACTCGAATGTTACACTGGAATCTTATATTGTCGCTGCTCGGGAATTTAAACGCATTAAAGGAAGCTCTGAGGGCACTTCCATCCTCACTACGCTCCCATTCACCGAATATTCCAGGATCAGTGGCGCATCCGTCAGCGTCCGTGACAGTGTATTCGTTTTCTACGTTTGTCGACACTTCACTCGTCTTCGCTATGCAACTTCGTGCAAATCCACCATAAATACCTGAAACGTAGTTATGGTAAGGTTATATTTTTGGGATAATACGAGACTACTACCAGGCTGTACAAATTTACGAAAACAAACATCCATATACTCAAGTAAATCCCTAGAAAAGGTAGCCAGGGAATAAGAACTCTTTACTCAGGCACTCTTGAAATTTGAGTTCGATAAAGATTTTTAAGCCAAGGTTGTTTGGTTCTAATCAAAACCAATACTACGCAGCTGGCAATACTTATGTGGACTTTTGCTGTATTAAATAAACACAATTATTAAAAACATACTTGATGGTTGCACATCGACTTGCAGCAATAAGTTCTCCCCGATCTCAGCGGAGCTGACTTCATCTCCTGAGCGCGTGACGATCCGCATAGAGCAGGTGGGTGGCGGGCCCGTGTTGGCGATGGTGCCCGCAGTCGTTAACATCGACACGTTGAACGCCAACGTCACATTCTGTTCTCCAGTTTGGTAGATACACTTTATGTGGAACGCTTTAGCGTTTGATGTTACCAGTTTAGGATGTTTCTGCATCACAAGCACAAAACTCGCTAAGCCCTGTAAAGTAAAAATATTATTTAAGTAAAAATCATTAATAAAACAGGAACTGATGTTTCAAGTTCAACTGAATCTTATACTTACGTTGACATGAACTAAACCACAATCACCGAAATGAACGGTAAAGTCAATCGGACTTTCTTGACTCTCCGGAGTTTGTACAATGAGTCGGCATCTCTCGTCTTTACTATAACCTTTCACGTAGAGGACGCCAGTAAAGTTTTTAATTTTCAGACTGACACGAACTCCATCGGCCAAGCAGTGAACCTATTTTAAAAAAATGAACATTAAGACTCGTTCATCACAAAAACGCACACAAATAAAGATTGATTATAAAGATTCAAACCTGCATATCAGGAAGCGGGAAATCAGTGCGATAGTTACTGTCAGGGGTATTAGGTACAGAACACTGAATCTTGGGATTTCCTGTGTAACCTGCTATACATGTGCAGTAAGCCCGGTGACGCATCGCATCACAAGCGGCGTTTATTCCGCAAGGCTCGGCTTCACAGGCATCAACACAAGCTCTATTGATACAGCGAGATCTATCATCGCATTCGGAGTCTGCTGTACATCCCGCTGGTACACACACATTTCCACTAGGAGTGAATCCACGGTCAGTATCACAAATACACCTTCCACGTGAATCTACTATACGGCCATCTTCAGCTCGACAGGGCACGCACTCGCCATTTTCATCAATACCTTGTTCTAGGCCACATTCGGCAATTGGTTCTAAAATAAATAAAGACGAATTAATAAATAAAACAAATAATAGAAAGGCAATATAATAAAATTTGATTCAGTATAACTTACTTTTGTGCAGTGTACATTCAATAAGGGCGTTTCCTTGATATCCTGGTAGACATTCGCAAATCATAGTTCTTACAGGCAGTGTATTAAAAACAGTACATTCTGCATTTAGTCCACACGGCGAAGTTTCCAAACATGGGTTCACACACTTCGCCGATAGACAAGCGTGCTTAGATGGACAGTCACTGTCTGATTTACATTGTGGCTGTTCAAGTTTTTTACAACCATTTTGAGTATTTTCAAAGCCTGGTGGACACACACAATAGATATCATGATGGTGAACACGACACTCCGCGGGTTGGTTGCACGACGAATTTTCGAGGCATGGTTCAACACATTTAGAGTTGACACATGCTCTATCAAGTGGACATTCACTGTTTGTACGACATCCAACAGGTGTGCACGCAACCGTTGGGTTTCCAACTGTTCCAATATTACAGCGACATGAAGCTCTATGGTTTGTACCATAACATTCTGCTGATTTTCCACAAACACTAGGTTCTGCCGAGCAAGCTGGTATGCATCTATTGTTTATGCACGTTTCGTCATCGGCACATTGGGCATCAGATCGGCATGATACTTCATAACAACCAATTCGTGCATCACCTATATATCCAGGGCGACATGCGCACACTGGTTTATGCCCTCGAATCTGACATTCTGCATTAGGACCACACTCACAAGGATTTTTACAAACTGACGTAATACACGCATGGTTTGACGTACAATCATCATCAATCTCACAAGCTGATTCTTCAATTGAAAGTGCTGGTCTACAAAGTCCACCTCCGCTGCTTACATACCCTGGTGGACATGTGCAGAGCATAGTTCTTACAGGCAATGTCGGTGATACTTCACATTTAGCTGGTCTTACGCACGGAGTTAAGGCTGTACATGGATTAACACATTTTGAAGACAAACATGCTGATCTAGGTGGACAATCAGCGTCAACATAGCATTCTTCAATAATAGGTGGCTGGCATTCAATGTATGGGCTGCCTGAGTAACCTTGTACACATTTGCATACTGGTATGTGATTGCGAACAAGACATTCAGCGTTTTTGCCACAAACGTTTCCAGAGAGACACGGGTTTATACATCTGTGAGAATGGCATTGCTTGTCTAGAGGACAATCTCCATTTGATCTACATTCAATAGCATTACAGGCACGATATGCATCTCCTTCAAATCCTGGTTGACAGCGGCATAATGGGAGATTTCTTTCTACGTAACATTCAGCATTCGGCCCACACGTGCTATTCAATAAACAAGGACTAAGACAGTTACCATTGACACACGCTTCATAAGATTCACATTCTGAATTAGACCGGCATCCAACTATTCGACATGCTCTATATGGATTTCCACCAAATCCTTCAGGGCAAGTGCAAACAGGTCTGTGATTTTTAATAAAACATTCTGCATTTTCACCGCAATTGCAAGGGTCTCGACAAATTCTGTTAATACAGGATTCTTCATTTCCGCAGTCGTCATCAGAAGCACAACTAAATGGCGGAAGTGGAGCTGGTTTACAGGATCCTGCTTCATCTGGAAGATAGCCTTCAGGGCATCGGCATACTAGGGTCCGGAAAGGCACACTATCAGATACTGAACACTTAGCGTTGACGGCACATGGCTTCAATTCAGTGCAGGCTTCTCGACAAAGATCTCTAAGACAAGCTTGACCACTAGGACAGTCGCCATCCACACGACACTCTGGTTCTCCAATAACTTCAAGTTTCTGACAAAGTGTGAAAGGATCGCCCAACGGTAAAGCGGATGGACATTTGCATGACGCAGCATGATTTCTTGCATAACATTCAGCATTTGACGCACAAGGTGATTCTGCACAAGCGTTGGTGCAAATTCCTCGTACACAAATACTATCGTCATTACAATCAGCATTTACTTCACACTCAGCAGATCGACATCTTACATATGGGTTTCCTTTAGTTCCTGATGGACATGCACAATCTGAGCGATGAGCTTTTCCATAACATTGGGCCGTAATTGCACACGGATTTTCTACTAAGCAGGGACTGACGCATGCGCCGTTGTAACACATATCGGCGTCAGCACATTCTGCATTTGTAGAACATCCAACTGCAAAATAAAAGAGTGGTGTAAAGCAGAGTTATAAATAATAAATAATACTAATTTTTCTACCAAAAAGAACGCTATTAAGACAATTTTTAAAGTTCAACAGTAATAACGACGTCCGTGGTCGAGCGGTTAGGTGACTAGCTTCTCGGTCCGGAGGTTGCGGGTTCGATCCCCGCTAAGAGCAACATTTTTGTAATTAGCACAACTTATTGTATCTTAGTCTTGGGTGTTATTTATATGTGTAATATATATTTATAATATTAAATATATCGTCGAGTTGGTATCCCTTAATACAAGTCTTACTTAGTTTGTGGCTAACTTGATCCGTATATAATATGTCCGTATATTTATTTATTTTTATTATAATGGTTGATAAATCAAGGTAATAACTATGGCAAATATATCGATTTAAATAATTCAAATACAAATACTTATTTGAGCCAAAATATTTACTTCTCAATAAATATATTATTTCCTTACCTTTGATGCAACCTGTGTATGGGTTTCCAGAGTGTCCTTGCTCGCAAAAACATACCGGGTGATGTCTTATGACTGAACATTCAGCATGAGGTCCGCAGGCGCAGGGATCAGCGCAAGCACTGTTTATACAAGCTTGAGATAGTGGACAGTCCGAGTTGGCTTTGCATCCCACAGGTATCACTGACTTATCCGAAGCTACCGGAAAAATAAAAGAATTATATATTATATTTAAAAATATAATTTTTAAAGTATTTGATTTTCCTTCAGTTCATTTTACCAAATATAATTGACCAAATTCATTATTAGTAGTTTGTATCTAATATCATTTATACATTAGCGTTATATTTATAATGTTTCAATTATGATGTGCAATATTGAATATGTAAAACAAAATGCACGTAAATACTTACGCGGTAAACAATTGACAAAGGCGTCTCCGGTATATCCTCGTGGACAATTGCAGATTGCTTTATGGTTTTGTACACGACACAAAGCACCTAACCCACATGCTCCAATACATGGGTTAACACAAGCTCGGTCAACACACGCTCTGTCGGATCCACACTCTTCATCCATATAGCATTCCCAGATAGTAGGTTGTCGCGGTTCTGTAACCAATTCAAATAAACACGTCACTCTTTGTACGTCAAAGAGACGTAAGGATTATATTTGACATATAAAAAAAAGTGCATTCTTACCTGTATTGCACTCTATTCTTGGATTTCCAACATAACCATGAGGACAAACACAAACGGAAGCATGATCAGATGACTCGCACAGAGCGTTGATTCCGCAAGGATCAGCTCTGCAAGCTTCCACACAGCTTCCACGTCGGCAATTGTGAGAAGCGGGACATTCGGTATCGACTGAACATTCAGCGTTAGGAGGTGATCTACATCCACTGTCGGGAGCCACACGGCCGCCATCAGGACAGACACATGCAACGGCTCGCAAAGGCAATACATCGACAGTTTTGCATATAAGTTTAGCTTCACAAGGGTTTCCAAGGCACAGATCAACACAGCGAGAATTGACGCAAGCGAGGGGAGATAAACAGTCGGAATCAGTGGTACATTCAGCAGTTTGCAGAACCGTGGTTGAACAACCGCGTAAATAAGGATCACCGGAGCGGCCAGAAGGACAGGAACATACGGGGTTATGTGCACGTGCAGTGCATATTGCACCTGGAGCGCATGCGTCTTCCGAACAAGCTGGGCGGCAGATACGGTTGAGCCGGTCACAGAGATGTGACTCAGCACAGTCTTCGTTGTAGTGACAAACGGCAGATACGCAGGCTCGTCGGGCGTCTCCTTGTGTTCCGGGTGGGCAGCGACACGTAGCAGAATGTGCAACTACTTCACACACGGCGTCTCGGCCACACGGTGATCCAAGGGTGCAAGGGTCTTGACAATAACCGTTAATACAATTTTTGTCGAAAGGACAATTGTCGTCACTAGTGCATTCCGCTGTAAAAAACACATTCAAACATATAATATTGTCATCAGAAGTAGTAAGAATGCAATTGCACAAATACGTAAGAAGTACAGAATCGGTAAGCACAGAGCACTTACGTGTGTAGCACAGTCGTGCCGGATCGCCAGCGGTGCCGGGCGGGCAGTGGCAGCGCGCGCGATGTCGCTCCGCCTCGCACAAAGCACCGCTGCCGCAAGCTCCGGCGCACGCTGCCACACATGCGCCGCGGATGCATGCTTCCGCTGCACCGCACTGCGAGTCAATCGAGCACTCTGCGCCACCTACGCCTGCAATAATATTATGTTTAAGCTTATTTGTAATATTTTTAAATCAGCAGGTACTTTATCTTTCTAACACAAAAATAACTGCTCATCTGGTTATAAACATCGACCAATTTAAACAAATTGCAAAACTTATATTAGTTTTTGTGAATAACGCTAACCGAACTGAATACATATCTGAAGAAATTTGTATGAAAGAAATTGTAGCCCAATAACTTGATTTAAAATTAATTTGATCTATAGCCAAGTCGCAAATATATGCAGAAAAACTAATTACTTGTTAGTTATAAAACTCTGATTTAATTTATATTTTGAGTAGGTAGGTAACTAAAATAAAATGATAAAAATCGGCAATAACACTGTCTAATCTAAATTTCCCATAAAATCTAGCTTACCGGGAGTACAAGCCACATTCGGATTGCCTTGCAGTGGCGGTACACAGACGCAGTTGGGTCGATGCGCAGCAGCACGACACTCGGCTCCCGCGCCGCAGCTGTTGGCGTCGCACGCCGGCACGCATGCGCCTGACGTACAACGCTCCTCCGCGCCGCACTCACCATCGGTACTACATCCACTCTCTACAAACATTCATCAAACAATTAACATTTGATAACAATATCCAAACGACACGTCAGGGAACGCGAATTGCTGATATTTATTATGAGAAGATAATTGCTCTCTAGATATACGAGTAAGTGGAACGTGCTTGCTGTACATAGTAGATTGATATTTTTATATACAATTTTGGAAATTATAAAGAAGCTGTACAGAAGAAGTAAGAAAATAAATACTAATATGCATTCCATATGTTACAATATTTTATGTGTATGTACATTATACACATTTTGCGTGATGGTATTTCTGGCATACCGTTCAATAAAAATCATAAACGAGTAAACCGCTGAATCTTTTCTCCGCAGTGATCTGGATCCCATCAAGCGTACGAGTATACTTTAAGAGCTAACTATACTGTTCTCAACCTGTATTCGGTAAAACAAACTTTAATTTGAGTTTTAAATGAAACATACAATAAGCATTAACATAAAATTTTATGACCTTGAAAATAAATGAATGATACTTACTCAATTCACATTGTACTGATGCATCGCCAATCAAAGGTTTAGGGCATTCGCATACCAAAGTTCTGAATGGTAATGTGTTTGCTACTCGACATATCGCGTTAATTCCACAAGATCGCTCAGTACACGGGTTTTGGCATTTACCCTGTATACAAGCAAACTCCGGACTACAGTCACCATCTGAAGTACATTCAGGGCGATCTTCAACGACTGAAAACCAAAATTGTGATCAGAATTTATGTTATTAAAGAAAATGTTGCTAAACTTAATTTAAATTATATATTATCAGTACCTGCACGACATTCAACGAGTGGGTTGCCGGTAGTACCACGAGAACACTCACACATAGGTTTGTGTCTGTTCACTGTACAAAGTGCATTGACGGCACACACACCAGGGCAAGGATCGACACAGCGACCAGAGCGGCAAGCCAACCACGAAGCGCATTCCTCATCAACGGTACATTCAGCGCGGTGACATCCTGTCCAAGGGTTGCCAAAAGCGCCAGCTTGGCACTCACAGTTTGCCACGTGTCCACGAGCCACGCATTGAGCTTCGAGACCACAGTGTACTCGAGAGCACACTTTGATACAAGAACCTCCTTCGCAACTTTCGTCATAAGGACAGTCGTTATTGCTATGACATTGCACTGAAAATAAGAAACAAATTAAAGATAAAGAAATCCAGAAAATTAACAAAAGATGCGATATATACAATTTTAATTCGATATAAATTTCATGAGACCTATACAATTTTAATTCGATATAAATTTCATGAGACCAATTCAAATAATGAAAATATAAAATAAATACCTGAATAACAAGCAGTATAAGCATCTCCTTCGAAGCCTGCTAGACAAGCACACAGAATTCTATGGTCACGAGCCAAACAACGGGCGTTTAGGCCACAACTGGTTGGAGTGCACAAAGTGACGCAACGGGAATTTATACACGCAGCATTATCAGCACATTGGTCATTTGATGTACATTCTGGTGTAGGAGCAGGTAAATTTGGTGTCATATGTTCACAGCGCACCAGTGGAGATCCAGTGTAGCTAGCTGGACATGAACAAACTCCAGCGTGCCGCACTCCTACGCAAATTGCGTTAATGCCACAAGCTCCAATGCAAGGATCTATACACTTGCGGTTTACGCAAGCTCTATCTCCACCGCAGTCATCATTAACAACGCATTCGGGATATAAACATTGGCCGTCCCGACACATACCATAGGATCCACAGGGATTGGGATCGCAGGGGTCATACACTGATGGCATTACATCTGTAATTAATATTTAAAATTAGTTACTTCTTCTTGCTAATATCTAGTTACGAGTTGTTTCATTTATAGCTAAGCTTGTACCTTTAGTTCTACAATCCAAGAAGGGATCTCCGGTCATTGAAGGTGGGCAAGAACATATCGGGGCATGGTCGAATACTCTGCAAAGTGCGTTGTTTCCACAAGATCCAATACAAGGGTCGATACATTTGTTACGCACACAAGCACGATCACGAGGACATTCAGAGCTGACAACGCACTCGGGTCTGCATCCTACAGAGGCCGCATCGCCTGATGTTCCCATTGGACAGGAGCAAACAGCGCTGTCACCAGACACTGTGCAAAGAGCACCTGGACCGCACGGTGACGGTGTGCATGGTGGAGCTGAAACAAAAACACATACAAAATGTGATTTTTAAATTACTACAATTAATTAAGGATGTGGAGCAGAAAAATATTGATAATATTATTTATTAAAATTATATTACTAAATTATGACTGACAAATTGTCTAAACATTAATTTAAAATATAAAAGTTGCTAGCAGTGCTATAGGCTATAATTCCCTAGTAGGGGTAGCCAGAGCTAAGGAATTAGAAATTCCTCAGCCACTTTTGGAAAGTTGTAAGTAAAATAATGTTTAATAAAATAACATACCTTGTAATATAACTTCACATCTAACAAATGCATTTCCTTTTGTTCCAGAGGGACAGGAACAGAGAGGTATATGATTTACTGTTTCACACAGAGCGTTTACTCCACAGGTCCCTTGACAAGGGTCACGGCAATGCGAGCGAATACAAGCCCTTGATGGTGGACAATCTGAATCGGCTAAACACTCGGGGCGACATCCAGTGTATGGATCACCTTTAAGACCCATTTCGCATTCGCACGAAGCGCCTGTGCCTCTGCTACGACAAATTGCTCCAGGACCACACGGCGATGGAGTGCAAGGGTCTTGAGGTAGTACTTTTTCTGTAATGGTATAGTTAAAAAGTAAGAAACCAATCTTTGTTTCAATTAAAATTCCAAGAAAGCAAGAGTGAAAGCCTGCAATTATGTGTGTAAAGTGTACGTTATTTTATATGGCAAGTCCTGTTTAACAAGTAAGACCCATGCCTAAGCCTTAAATGTGAAACAACGGACTGACATATAGCCTAAAGTTTTCCTAAGCTTCTTTGATTAGTGTATTTTCGATCACAGCAGCTAAACATTTCTGCAATAATATATTTTCCGATTTAAGCCTTCTTTTATGCATCTTACGGTTTTGATCGATGATGCGACATTCAACGAACGGATTTCCAGTCATAGACGCTGGACAGTCACAATTGGGTTTATGACTAGCTGCTCGGCATAGTGCATCTCTTCCACAGGCTCCTGGGCATGGATCCATGCAACGATGATTAATGCATGCAAGATGCCAGCTGCAATCGCTAGAGCTTGAGCATTCACGACGACAGAAGGGTGGCTGTCCATAGAAGTGTTCTTTGCATCGACACTGGATATTATCACACTCAGCATTTGGACCGCAATCCATGCAAGGTGAAGCCTGTTTACTTTCAGTTTCTAAAACTAAAAAGAAATATATTAGATGGTGTAAGACAACACAAAAATCTGGTTTTGTTTTTGTATTTAATTTACCTGGTAAGCATCGAATAAATGGATCTCCGATATAATTAAGAGGACAGCTGCAAATAGGGCTATGCCTGACAATTCTGCATCGAGCATGAGCCCCGCATGCGCCGATACAAGGATCCTGGCAGCGGCCGGCGCGGCAGGCCCGGTCCGACGCGCAGTCAGTGTCAGTGTGACACTCTGGTTGGCAGCCTCGAACTACTTCTTCTGTGGCCGGCCGACACGAACAGTGAGCAACCGAGCCTGCTGCTCGGCATATAGTGTTTGGACCACATGGATTGGGTACACATGGATTGCTTATTGTTTCCACTGCTAAAAAAGTATGTGACGTTAAAAAAATCAAATATCTCGTGTTGTTTCGAAACAGTCTTAAATGCATTATATAAAATCATAATTTCTTTTCAAAATATGTATAAAACGGTGAAATGGTTGTAATGACAGCAATATTCAAATTTCTTACCAGTGATACGGTGACAGGCGACGAAAGGATCCCCTTGTAATTGGGCTGGACATTCACAGATCGCAATGTGATTGTAGACCGTACATATAGCATCTACCCCGCAGGCTTCTCGGCAAGGATCGATACATTTATTACGAATACAAGTTTCAGTACTTGGGCAACCCCTATCAGTTACGCATTCAGGCTTGCATTCTATTTGTGGATTGCCACTATAGCCCGGTAAGCAGAGACAGGTTCCATTCACACATTGTGCGTGTATACCACAATTTGTTTTTTCACACACATCCTCTACGACTGGCATTTCTGAAAATAGTTGACAAAATTATTAGTGACTCTTTACAAGAACCTTTATTCATATTCAATGCAAAAAAACGTACTTACCATTTTTGACATAGCATCCAACAAAAGGATCCCCTCTGTACCCGTTAATACAGGTGCATATAGCCAGATGATCGCGTGCTTTACAAACTGTGTTCGTACCACATGAGCCAATACAAGGATCTACACACTTTTCTCTTAGGCAGGCTTTGTCGTTTGGACAGTCTTGATTTATAGAACATTCGGGAGCGCAATTTGGGGGTACACCGATATAATTATCTTTGCAACTACATATGGGGGAGCCATTCCTTTCTTTGCATATCGAGAATGGACCACATGGACTTGGTTCACATGGTGAAGATTTTTGTGGTGTTAATGCTTGTATTTTTGAACACCGAATAAACGGATCTCCATCATAACCAGCTAAGCAAGTACAGTAAGGGCTGTGTCGATATACGCGACATTGTGCGTTCTCTCCGCAAGTTCCAATACAGGGGTCTAAACACTTTTGTGTGACACATGCTTTGTTTAGCGGGCATTCCGGATTTATCACACATTCGGGCTTGCAATTCGGTGGACTACCCACATATTCGGGTAGACACGTGCATGTTGTTTGATTGTTTCTACTTGTGCATGTACTAAATGGACCGCACGGTGATGGATTGCAGGGGTCACTACGAGTTTCTGCAAAAAACAAGGTTGTATATAAAAAGCTATTTATCAGACTATATAATTTTCAAATACTGTATGGTAGATTTGTCGCAGTGAGATATCGTTAATCAGTGATTAATTATCACCCTCTATAATTTTTAGCTAACGCAAATAACACTATTGCTACTACAATACAATACAATAAAATATCCCTACTTGTAATTACGCAAAGTAAATGGGTGTAAACTCATATTATACTTGGAAATATGTAAAAGAAATATTTATGGTTGTATTTTATTGTTCATATGCCTTTAGGCAATAAATAGATACTATCTTTCGTTTTTTTCTATGTAAAAATGAGAGGACGTATTATTTATTACGTATCTTATAGTATCTCAGAATTCCACGTACAATTCTACATATCATATGATTAAGTGTCTCAAAGTACTTATTTACAACACTGCATCTAATTCTTTGCCTGAAATAATTTCCAGTGCATATATTGTAGACTGTATTTAATTACCTTGAATAAAATCGCATAGTTCATATGGATTCCCCTTAAATCCAGTGGAGCAGAAACATTTTGGTACATGGTTAACCACTTGGCACTCTGCGTTTACTCCACATAAACCTGGACATGGGCTATGACATTTGCTGTTAATACAAGTCAAATGGGGAGAGCAGTCGGAGTCCACCAAACATTCTGGCCGGCAACCTTCATACGGGTTTCCAAAGTATCCGCTAGCACAAATACAGCCTCCAGCATTGTTGTGTTCCTGGCATAATGCGTTGGGTCCACATGGGTTCGGTTGGCATGGTTTTGTTGGTGTAATAGGCTTACGATCTGAAATTATGAATTGGAAAATGATTTCTTACCAATTGTGTTTTTTTCTATATTTATCAACATCATATGATTGGGTGACTAGGATTACATACCTTCTTCTAAAACACATTGGTTTCCACTACTCAGTTTATAGCCACGTTTGCAAAGACATTGTGGCGAATGACTGACCACACGACATTCAGCATTTGCATCACAAGCACCAGCACAGGGGTTCGTACATTTGTTATTAATGCAGGCCAAATTATGACTACATTCGCTATTTACAAGGCATTCTGGTTTACAGTATGGAGGGGTTCCGCGGTAATCTGTTTGACATTTGCAACTATGGCCATTTTGTAATTCTTGACAAATCGAATTAGGGCCACATGGTGATGGCAGACATGGCGATGACCTTGGTGGCTCATCTGTAAGTAAAAGCAATTTTTAATCAATTCTTTTCCTATTATCATATTAAGACTTAATAAATTATAAAGTGAATAACTTACTGAGTAAGATTTCGCATTGTGTAAAAGGATTTCCTGTATATCCGTCCTTACAAAAGCAAATTGGCCGGTGACTCACAACTTTACATTCTGAGTTAAAACCACACGATCCTTCGCACGGGTTAATACATTTTTGATTGGAACAAGACATTAAACTCGGACAATCCGTATCAAGTAAACATTCTGGTCTGCAAGATGGTGGAACTCCAATGTATCCCATTAGACAAGAGCACATTGCATTCCGATTTGTTGTGCGACACACACTGAATGGGCCACATGGGGAAGGTGTACATGGGTCTTTCGACTCAGGAACAGCTAAAACAATATAGAAGTATTAGGTTGGGTTAAAATTGTTTAGATAATCAATAATAAAAAAACTAATACTCACTTATAACAGTATTACAAGAGTCGAAAGCATTTCCAGTTGTATTAGAGGGACATGTGCACATCGGAATATGGTTGTAAACAGCGCAATTTGCATTTCGTCCACAAACATTATGACACGGATCGATACATTTACCCTTTAAACAAGCCTTATCACGAGAACAGTCTGAATTATGAGAGCATTCTGGTCTACAACTTGAATAAGGATTTCCAAAGTAATTCGGAAGGCATTTGCAAGAACCGTTGTCACATTCAGCATTTGATCCGCATGGGTTTGGGTTACATTGATCATACGCGCTTGGGACTGACACTGTAAATATAAAAAAAAACATTGATCACAAATGATCTGAATATTTTGATCTTAAAATAAAAGTAGAAATCTTACCAATACTATCCTGGAGATGACAGCTTTCAAATGGATTTCCAGTATATCCCTCTTTACAACTACACATAGCAGTATGCTGATAAACTTGACAAGCTGTGTACAAACCACAGGCTCCTACACAAGGATCCTTACATTTCATGTTTATACACGCTTTATTGCTGGGACATTCGGAATTGATGACACACTCAGGTTTGCAATTAGGTGGTATACCGATGTAGTTATTCACGCACGTGCACATTGGTATTTTTCCAATTACTTGGCATAGTGAATTTGGTCCACATGGGCTTGGTACACAAGGATTAAGCTGAACGGCAGGAAGACCTAAAAACAATATGATATAAATAAAAGATTACAAGTAAATGAGTACCTAGTTCAATGGTAGCAAGCCAGGAGACATCTATATGTAATCAAAATTTTGTGTTGTAGCTTATTTTTGTTGTTTATAAATAAATATTATTGATTAGAAAAATGCTAAATTCAAAATCCAATTTAAATAAACCATTATTTGTACAATTTAGAGTTTGAGGTATGCTAGCTTTTTAGCTATGGTAGTACTTTATTTGAATTTGAGTAAACTTCCTTACTTTTAACTTTTTCGCAAATTATGAAAGGGTCTCCTTGATATCCTTGTGGACAAGTACAAATTGGATTATGATTGACCACTCTACATTCAGCTGTTTGACCACAGGCACCAATACAAGAATCCACACATCGTTGCTTTATACATGTTTTATCAAAATTGCATTCAGCATTTACTATACATTCTGGTCGACAATCAGGTGGAGAACCGATAAAATTGGGCATGCAAGAGCAGGCGGCATATCCATTCACATTTTTACAAACAGTATTACTTCCACATGGGTTCGGTAAACAAGGGTCTAAAGGAGACAGATCTAAAACAAACAAAACCAATTAGTAAAATAATTATCACGTAATGATGAACACTAATATATACCAATTTTGTTAATACTAACCTGGAGATGATATAATAATATGGCAATAAGTGTACGGATTCCCAGTGTAACCCTGAGCACAGTTACAAACAGGTAAATGATTAATCACCTGGCAAATAGCTGTTGAACCACATGAGCCGGGACAAGGATCTATACATTTATTTTTCAAACATGCTTTATCGAAAGGACAATCGGTATTTACAACGCATTCCGGCTTGCATATCTCATACGGGTTTCCAAAATATCCTAGTTCACAAATACATGCGGCAGCGCCGTTGGGAGATGATTTACAAACTGCGTTTGCTCCACAAGGCGATGGGTTACATGCGTCAACTGTTTCTACAGCTTGTGGTTTGACAAGACAATGAGTAAATGGATCGCCATAAAAGCCTTCTTTGCAAGAACACGTCGGGCTATGTAATCGAACTGAGCATTGCGTATTCATTCCACACGATCCCGGGCATGGATCTTTGCATTTAAACCTAATACAAGCTTTGCCTAAAGAGCAATCATCATTGGTCGAGCATTCTCGTCGGCATTGCGGCGGTGATCCTTCAAATGATGGTTGACAAGTGCAAATGTATGAATCTCCGTTTGGTAAACAGATACTATTAGGCCCGCATGGATTCGGTGTACATGGGTTCGTTGGTTCTACTGGTGCTGGTACTGAAAGTAAACGTATTTAATAATATTTTAAAGTATTGTTTGAAACTATACTTGCTGGTGAATGTTATGACGAGTAAACTATAAAGGCGCATAATTCTTTACGAGAAACAACATGCATAAAGTTAATATATGTTTTAGTTATTGGATTCTAGATTTGGTTTATTGTTTAGTTCTAACTAATAATACACTCAAAAATGGTTCTTAAAGTTATTCAATTCAATCAACCCATTTCTCCCTTTTTACAATTTATCCACGTATATATTCTTTATACTTCATTAATAATTATAATGACATCCAATTTCTATGTGGATTTGACTATCGGCTATCGTAAATAAAATACACGAAGACAATACTCATTATTGAAATAAACATTATTACATTTGATTGTGCCTCATCGATTATTTCATTGCTGATTATCTCCATAATTAAAAAAAACTTACCATAACATCTATCAAAAGGTGACCCTGTATATTTTTCTGGGCATGTACAAACAGGATTATGATTGATCACTTTACACTCAGCATTTATTCCACAAGCTCCAAGACATGGGTTCTGACATTTGTAGTTAATGCAGGCACGCGAAGGCTCGCAATCTGTACTTTGTAGGCATTCAAGTCTGCAGTTAGGTGGATTTCCAATATAACTATCTAAACAACTGCACACGGATTGGCCATTTATTTCTCTGCAAATACTATTTGGACCACATGGCGACGGATCACAGGGTGTCTTTTTCGGATCTGAAAACAAAGCAATAGTTCAGTTTTTTTTATAAGCCTTTGTTTTTGTTTTATATACAGTTTTTATTTATTTTAAAAGTCGCGGGAAACTGATGGATGGGAGGAGCACAGTAACGAGAATTTTGTGGAAGTCTCGATTCCCCGATCAAGTATAAATTTTATATAATATTGTTATTACTTTATTCATATAATTTAATAAAATAGAAATGATATGATCGACAAAGGAAGAAGATCTAGGTGTGTGAGACCAGTAGTGTTTGTGGAGATTTTCAGGAAACCTATTTGATGTTGACACGACCAAAAATGGTAGTAAAAATATAAGTTCTTATAAACTTACTTTCAATTTTGTGACATTTAACAAATGCGTTTCCTGTCATTTCAATAGGGCAACTGCAGGCAGCAACGTGGTTGTATACAGCGCATTCTGCATCTAGCCCGCACATGTCGATACAGGGATCAACGCACTTTCCCCGTGAACAAGCTTTGTCAAATGGGCAATCTGAGTTTAACACACAGTCTGGACGACATCCAAAATATGGATCGCCCCTATAATTTGGTAAACAAGAGCATGTTCCATTGTCACATTTAGAATTAACTCCACACGGCGATGGATAGCAAGGGTTCCTTTGCTGTGGTATATCTGTAAAAAATATATAAATATTGTTTCACTACATCTGTATACCTTTAGATCGTAATAATACGTATTTTGTAGTATACTATGTAAAGAAAGTTAACCCTAAATAAAAGCAAATAAATGAGTTATTACAATATCAAAAATATATATACAAAATCTAATTTCGATCTAGGCACACTAGTTAGTCAGAAATACAATTTCAATACAATTGTGGACATTATTTCAGGACAATGGAGCAAAGGGAAAAAGCAACAAATATGTTTACTGGGGAGAGGACATAGAGGTTAAAATTACCTTGTGGTTTCATAGAGCAGAATGTGAATGGATCTCCTTGAAAACCTTTAACACAGGAACACATTGGAGTATGGTTTACCACTTGGCACACGGCATTATTGCCACAAGAGCCGGTACAAGGATTCACACATTTTGTGTTTAGGCAAGCTTTGTCGTTGTTACAGTCACTGTTCACAGTACACTCTGGGCGACAGTTTGGCGGAACTCCCTTAAATCCAATTAAGCAAGAGCACGATGGAATTCCCCCTATATCTCTACATTCAGAGTTTAATCCACACGGTGATGGTACGCAAGGGTTAGCTGGTGACTCGATCACTGCTTGTATTTCTGAAAAAAATTGTAATAAAATACATACATACATACATATACTCACGGCTATAAATCCCTAGAAGGGGTAGCCAGAGCTAAGGAATTAGAAATTACTCAGCCACTTTTGAAAGTTGCATGGGGAAAAGATGGTGAAAAAAAAAAAAAAAAAGGTAATAAAATAAGGTAAATTAAACAAAAATATAGAAAAACATTATATTTTTTATGTATGTTTTAAAGTAAAAAATAGTTACCTTTATTTTCATAGCAATACGACAACGGATCTCCAGAAAATCCGGGCTTACACACGCAGATAGGGCTGTGGTTTATAGTTCTACACTGTGTATTACGTCCACAAGCAGCCGGGCATGGGTTCAAGCATTTCATGTTCTTGCATACATTGTCAAGTGAACATTCTGAATTTGTAATACATTCCGGACGACACAAAGGTGGTGACCCTTTGAATCCATCTAAGCATGTGCAAACTGCTAAACCATTTTGTTGTCTACATTGACTATTAGGACCACACGGTGATGGGTTGCATGGTTCTTTGGGTTCATCTGCAATAAAACATAAATTATTGGCACATCAAATCTCTTGCCCCATTTTCGTAGGCTGATTATGCTTGAGAACTAGAGACTTCTCTGTTTTACCTTTAGGTGATAACTATAACTCGATTGTAACTTACTAATGGAATGTAACTAACTAAAAATCTACTCTAACTGTGGATTATAACTTATGGGTTGAATAGGTACCGTAGTGAAGCCGACTTAGAGCTTCCACAATATATTAGTATGTCTACTGAACCTCTTTATGGCATATATATTTGAAAAGGTTATGATATTAACTGTTGGAGTATCTTAATCGCCTTAAACATTTGAAAGCTTTTTTATATTTGATTCGCGAACGTCTTTGAATTAGAGGCTTACCTTGAATTTTCAGGGTGCATATTTTATATGGGTCTCCGTAAAATTGTTCTGGACAAGTACATGTTGCAATGTGATTAACAACTTGACACAATGCATCAATACCGCATGTGCCGGGACATGGATCGAAGCATTTATTTTGCGAGCAAGCGAGATTCGATGGACAATCTGAATTAAGTATACATTCAGGTTTGCAATTCTCATAAGGATTACCGAAGTACCCAGTAACACAGGTACATGAGCCAACTCCATTTTGTTCTTTACATTCAGCATTTAATCCACATGGTGATGGAACGCACGGTGTTAGGCGTTCTTGTTCTACAGCGGCTACCTCAAGAGTACATGTCAAGAATGGATCTCCCGTATAACCAGGTTTGCATAAACAAATGGGCGTATGACTCACAACTCTGCACTGAGCATCAATGCCACATGAGCCAACACAAGGATCTTTGCATTTTTGGTTGATACAAGCCATCTTACGGTTGCATTCTGTATTACTGATGCATTCAGGTCTACAATTGGGTGGATATCCTTTAAAATCTGGCTGACATTGACATATTGCATTGTCATTTTGAACATTGCATAACGAATTTGGCCCACACGGCGAGGGCAAACATGGGTTTATATTGATATGCGGCGTATCCTGAATAGCTGTAACATAAACCCAATTCAAACAATATGTTGAAGGAACAGATTAAATTGCTTGCCCGAGTATATAAAGGGATACTTACGTATGGTTTGGCAGATAGAAAACGGATCTCCCGAATAGCCAACTTTACATGTACACACAGGATTATGATTAACCACAATGCATTGAGAATTAACTCCACAAGCCCCTTGACAAGGATCAATACACTTTTGATTCGAACAGGCTTGATTCAACTTGCAGTCAGAGCTCACTGTACATTCTGGTCTACAATTTGGTGGGTTACCGATATATCCTTGGATGCAGACGCATACGGCATGACCGTTAAACTCCTTACATTGGCTGTTAGGACCACAAGGTGATGGTTGACATAGATTCGGCAAAGCATCTGTGGGATTAAGAGTTGGTAAACGTTTATAAAAATATTCAAAACACTTCAACACTACTATTAAGAATGGGATTCATATTTTATACCTTGTATTTTAGAACAATAGTAAAACGGAGATCCCGTCATGCCAGGTGGACAAGAACACATTGGTGTATGATTGATAACTTGGCAAACTGCGTCAGTACTACAGGTACCATTGCAAGGGTCACGACATTTATTTCGGTAACAAGCTTTTTCGGTAGGACAGTCAGAGTTCAACACGCATTCTGGTTTGCAACCGAAATATGGGTCACCGTGATACTCCGGTATACATGTACATATACCATCTTTGCATTCAGCATTGGATCCACAAGGAGATGGAGAGCAGAGATCAATTTTCTCTATTTCTGAAATTTTAATATTATAATTATAATAAAATAGCAACCGGGTAAATTTTTAAAAATCTTGGATAACTATACGTACCATAGGGTTTCGGCAAACAATTGATGAACGGATTTCCAATATAATTTTGAAGGCACGAGCATATCGGCAAATGATTAACTACTGAACAAATTGCGTTATTTCCACAGGCTCCTGGACATGGATCGATACATCTATTATTAATGCATGCACTTTGAGCATTACATTCTGAATTTATGACACACTCTGGTCGACAGTGTGGTGCAGAACCAATATAATTTGGTAAACAAACGCATCTAGGATTGCCATTATACTCTTCACATAACGAATTTGGTCCACATGGCGACGGTACGCAAGGATTTATTGACTCCAGTGAAGTGATAGAAACCGGCACTGAAAATTCACCAAAGTTAATACAAATCATTATACTTTATCATACGCATAATATAATACAAATAAACAAAATTAAAAGCTTACTTTGAATGCAGTTAACAAATGGATCTCCTGTGTAACGATCTTGACAGGAACATATTGGATTGTGCATTATTACTCTACAATAAGCATTTAGCCCGCATTGACCTATACATGGATCTACACATTTATTATTTATGCAAGCTTTCTCCTTTGAACATTCACTATTGATTGTGCATTCTGGTCGACAATTTGGAGGAGCTCCAATGTACTCAGACCGACAACTACAAACAGCTTGATTATTTATTTCTTGGCATTGGCTGTTAGGACCACAAGGTGATGGAATACAAGGTGCAGGTTTTGATTCGTCTAAAACAAACATTACACACATTAGATAATATTATTTTGTCATTTTTTTGGACAGTTAGTAAATAATTTTGAAGTCATTACCTTGTTTAATAGTTGTGCAGTAAGAGAATGGATCTCCGGTTAGTCCTGAAGGGCAATTGCAAGTTGGGACATGATTCACGACCTGGCAAATTGCATTTGTTGCGCAAATACCTGGACAAGGGTCTTTGCAAGTATTTCTGATGCAACCTAGTCTGGGCGGACAGTCGCTGTTCAAAACACATTCTGGCCGACAACCTTCATATGGGTTTCCTAAGTAGGTGTTAATGCATCTGCATGATCCAATGCCATTCCTTTCAGTACATTCAGCATTTATTCCACAAGGGGAAGGTTCACAAGGTGATGAGTATTCTATTAAAGATTCTGCAATAGTAAAAGATTCGAAAGTTAATTACTTGTTGTAGTTCAGTTTGAAAAAATATTATATTATAATAAACAAATATTACCTGTTATAGGATTGCAGGAAATAAACGGATCTCCAGTCATATCAAATGGACATGAACATATAAGTGCATGGCTTACAACTTTGCACATGGCATTGTATCCGCAACTTCCAGGACAAGGGTCGACACATTTTTGGTTGATGCATGCCAAGTTGCTTGAACATTCAGAGTTGCTGACACATTCTGGGTGGCAATTAGGTGGAGAGCCAATGAATCCTTGGAAACAAGTGCACGAAGGAGTACCTCCGATAATTTTACAAATTGAATGAGGTCCACAAGGAGACGGCACACAAGCATCTGACGGTAATACAGGCTGTTCAACTGAAAGAAAAGTAGAGATTTGTTTAAATATCTAAGTTTAGTATTACGTCTGCAGTTGCAAAGGTATTGTAAAGGTAAATTACCTTTTATTATTACTTATTGGTTAAGATTTTTTCATAATAAAAATTTAAAAAATAACGTTACTAAATTCCCAACGGTTACCATCATTTATGCACCCCTACTTGTACAATGAATTATTAAAAGTTAGTGATATACGAGATTGTACAAAGAGGGAGGTAAACACAAAGGTTAAAAACTGGCTCATGACTATGAACTACTCAAAAATTTAAAATTTGATTCGAGTTGTTTCTTAAAAGGTTGAGACACATAACTTTAAAAATTACTTATTAACACCCACATGCGCGCGCATACACACACACACACACATCACACACACGCACACACACTCACACAGTTCTAATATGTAATTTTGAATATAAAGGTTCTCGAATTTTCTAAATGTTATGGTCCTTTTATTCAAAGTTTTGTAGACATCTTGATTAATTAATTATTAATAATTGATTTTATTGGTATAATTGTTTGTTATAATAATTTACAATTACAAAATTATTATTATTTTCGATTTATATTATGATTTAGTTTTAAGTTAAATGGATTAAGTTTTATATTTTAATGCTATTAATTTTCAACACTATTTTATCAATGAATTGTAATAACACTTTATAAAATTGGAATTGTTAAGTGTGTTTGGTACCCACCATACAGACTTTCCTAGTGTGGGGATGCATGTCTTGTGGTAATAAACTATTATTATTATTAAACGATTAAATACTTACTTATGGGTGTGCATCGTATAAATGGATCACCCGTATATGATGAAGGACATGAGCATATGGGATTATGTTTTATAACATTACACTTTGCACTGACACCACAAGTACCAATACATGGATTGATACATTTCTGGTTGTTGCACGCTTCGTTGGACGGGCATTCAGAACTCACGGTGCATTCCGGTCTACACAGCGGTGGGCTTCCCATGTATGAAGGTAGACATGAACAGACAGCCAAATTATTAACTTCTCTACACTGACTATTGGGTCCACATGGGCTAGGGTTGCACGGTTCACTTTTTTGTACTGGAACAAAATAATTTTGTTAAAGTCTAGACTAAGTTATAAAAAATAAGTTATTTGCAATAAATGAGTATTTTAATTAAAAAATCATGTACGTGACATGTCAAAGATTATAATTATGTATGTAGTGTTTACTTGTAAGTGTTTATGACGTGTATGTTTGTTTGTTTACTTGTAAGTGTTTACTGACCTTGCATCGGATGACATTCTATGAATGCATTTCCTGTCATTTCTTCTGGACAACTACACATAGGGATATGATTATATACATTACAAATTGCAGCTGGAGCGCATATTTCATGGCATGGATTTCTACATCTATTATTTATGCAAACTTTATCGGATGAACATTCACTATTTGTCACACATTCTGGTTTGCATCCTAAATAAGGATCGCCTTTATATTCTGGCAAACAAGTACAAGTCCCATCACGGCATTGTGCATTAAATCCACAGGGTGAAGGATTGCAAGGGTTTATTTCTTGAATATCTGAAAATAAAAAATGAAATACATGCAGGGATATAAAAAGGGTAATTGAGTCAAGCGAACTAAGTTTGACAACTGTATTAAACTTGCGATGTTTGCTTGTATAGAATTGCAAACTAATTTAAGTGATTATTCTTAACAAGTTTGCCTTTTTTTCACTGATTCGAAAGAAGGATATCTGCCAAGAAAAACCATATGTTTTTTTTATGGATATTTAGTGGATTGTAATTTTATCTCAGTTTGCTGTAGGGGTGGGTTCCCAGCCACAGCGCCCAACAATCACTCAAAACGCCTCCGATATCCTTAATTACCATTGACAACCCGAAGGAAGAAATTGACTCATCTCTGCTATTCTATTGTGCTACAAAACTACACAGCTCTGCCTTAAATGTGTAACTGTTGAACTTGAATAAGTAACTGTATAATCTATTTTAACACTTAATGCCAATTAGGGGGAAGGTAGAACGTTGGAATCAGCAATTATATTACCACCTAGGGGAAGAATTGGTAAAATTAAGGATCGTTGGTACTTTCATGTACAACTATAATGATACAGCTACTATCAATCATTTTAAAGGCCAAGTACTTCACCTACGGAAAAAACGATGTATCATAAAGCCAATAAACGTCCACTGCTGGACTGTGCTGTAAAATACGTTCAGAAAGAGAATTTCTTATAAAATCTACATACCTTGAACTGGCAGTTTTACACATCGTGTAAATGGGTCTCCAGTTAAACCTTGTTGGCAAACGCATGCAGGGTGGTGTTTAAACACAAGACAATCAGCATTTTCGCCACAACTTCCGGGGCATGGATCCCTGCACTTCATATTAAGGCATGCCATATTTGATGGGCAGTCTTCGCTTATAACACACTCTGGTTTACAATTCGGAGGTAGTCCTAAATAACCTGACATACAACTGCAAGCAGGATTACCACCCACATTTGAACATAAGGCATTTAATCCACACGGGTTTGGAGTGCATGGATTCTGTAAGCGCGTTGGACTTTCAAGCGGGACTGAAAAATAAGCAATACCAAAATTAGATTCTTTTCTTGAATCACAAACTGTTTGCGATGTAGAATATTAATACTAGCTGTAATACTTACTCTGAGGAGTGCACCGTATAAAAGGATCACCAGAGTATCCATTGTTGCAGGCACATATGGGACTATGGTTTACCACTCTGCAGTCAGTGTTATCTCCACATGGTCCTGGACACGGGGATACGCATTTTTGATTGACACAGGCCATATCTGACTGGCACTCTGTACTGATCGTGCATTCAGGGCGACATCCAGGAGGTGACCCAATAAAGTTTGGCATACACGAACAGACGCTGAGATTGTTATTTTCCCGACAGATAGTATTAGGCCCACATGGATTAGGATTACACGGTGTTACCGGAGTTTGTTGTACTGTAAGACATAAAAAATATGTTTAAGACATACACCGTAACACTTTTTATTTATGTTGTCAATTAAAATCCATAAAATTATTACCTTTCTGAACTGAGCACGAATTAAAGGGATCACCTTCGTAACCCGCCGGACATGAACATACAGGTAGGTGATTCACCACCGTACACGTTGCTAATGGTGCACACGTTCCTGGGCAAGGATCTTGACATCTACTTTGTATGCATGCTTTGTTCGGTGTGCAATCCGTATTTATAACACATTCTGGTCGACAACCTTCGTATGGATTACCCACAAAGCCTGTTATACATGAGCAAGAACCAGCTGAGTTTTGTTCTCTACAAATAGCATTAGATCCACAAGGTGACGGCTTACAAGGTTTGGATATTTCTTGTTTCATTTTGTTTTCTGGCTCACAGAATGTAAACGGATCTCCCACATAACCGATTTGACAGTAGCACATAGGAGAATGACTGATAGTTTTGCATTGCGAGTTTTGCCCACAAGCGTTGATACATGGGTCTACACATTTATTATTTATACAAGCTGTATTTATTGTACACTCACTGTTTGTAACACATTCTGGCTTGCAATAAGGTGGTGATCCAATATAGTTTGGTAAACAGGAACATGATGGTAGACCTGAGTGCTCTTTACAAATTGAATGTGGGCCACATGGTGATGGTGTACACGGTGTGACAGTGTCTTGCAATGGAGGTAATAGTAAACATCTTATAAATGGATCACCAGAATACTTGGGCGGACAGCTACAAATAGCATTATGCTTGATAACTTTACAATCTGCATCTACACCGCAGGCGCCGATACAAGGATTTATACATTTCTGATTATTACAAGCCATATTCAGAGGACAGTCAGAGCTGATTATACACTCAGGGCGGCACATTGGAGGACTACCTTTGAAGCCTTCAATACACGAACAGACTGCTTGACCGTTTATTTCCTTACATCGACTATTTTGTCCGCAAGGTGATGGACTACATGGATTAGTTACGAGTGGTGTTGGAATAGAATGGCAATCGAAGAAAGCATTTCCAGTAAAACCTTGCGGACAAGTACACATTGCAACGTGATTTACAATATTACAAAAAGCATTTTTGGCACATATATTGCTGCATGGATCGACGCATTTGTTTTGAATACAAACTTTGTCTTTAGCGCAATCAGAGCTCAAAACGCATTCTGGTCTGCACCCAATATTGGGATCTCCAGTATAATCATCTATACAAGAGCAAACTCCATCTTTACATAACGCATTTTCTCCGCACGGTGACGGATTGCAATTGTCCATTGGTAGGGCGGGTGCTGAAACAAATGAAGAATGCGTGAGTAATATTTAAATTATGTCATTGAATACTGTATATGTGTGCTAAATAAAAAAAAAACTTTTCTTTTTTCTTTTCTTTTTTAATAGTTGTCGGAGGTATATGATTGGCTCACTTAATTTTCAATTTTACATATGACTATGGATATGTATCAAATAGAATGAAATATTGAAGAGCTTCATCATAAAGCATTTAATCAGAAGATTCTTGAAATGCCTTAGATTTTTGAAGGCCATTCTTTCAATTTACAATGGAATTCGCCTTTCTTTCTTACACGTATTTGTTTTAATTTTGATTGTATAAAATTATTATATAATTGTGAAGCGATTGGTGTAAAAAATCCGTAAATGCAACTTTTCTTATGGTGAAATTTCGATATTACTTACTTTGAAGTTTTATTGTGCATAACGTGAATGGATCTCCAGCGTAACCTTCAGGGCAGGTACACATCGGAGTATGATGTTTAACTGTACACAGAGCATTATTTCCACAGGCACCTTCACACGGATTCCGGCATTTCTGCTGAATGCATGCTTGAGAACTAATGCATTCGGAATGAATTATACACTCTGGTCGGCAATAAGGAGGAGTACCCACAAACTCTTTGGAGCATATACAAGAAGGTATATTATTCACTACTTGGCATATAGAGTTAGGTCCACATGGTGAAGGAACACAAGGATTTTTGTATGGCTCTAATTCAGAATTCGCTATCGGTGCTGTAAAAAATACATATTAAAATTATGTAGCACATATTTATTATTATTTTGTAAATGAAAGCGTATGTTCACAATTTTGTTATTTTAACAAATGAATCATTTTTTTAAATCTGTATAAATATAACTAAGGTAAACATGAACGTTCACGCCGTTTATCCCCGAAGGAGTTGGCAGAGGAACCAACCCTTCTGAACAACAACATAACAATTAAGGTAACTAATAAGTATTTTAACTTGATACAAAAATAACGTTTTTTACTTACGCTTTATCGGTGTGCACATCGTAAACGGATCTCCAGTGTAATGAGATTTGCAGAGACACATTGGACTGTGATTTATAACTTTGCAATCTGTGTTAAGTCCACAAGCATTTCTACAAGGGTTGTCACATTTTTGGTTCACACAAGCTTTGTCTAGTGAACATTCACTGCTGCCAATACATTCTGGATGACAAGCTGGTGGTACTCCAACAAAATCTGGTAAACAGGAGCATACAGCTTGCTTATTGATATCCTTGCATTGACTGTTATGTCCGCAAGGTGACGGCTGGCAGACATTGATAGGTGTATCTGATACTCCTAAAACAATTAAGGTATGGTTATTTAAGATACAAAATTAAAAAGTATTCATATTTTGTTCATTTACTTACTATTGATAACACAGTAACGATAAGGGTCTCCTGTGTATCCTTGATCGCAGAAACAGACAGGAGCATGGTTTACTACTTGACATAAAGCATTTTCAGCGCATGAACCAGAACATGGATCTTGGCATTTATTCCGTAGACATGCTTTGTTTGAAGGACAGTCCGTATTAACTGAACATTCAGGCTTGCAACCTTCATAAGGATTTCCGTAATAGTCAGGTAAGCAAGAACAAGCTCCTGCACCCCTTGATTCTTTACATTCGGCATATGTACCGCAAGGTGATGGTTGACATGGGGTCGATATACTCTCAGAAACTATTGATTTGTGGCAACCAATGTATGGATTTCCAGCGTAGTCAAAGATGCACGAACAAGTAGGCGAATGACTTACAACGTGACATTCAGCATTTGAACCGCATAATCCAATACAAGGATCTATGCATTTCTGATTAACACATGCCAAATTCGACGAACATTCAGAATTACTTATACATTCTGGACGACAGTGAGGAGGTGTACCCAAATATCCAGGAAGGCAAGAGCAAGATGGATTGTCTAAGATCTGTTTGCATTCTGCGTTAGGTCCACAAGGTGATGGCTGGCAAGGATTTACACGTTCCGGTTCATTTCGTTGCATTGAACATCTGATAAATGGATTCCCTGTATAAGATTCAGGGCATGAACAAATTGGATTATGATTGATTACTTGACAGACAGCTTGTACGCCACAAGCTCCAAGACAAGGATTAATGCATTTTTGGTTGCTACAAGCTTCACTTGGCGGACAGTCGCTGCTGATAACACATTCAGGTCTGCATGTAGGAGGCGTTCCTATATAGCCAGTGAGGCAAGAACATGCCGCTTGTCCATTAATACCGCGACATTGGCTATTCGGACCACAAGGACTTGGCTCACAAGGCTGTGGTATATCCACTGAAAATATAAAATAAAAACATTTACACATTATAAAAAAAATATTATCCAAATAAAATAATAAGTTGCACACTTATCATTTTACCTTTTAGTTCTATACATTTCACAAAAGCGTTTCCGGTCATTCCAACATTGCAACGACACATCGGAATATGGTTTATTACTTCGCAAATTGCATCAATCCCACAGGTGCCTTCACAAGGGTTGAAACATTTTTGTTTAATGCATGCTTTATTTTCTGGACAATCTGTACTCAGAACACATTCTGGTCGGCATTCCAAGTAAGGGTCACCACTATATTCCGGAAGACAAGAGCAATCCCCTTTGTTGCAAATCGCATTTAAACCACAAGGTGACGGATTACATAAATCTTTATCTTGTTGGATCAGCCCTGAAAGAAAATATCAATGTACTATCGTATTAACTAAGAATTAAGTCATTAATTAATTATCTACTAAACTATTAAAAAAAACTAGACATTTTTTTGTGTATAATATTTTTTTGTGTATAATTTAGTAGTAGAGACTTACTTATGGGTTTGCATTCTGTAAAAGCATCTCCATTGTAGTTTGAGAGACAAGTGCATATTGGTGTATGGTTTAATACTATACATTGTGCATTTAGACCGCACGAACCAGGGCAAGGATCTCTACACTTTTTATTGATACATGCTTCGTTACTAGGACATTCAGCGTTGATAAGGCATTCTGGTCTACAACTTGGTGGTGCTCCTATATTATCTGGCAAACACGTACAAGATACAACTCCATTTACTTCTCGACATTCACTAAACAATCCGCACGGAGATGGTTGACATGGATTTTTGTTATGATCATAATGAGTCATTGTAGTTGTTATCCATGGATGACACCGAGAAAATGGATCCCCTGTGTACTTTTCAGGGCAAGAACATATAGGACTATGGTTAATTACAATGCAACGAGCATTTTGACCACATTTTCCGATACAAGGATCCACACACCGCATTGACATACAAGCTTCATTAAACGGACATTCAGCGCTGACAACGCACTCTGGTCTACAATTGGGAGGACTGCCTTTATAATCTTGAATACAAGAACAAACAGCTTGGCCATTGCGTTCTTGGCATACGCTGTTAGGACCGCATGGTGATGGAGTACACGGGCTTGTTACTGATTCGACAGCTGCAATAACGTAAATAAAATGATTAATTTATAATAAAAAGGATATACTTAAAAAAAACTGATAGTTATAAATACAAATATAAATATTCACCTTGTGTTATCACACATTTCTGGAAAGGATTTCCCGTGAATCCGGGTAAACAAGTACATATAGGTACATGATTTATAGTTTCACATTGACCATTCATTGCACATAATCCAGGGCAAGGATCTAAACATTTATTTTTTTGGCAAACTTTATTAGATGGACAATCAGAGTTTATAGTGCATTCAGGACGACAACCCTCATAAGGATTTCCAAAGTAGCCTGGCACACATAAACAGGAGCCAACATTATTTTGTTGTTTACATATTGAGTTGCTACCACAAGGTGATGGTTGACATGGGTTCAATTTTATATCTTCATTGAATGTCTGTACCGGGCGGCAAGTAGTGAACGGATCCCCATTGTAGCCAGTTGGACAAATACAGTTCGGTGTATGACTGACTACAACACATTGCGCTTTTAATCCACAAACTCCAACACAAGGGTCTGAGCATTTATTGTTTATGCAAGCTTTAGTAATCGGACACTCGCTATTGCTTATACATTCCGGTCTACAATTAGGTGGAGCACCTAAGAATTCCGGCATACAGGAACAAGATGGTGTTTCTTTAGTTGCTTGGCAAATAGAATTAGGTCCACAAGGTGAAGGATTGCATGGATTAACAGAAAGCGATGACTCCAACGCTGAAAACAAAATTTATTTCAATTTTTCTGGCAATTTCAAAATACCATCAAAATACAAATAAAATGTTTCACTTACGCTTAGGGATGCATCGGTGGAATGGGTCTCCAGTATGGCCGATTGGACATGAACAAATCGGATTATGGTTGACCACTTTGCAAATCGCATTTTGACCGCAAGTGCCAAGGCATGGGTCGATACATTTTTGGTTGTTACATGCTTTAACTAATGGACATTCAGAACTAGTTATACATTCCGGTCTACAAGTTGGAGGATTACCCAAGTAATTCGGTAGACATGAACATATTGCCAAATTATTTATGTCTTTACATTGACTATTAGGACCACATGGGCTGGGGCTGCACGGATTACTGGTTACAGAAGCTGAAACAATTTGTTATTAAATGTACATTTTTTATAGCTTCGATATTCATTCCAAGAAGTTAAAGGAAATAAGTTTGTTCTCGTAATAAAGGAGGGACAGAAACTAAGAACCAAAATATACTTATTTTTATTTACTAGACTACATACATACATACATATACTCACGCCATTAGTTCCCATTGGGGTAGGCAGAGACAATTGATTGCCACTTCGTACGATCCTGACAAACCTCTCTAGCTTCGTTTACATCCATCAATCTTTTCATACATGCTCTTTTATTCTTCATACTTCGGACGCCAGCCTTTTTGAGCACACTCTTAATTTGGTCCAAGTGTGTTCTCCGTGGTCGTCCTCTACTAACATTACCATCCACACTAGCTCTATAGATCCCTTTTACCAATTTTCTATCATCCATCTTCTCTATGTGCCCAAACCATCTCAACATTCCTTTTTCTATCTTTCTTACAATATCATCTTTCACACCACACTTTTCACGAATAACACTATTTCTCACTCGGTCACATAATCTAACATTACAAATTTTTCTGAGGGACCTCATCTCTACTGCATTCACTCTGCTCTCATGCTTCTTCTGCCACACCCAACATTCGCTTCCATACATAAGCGTAGGAACAAGAACAGCATCATGCACAGCCATTCGGGCCTTTTCAGACACCGATTGACAGGTCATTAGGCTATTCATTGCTCCATTTACCGCATTACCCTTTTTCACTCTTCTTTCAATATCTTCATCACATTTTCCATCCCTTGTAAACAAACTTCCCAGATATACAAACTCCTTCACCTGTTCCACATCCTTACCATCAATCGCAATCACGCATTCTGTCACATCTTCCTGTCTCTCAAAAACCATCGTTTTGGTCTTATCCACATTCACCCTCATTCCCTTTCTTACAAAAGACTCACATGCAATATTCATCATCTCTTGCAACTCTTCTGCCGACGATGTAAGTAGCACTTGATCGTCAGCATACAAGAGGCATTTAATGATGAATCCACTCATTCTTAGTCCATAATCACTTTCACTACTAGACTAGTTTTACTAATAGGGTTAACACCTTTAATTTAAGTATAGTAACTATCAACAACCAGTGTAGTATAGCATCGATCTTAAATTTTCACTAAAAACATAGCATAGGATATTGATTTGTTTCAGTATTGTTTACGAATTCTTATAACAATAATGTAAAAAAAAATGAACATGAAAAAAAACGTAAATAATTCAAAAAATTAAGTACCTGAAACTGTTTTGCAGGATACAAATGGGCTCCCAACAGTACCAGGTGGACAAGAGCACATTGGTATATGGTTGATCACTTCACAAATTGCATTATTTCCACAGGCTTGTGGACATGGGTTCACACATTTGTTTTTCGTACAAATTAAGTTTCTATGGCAGTCTTGACTAACCAAACATTCGGGTCGGCATCCTACGTAGGGATCACCAAAATATCCCTCTTCACACAAGCATTGACCATCGCTACATTTAGCATTAGAGCCGCAAGGCGAAGGGGAGCAAGGGTCAGATGGTAGCGCATCTATAAGAAACATGATAATGTAATAACTCTCTAAAATTTATTATTTATCTAAATTTGTATCAAAACATACCTTCCATTGTCAATAAACCGCATGTGTCAAAAGGATTGCCTTTATAACCTTCCAAGCAAGAACATATAGATACATGATTTATAACAGAGCATCTCGCATTTAAGCCACAGGATCCAGGGCAAGGGTCTTGACATTTTTCATTTATACAGGCACGGGAGCTTTGACAATCTTGATTCGTAACACACTCTGGTCTGCAGTTAGGAGGACTACCAATATAGCCATTCCTACACGTGCACGATGCCAACCCTCTTACATTGCGACATTCAGCGTATAGACCACACGGAGATGGAATACAAGGATCTCTGTCCTTAAAATCATCATAGGCTATTTGAGATATAGGGTTGGGATAACATCTAGTGAATGCGTCACCTGTGTACCCGTTGTCACAAGAACATATGGGATTGTGATTTATAACGCGGCATTGAGAATGCTCTCCACATGGTTCTGGGCATGGATTGAGACATTTGCTGTTTATACAACTTTTGTCACTTGGACATTCGGAACTCAATACACATTCTGGCCTACAAGTTGGTGGTTGGCCTACAAAATCAGGTAAGCAACTACAAGCTGCTTGTCCATTTACAACTCGGCATTGGGTATTTAATCCGCAAGGATTTGGGAAGCAAACATTTACCACTACATCCGTTTCGGCTGCAAAATAATATGACACTATTAATGATGAAAACTATAAATCTTAACATAAAATCTTAAGTAGTATTTACTTTAACAATTCAAACTTACGTGTAATATAATGGCAACGTTTGTACGGATCGCCTGTAAATCCAGTTTGACACAAACAGATCGGTGAGTGATTAACCACCAAACATTCAGCACCATCTCCACATCTTCCAGGACATGGATCTTGACATTTTTGGCCAATACAGGCTTGATTCCCGGAACAATCAGAATCTACCAAACATTCCGGCTGGCATCCTTCATAAGGATTACCAAAATAATTTTCAATGCATAAACAAGCCCCGACGCCATTCTGCTCGCGACATACTGCATTAATTCCACATGGAGAAGGCAAACATGGAGTCAAATTATCATGTATTTGGTTAAAAGTACACCGCGAGAATGGATCTCCTCCATAACCGTCTGGACATGAACACATAGCACTATGGCTTACAACTTTGCATTCTGCATTTTCTCCACACGCGTTAACACATGGATCTTGACATTTTTGATTGATACAAGCTAGACTTGTTGGGCATTCGCTACTGCTTACACATTCTGGCCTACAGTTTGGTGGGTGACCTCGATATTGAGGTAAACAAGAACAAGATGGGTTGCCATTTATTTCTTTACACAATGAGTTGGGACCGCAAGGAGATGGTTGGCACATATTGACTACCAATGGTAATGTATCTGCAAAAGCACAAAAAGAACCTGTAGTTGAAAGTTGCACTATAAAAACATTATTAATGCATGGGTTTGATATTTTATAGGACTAAATAAACACTTGTTACATCAACTTCCAAATGTGGCTATAGAGTTTCTAGCCTTTATAGCTCTGGCTACCCCTTTTTGGTATTTATGGTTGTAAGTATGTATGTAACTATACATTTCAGCAAATAAACTTATTTAGGGGTGAAAACTAGAGTATTTATTGAAAGCTATGCTCTATATTATGAAAGTTTTGTGACTTACTAGTACTGTCAATTAATAATCTCTACCTGGCCTAATAAAATCTATGAATGTATGATTTTTCCAGAAATACTTACTTTCAATTAACGAACACATAACAAAAGGATCGCCAGTATACATTTCAGGACAAGAACAGATCGGATTGTGATTGTAAACATCACATTTAGCTCGAAGTCCACACGCGCCCATGCATGGATTAATACATTTCTGTTTAATACACGCTTTGTCTTGTGTACATTCAGAGCTTAAGACGCATTCCGGTCTGCATGCAGGTGGTACTCCTTGATAGCCAGGCAAACACGAACAAACAGCTTGATTATTTATCTCTCTACATATACTGTTTGGACCACAAACAGCAGAACCACATGGATTTTCCGGTTGTTGATCTAGAAAAAAATAAAGTTTTATATTTATACTACGTGATAGCTCAATGGGTAGAACACCGGTTATCGTGCAGGCGACTAGTGTTCAAATCCCGGGTCGGACCTACACCAATTTGTCTTTTATAAAGAAAGTGTGGTTAATTTATCACGGTTGTTAACGGTGAGGGAAAATATCGTGAGGAAACTCACATGGCTGAGTTGTACTTAGTCTTGTGACCGTGTATTCGTACTAAACGGCGATAGGCCTGCCCCCTATCACGTGAGTACACTGTCCATGCAAAACGTGGGTACTCTAAACGCCAGGTGACAATGTCACGTGATGTTCAGAAGTATTAGTACCTCTGCCAACCCCTTCGGGGATATTACGCGTGAACGTTTATGTTATATTTATACTCTCATAATTATTTAATGCAAACACAACACTTAAGCAAAAGATGAAAATCAACTTACTTCTCATAAGGTTGCAAATAACGAATGGATTTCCAGTAAAACCAGCTATGCAACTGCACATTGGAATATGATTTAATACTTGGCAATTTGTGTTTTGTCCACATGCATCGACGCAAGGATCCAAACATTTTTTGTTTATACAAGCTTTATTTTGATTACAGTCAGTACTAAATATACACTCTGGACGACAGCTGAAGTATGGATCTCCTTGATAGTCATCTAGACATTTACATTGGCCATTATCACATTCCGCATTCGACCCACATTTCACTTCTGAACAGGCGTCAGCATATACTTGCTCTATTTGTAAAGGTTTTTGCACACAGAAATTAAACGGATCACCTTCATAGCCTTCAATACAAGAGCATATTGGAATGTGATTTAAAACTTCACACTTCGTAAACGATCCGCAAGATCCAACACATGGGTCCTGGCATTTTGAATTAATACAGGCACGGTTGCTTTGGCACTCTGAGTGTATTGTGCACTCCGGCCTACAATTAGGAGGGTTTCCAACATAGTTGACTAAACACGAACAAATTGCTGAACCTTGAAATTCTCGACACTCAGCATTAGGGCCGCAAGGAGAAGAAGAGCAAGGACTTATGGCCACGTCCATGGACATTGGTTCTGAAGAGCAAAAACAAATGTTAATGGTATTTTATACATGAAAAAATTACTATTTACAATCATGGTAAGTACAAGCAAGGTTTAAATGTTTTTTCTCTTCGATTTAAATGTAAACGCTGCTGTCAAGAAAGTATAACTAGTGGTCAATTGGATAATACAATTTGGTGATTAGGTAAAATTTTTGTGGTTTTTTTTAATGAATAAACAATCACAAACCAACCCTTTGGGTGTTTTCGTGATAATACTATTGTAAAAACAAATAAACTAAAATAACTTACTTTGTATTTTTTCACATAAAATAAATGGATCTCCTGTATAAGCAGCTTTACAAGAACAAATAGGATGGTTATTAATAACTTTGCAGTCCGAATTTCTTCCACATGGACCGGGGCAAGGGTTGATGCATTTGTTAGATTGACAAGTTTTGTGAGAAGGACATTCTGTATTGATAACACACTCCGGTCTGCAATTAGGTGGAGAACCAAAGTAATTTGTTAAACAGGAGCAAATGGCTTGATCATTTCTCGATTTGCATTGGCTGTTAGGGCCACAAGGTGAAGGTGAACACACATCATTGGGAACGACCACTGGTTCTGAAATTTCAATTAATAATAAGCAAACTACTAATTGTTTTAAGAAACCAAAACAGTTGAATAAGAGTACTTACCAAAGTGATAACAATATTTAAATGGATCTCCAGTATATCCTTGTGTACAAGTGCACATTGGTGAATGATTCACCACTTGACAAACTGCATTTGTACCACAACTTCCAGGACAAGGGTCTACACACTTTTTATTAATACAGGCTTTATTTATATCGCAATCTGTGCTTACAACACATTCGGGTCGACAACTCTCATAAGGATTACCAACATAGCCTTCCATGCAGGCACATGATCCAGCATTGCCTTTAACATTGCATTTAGCAAAAGTTCCACATGGGGAGGGTTCACAAGGGTTATTGTATATCTGAATACGAGTTGGAGATAGATTGCAACCAATAAATGGATCCCCGGTGTATCCAATAGCACATATGCATATAGGGGAATGGCTAACTACTCTGCATTCCGCATTTGGACCACAAACTCCGATACAAGGATCCACACATTTTTGGTTTATGCATGACTGACTTGATTGACATTGTTCGTTACTGCTACATTCTGGCCTGCAATTAGGTGCTTGTCCTTGGTAGTTGTCCATACAGGTACACAATGCAACTCCATTCACTTCCTTGCACAAGGAGTATGGTCCACAAGGTGATGGTTGACAGGGGTTGGTGCGTACTGGCTCTCTTTCAGCTGTTGAATTGTATATAAATTTAGTCAACTTAAATTAAACCTATTTCATGCAAAAAAGGAAACACTGGCTTTACTTACGTAATTTAATACATCTTTGAAACGGATCTCCGGTAAATGAAACCGGGCAAGAACAAACGGGGCTGTGGTTCAAAACTTTGCATAATGCATTGACCCCACATGAACCTGTGCATGGATTTATGCAACGTTGGTTGCTACAAGCTTCATTGAGAGGACATTCAGAACTGGTAGTGCATTCGGGGCGACACGTTGGAGGTGAACCAATAAAGTTTGGAGCACACGAGCAAACAGCCTGGCCGTTTACTTTTCTACACAAACTATTCGGTCCGCAAGGTGTTGGTTGACACGGATCATTAACCGTTAGTTCTGTAAAATTTTATTGTGTTTAAAAATAAAGCAACATACAGATAGGCAGACATAACAAAACATACAGATTTTAAATGCAAAAACAATGATATACTGATAAATTTCCAATCAATATAAATAAGTGTTACCTGGAATAAGCCGACATGAGAGGAACGCATTTCCAGTCATTCTCTCAGGGCAACTACACATTGGTATGTGATTGATTACAGTACAAATTGCTTCAGAAGCACAAGTACCAATACAAGGATCTTTGCATTTACGATTGATACATGTTTTGTCGTGAGGACATTCAGAATTCTGAATACATTCAGGACGGCAGCCTGTGTAAGGATCACCTTGATATTCATCAATACACGAACATTTACCATTGGAACAGATTGCATTAGGCCCACATGGTGATGGATTACAGGAATCGATGGGGTCTAGAACAAAATAAAAATTATAATACTTTCAATCTACGTACAAAAATTTGAATGTGACCTGTACCACACGTGTGAACGCATAGGAAAGTTTATAACATGAATTAAAAACATGGTGTCTAAAAAGACTCACAAGGCTGTGTTTATAATTAGTCCACTTTTTTCTCGTGATTGTGAGTGATTGCCTAAAATAAACTGACTACATCAAATATGTATAACTTAAATGTATATTAAAAGAATTATTACTTTTACAAAAACTCCGGAATGGCCCCTCAACATGTAAATGTAAGCGTACATTACAACCCATTAGTTCCCATTGGGATAGGCAGAAACTATGAATCATCACTTTATGAAATCCTGGCAAACCTCTCGGGCATACATAAAAAGCTAAGAAACAAACAATTATAGTCAACATACAATTGATTTAGCTTAGTGGGAATTGAAACCACGACCTGCGGATCTACTAGCGAATGTCATATAACACGGACGTGTTTTTTTTTCTTTACTAATAAATATTAATAAAAATTATTTACAATTAGAGTCGGCTAGAATAGCATTACCCCATTTCTTCCCATGGGTGTTCATAAGAGTCAGTTAAGGGTTTTTTATCTAATTTATACCATCTTCCTTCCACACAACTTCCAAACGTGGCTGATAAATTTAAATTTAAATTTTTAATTTAAAAAATTTTAAAGCCGTGAGTATATGTAAGTATGTTGTGATAGTTGCACATAACTAGTAATTATTGTATATTTACCATTTTGGACGTGAGGTATACATTGAGTAAAAGCGTTTCCAGTATAACCTTCATTGCATGTGCAAATTGAGACATGCTTAATAACTTGACAATTAGCATTGATTCCGCAGGATCCAATGCAGGGGTCTTTGCACTTTTGATTAAGACAAGCTAAATTGCCAGGACATTCTTCATTTATAGTACATTCAGGTCTACAATTCAGAGGACTTCCTTCAAAAGTAGGTAGACATGAACACGATGGAATTCCATTGACGTCCCGACATTGCGAATTAGGTCCACAGGGTGATGGTAAACATGGGTTTGTTTTCATCAGAGGTTCATCGTGTACTGAAAGATAAAACAAATTATATCGTAAAGAAAACTTCAAGACTATCATCACTTTCTGAATCGAATATATACTTACTTTTGATCTTGTAACATCTTGAAAATGGATCACCAGTATAGCTTTCCTGGCAGGTGCATATTGGACTGTGATTTATCACCTTACAAAAGGTGTTTAATCCGCATGGGCCAGGGCAAGGTGAAATACATTTCTGGTTCCTACACGATTTTTCAGGAGGGCACTCTGAGCTAACAACACATTCAGGGCGACAATTTTGAGGGGACCCGATATATCCAGGTAAGCAAGAACAAACGCTTTGACCATTCACGATTCGGCATTGACTGTTTGGGCCACATGGAGAAGGACTACAAGGATCTACTGGTATATTATTTTCTTGATCTGATGAATAAAAAAAACATAAATAATGACATACAAGCATGCTCATTAATGAAATGCTATGAGACAACATACTTACATCGTAAACATCTTCGGAAGGGGTCACCACTAAATCCAGGACGACATATACAAAGTGGAGAGTGATTAATGGTTTGACAGTCAGCATCCATAGCACATGTGCCAGGACAAGGGTCTATGCATTTATTTCTAGTACATGCTTTATTGCTTGGACAGTCAGAGTTAACTAAACATTCTGGGCGACAACCTTCATATGGGTTACCGAAATATCCTTCATCACAGGAGCAAGCCCCAGCTCCGAATCTTTCCTCGCATTTAGCGTTCGGGCCGCATGGAGATGGCGTGCATGGTGACACAAACTCTTCTATTGATAACATAGCTACGTCGCATTGAGCTGTAGCATCACCAGTAAAGCCTTCTGGACAGAAACAAGTTGGTGTATGGCTGATAACTCTACACATTGCACCTACCCCACAAGCTTGGATACATGGATCTTTACATTTCATATTTATACAAGCCATTTGATTTTGACATTCTCCATTAGTAGTGCATTCCGGTCGACAATTTGGTGGACTTCCAGTAAATTCGGGCATGCATTGACATGACGGTAACTCTCCACCGACTTGCTTGCATATTGAATTAGGCCCACAAGGGGTAGGTTCACATGGATTCGTTATTTGAATCGATTCTGGAACAGAAAACCATGCATCATATTTCAATTTTACATGTAATACAATATATTTTTAAATATATGGTTAATGAAAAAACTAACTAATGTTATGATCATCATATTATTTAATAACTGCATTATGCGAAATGTTGCCAAATGGGCATTCCCTTTCCAAATTAATTTTGTTATGAATGGTTTTTTTTATAACGCATTCTTATTTTTTAATAATTAAATGTGTGCCTTTTGTGTAGTAACCGAAAATTCTGTTGCACTCGCCCGTTTAGCACTAGAAAATGTTGAGTTGGAATATAACTTTATTAACAGGCTCAAAACAGCTCGTAGCATAGAAAGTAGAATAGAATAACTTTTTATTACACACTAAACATTAAATACTTACATCATACTATATTATGAAAGTACAAAATAGGTGTAAATGACTTACGTATAGGTGAACATCTTGTAAATGGATCACCAGTGAATCCAGGAGAACATGAACATATTGGGTTGTGATTAATAACTTGGCATTTGCTAGCAAACCCGCAAGCTCCTGCACATGGATCGACGCATTTCTGATTGGAACACGCTCGATTTTGAGGGCAGTCCGAACTATAAACGCACTCTGAACGACAAGTTGGTGGGGAACCCAGATATCCCGACAAACAGGAACAGATTGCTTGATCATTCCAATTTTTACATTGACTATTTGGCCCACATGGACTTGGTTGACAAGGGTTTTTGGAAATCGTATCTATAATATGTAAATTAGTACAATAAGTAACTAAGAATATTGTCTAAATACTTTAAGGTAAAAATATTTATTCTGAGGTGAAGTATTTGTTGTTTAGCTTAACTGGATAAGAACAATGGTAATGTTTCTAGAGTGAGAATTTACGTAAAAATAAAGTGTACTTGTAACATTTAGTGTAATCAATAGTTTAGTATAAAAACTAACCTTTCATTGGGAGACACTGTATGAACGCATTACCCGTTGTTTTTGAGGGGCAAACACAAACTGCCACATGGTTAAAAACTTCACAATTAGCATTTAGGCCACAAGTATTGTCGCATGGATCAATGCAACGCTGATTTACGCAGGCTTTGTTGACTGGACATTCGGAACTTATGACACATTCAGGGCGACACCCAAAATAGGGATCACCATTAAAATCAGGCAGACAGGTGCATGTTCCACCACGACATTGAGCGTTAGGACCACATGGTGATGGATTGCATTCATCCTGCACAGCAACATCTAAAAAATAATGTAAAGGTAAATACGATATCATTTATATATTGTATATTTTAACAAAATAAACTATGCTTCAACCTACCTTTAACGGGTTGAAGAGAACAACGACTAAATGGATCCCCGTCATATCCACTAGCGCATGTACAAATTGATATATGATTTTGCACTACACAATCAGCATTCAACCCACATAATCCTGGGCAAGGGTCTACACATTTCTGATTTATACATGCTTTATCGCTTGTGCAGTCTGTACTGATAGTACACTCTGGGCGACAGTTAGGAGGACTGCCAATGTATTGTGGAAGACACGAACATGACGGTCCCCCGCCGATATCTTTACATTGCGAAAATGGTCCGCAGGGTGACGGTAAGCAGGGATTACGTAAATCAATGCTACTCAATTCTGAAATCCAATAATAACATTAACATTAAGTTTCCAATTAATGTATAAAAAACAATAGAAAATAATTTTATTACACACCTGGCATTGGATAGCAGCGGCTAAATGGATCACCCGTAAATTTTTCTCGACATGAGCAAATAGGACTGTGGTTTATAACATGGCATTCGGAATTTTGTCCACATGCTGCGACACATGGATTTTTACACTTATGGTTTTTACAATAGCTATCTTGTGGACAATCTGAACTAACCACGCATTCAGGTCTACAATTTGGAGGAGATCCATTGTATTCTGCTTTACACGTGCATGCAGCTTGATCGTTAACATTCTTACAAATGCTATATGGACCACACGGAGATGGTTTGCAAGGGTCTTTTACAACATCCATTTCTGAAAAATATTCAAACATGTCATAACATACCACAATTTAAGTTTTAGAAAAAAAATGGTTTATAATTAAAAAACTAGATTATTTATTTCGTTACACAAGCGGTACTTAATTGTATTTTTTTTATTTTAGTTTCTTCAACTTAGCATTGAAAACGCAAGAATGGTATGGTGATTTAAAAACATAATTTAATTACCTTGAGAAGCTAAAGAACAATGCATATATGGATTCCCAATATATCCTTGCTCACATTCACATTTAGGAGTGTGATTTATAACAAGGCATGAGGCATGTGGACCGCATACATTCTGACACGGGTTATTGCATTTATTTTGTATACACGCTAAGTTCCAAGCGCAATCTGAATTGACCGTGCATTCGGGTCGGCAACCTTCATAAGGATTTCCAGTGTAATCAGGGCGACAAATACAAGAACCGGCACCACCGAATTCCTTGCACAAAGCGTTTGGACCACATGGCGAAGGCATGCAAGGCGTCAACGGCACGTCATCAATAAGACATCTCAAGAACGCATCACCCTTATAACCAGGTGGACATATACACTGCGGCGTATGACTTATAACTTTACATTCAGCATCTTGACCACAAACTCCAACGCAGGGATCTTTACATTTAAAGTCAATGCAAGCTAATGAGTTTGAACATTCAGAGTTTGCAATACATTCCGGTCGGCAATTAGGTGGACTACCAATGTGCTCTTCCAAACAAGCACACGAAGGTGAACCACCAACTTCTTGGCAAATTGAATATGGTCCACAAGGCGATGGTAGACATGGATTAATTATTGCTGGTTTTTGCTGGTCTGAAAATATATTTCATATTATTATCATACTTTTTTTTAAGTTATTTGTAAGTATTTTATCAATAAAATGATTAAAAACTCACCGAAATTTTCTATTATACATCTTATGAAAGGATCACCTTGGAACCTTTCTGGACAAGAACAAATTGGGCTGTGATTAATAACCTGACATTTAGCTCCAACTCCACAGTTACCTTTGCATGGATCAATACATTTTTGATTTTGACATGCTTTGTTCAAGGGACACTCAGCATTAGATACACATTCTGGTCTACAAGTTGGAGGGGAACCGACGAATCCAGCCAAACAATTGCAAATAGCCTGGCCTCTCATTTCTCTGCATTGACTATTCGGTCCACAGGGCGAAGGATTACAAGGCTTTATTTCGTCTGAAACTAGATGTTAAATTACTTAAAATACTTCTTCTCATCGTAAGTATTTACTATTCATTATGTGAAGTATAAAATATTTACCTTCAAGTAGTCGGCATTCTATGAATGCGTTGCCAGTATATCCTCGAGGACACATGCAATTTGGTATATGATTGTACACTTTACATTCTGCACCTATTCCACATGTTTGAGAACATGGGTCTATGCATTTATTTTTTAGGCACGACATTTTTGGCGAACAGTCACTACTAAACAAACATTCTGGCCTACATCCTACATATGGATCACCGTTGTAGTCTTGCAAACATACACAAACTCCGTTTTGGCATTCTGCATTGGTCCCACAGAGACAGTCTTCGACTTTTGAGTATTGCACTAAAAACGAATAGTTTTTAGAATTAACATCATACATTAAATTAATATCAATTATTAAAAATAACTTCAATACGTACCATCGTTTGGCGTTTGTGTGCACAATGTAAACGGATCACCAGTAAAATGCTCATTGCATGTACACTGTGCAATATGGTTATATACGCTACATTGAGCATTCAAGCCACAAGCACCTAAACAAGGATCTCTACATTTTTCATTAATACAAGCTTCATTACTTGGGCATTCGGAGTTAATCGTACATTCAGGTCTACAATTGGGAGGGCTGCCAATGTATCCTGATAGACATGCACATGACGGTTTTTCTCGTATATTGCGACATTCTGAATAAAGCCCGCACGGCGATGGTAAACAAGGGTCAACCGGTCTCGATGAAATAATTTGTGGTGATGCTAAAAGCAAAATTAAATTATGATTTTTTTTCGATTCTACATTAATATCAAAATATTTAAGATTAACAATTTTATACTACCTTTCACGGGGTAACACCTTGTAAATGGGTTTCCCGTTAAACCTTGTTTGCAGGAGCAGATGGGGCTATGATTTATGGCATTGCAAATAGTGTTATCTCCACATGCACCAATGCAAGGATTCACACATTTTTTGTTGACACAAGCTTCCTCCGATATGCATTCAGAGCTCACAACACATTCTGGTCGACAATTAGGGGGAACACCAACGAACTCTTTTTGGCACGAACAAACAGCTTGATCATTTATATTTTTGCATTGGCTATTGGGCCCACACGGATTTTGAGAACATGGATTTGCCGAAATGATTTGACCTAAAATAGATTCAAAATAAGACACTTTTCCAACCTTTCATTAAGTGAACTTTATGTTAATAAAGTACTTACTTTCAACAACGACAGAACAGAAGTTAAATGGATTTCCAGTGTAACCTGATTTACAAGAACACATTGGAGCATGGTTATTAACAAAGCATTCTGCATTTGGCCCACAAGTTCCGGGACATGGATCAATGCATTTCATGCGAGAACATGCTTTGTTAAGTGGACAATCTGAATTAACTACACACTCTGGTCTGCAGCCGTCATATGGATTTCCAAAATATCCTTCTAAACAACGACACGAACCAAGGTTTCCTTGTTGCTTGCATATGGCATTAGAACCGCAAGGGCTAGGATCACATGGGGTCAAGTTTTCCAACTCCATTAGTGGTTGAGGATCGCAATTCACAAACGGGTCTCCTGTGTAGCCAGTTTGGCAAATACAAACTGGCGCATGACTTATTACTTTACACTCGGCGTTTGACGCACAACTACCTGTGCAAGGATCCACGCATCTGCGGTTTTGACAGGCATAATTTGATTCACAGTCATCATTTATAACACACTCAGGACGACAATTTGGCGGTGTTCCTATATGATCTGGTTGGCAGGCGCATATGGGACTATTACCACTTATTGTACAAATCGAACTTGGACCACATGGAGAAGGTTCACATGGATTGACATCGGCTTCTACAGCAACTGGAAATAAAAGACAGAAACTATTAATTTGCGTGATCAATGCCAAACCGTTGCTTTAAAAAAAAATGAAAATCTTGTAACGAAAACACAATATTAGTCATTATTTCGTGAAAAATTCAAACTATGTTGTCGTCATCAATAACTAGCAAAAAATTACAAACACATCACGTTTGTGGTATAATAGAAGGTCCTAATAAATACTTAATGTAATTATAGTAAAATAATAACAAATATAACTTTATAACTTTAGATAATTGGTTCAAGTCATCAAAATTGTTAAGTCTCAACTTAGTCAGCCAATGGTCAACATATTAAATTAATAAATTAAAAGTATCTAATCTTTAGTTTTGTATAAACCAAAATTGTTAAATTGTAACTCAATCGCTTGCAGCTTACCCTTTTCAATACATCTAGCAAAAGGATCACCAGTAAAACCTTGAGGACAGCTACAAATTGGACTGTGGTTTACTGTATGACAAATAGCTGCATATCCACAAGCCCCTATGCATGGATCAATACAGCGCTGGTTATTACACACTTGAACTAAAGAACATTCTGAACTGTGGGTGCATTCGGGTCTGCAAGATGGTGGACTTCCTACGAAGCCAGGAACACACGAACAAACTGATTGTCCATTAGCTACCCGACATTGACTATTTGGTCCACACGGTGAAGGATTACACGGCGTTTTAGTTGACACTGAAAAAGTTACGTATTGAACTAATATTAAATAAAACAGATATAAAAGCTTTATTTAAGCGTTGTTCTTATGACATTTAATTCATGAAAATAATATTATTATTCAATCTTTAATTTAAATGTAAACGAGTCGCGACATATAATAAAACTATAATTACCCAGAATAGGTCTACATTCGACAAAAGCATTTCCGTTCATATTTTGTGGGCAAGAACACATAGGTATATGATTATTGACTTCACATATTGCCATGGCTCCACATGCTGCTGGGCACGGATTAACACATTTGTTTCCAAAACATGTTTTATCTAAAGAACAGTCTGTATTAAAAACACATTCTGGCCTACAACCAAAGTACGGATCACCGTGATAACCTTGGACGCAACTACAAACACCATTACTACATAAGGCGTTACTACCACAAGGGCTTGGATGGCAAGGGTCAATGGGAGGAGCCACCGAAGTATCTAGAACAAAAAATAATGTTATATCATGGTGAATAAAATTAAGATTAATATTTAAAAAAACTGACAAACTTAATACCTTCTATCGGGTTAGCAACACACAGGCGGAATGGATCGCCAGTAAATCCTTCATCACAAATGCAAACTGGAATGTGGTTGTTAACAAAGCATTTTGCATTTAAGCCACACGAACCTTCACAGGGGTTCTTACATTTTTCCGAAATACAAGCTTTATCACTTGGGCAGTCGGAGTGTATAACGCATTCTGGCCTACAAAATGGCGGAGACCCTATAAATGATGGCAAACAAGTGCACGACGGTAATCCATTTTTGTTTAGACATTGTGCGTAGTTTCCGCAAGGTGATGATTCGCATGGGTCGGCAGTTGCAATAACAGCAGGTGAGTTTTCTGAAAGTAAAAACGTATGCCATGATCCTCATTACAATGTCGTATTATTATTTTTAGATAGAAAATTTGTAAATCTGATTAGCAGAAGCCAAAGTTGATATCACCATTGGGTTCTATTATCTGGTTCATGGAATTATATAGAGGATGGATGAAAATAAAGTAGCGAAAGAGATATATAAGGCCAATGTGGATGGGATTGTTAGTAGAGGACGGCCTCGTAAAACGTTTCTAGACCAAATATAAAACGTTTTTATAAAGGCCGGGGGTCCGAAGTAAGAAGAATAAAAGAGCGTGTATGAGAAAAATAATGAATGTAAGGGAAGCAAGAGAGGTTTGTCAAGATCGTACTAAGTTGCGATCGATAGTCTCTGGCTACCCCAATGGGAATAATGGGCGTGAGTATAAGTAAGTAAGTAAGGTATTATCTGTTGCGGTTTGTGACTATTCAGCTATACGTAAACTGTATTGCAGTTATAAACGAGTTTACATAATATTTATATAAATACACACATAAAAAATACTTACGTATTGATAACACGCACGCAGTAAAAGGATCTCCAGAGTATCCAGTGCGGCAGGAACAAATAGGGCTGTGGTTTCTTATAATACATTCCGTGTTACGCCCACACGCTTTTAAACATGGATTTATACATTTCTGGTTTATACATGCTTTATTTGGTTTGCATTCAGAATTTATAACGCATTCTGGTTTACAATTAGGTGGTGAACCAATATAATCAGACATGCATGAGCAAACTGGTTGATTATTAATTTCTTTGCAAATAGCATATTCTCCGCAAGGTGAAGGATAACAAACATTTGTTTTTATTTCTGAAATTAAATTGTAAATAATTCAGTGTTCTAAATTTATTTTAAAGTAAATGAAACATACAATAAAAAATACCTACCAGGAACCGCAGTACAACCGGTGTAAGCATTGCCACTGAAGCCAGTTTCACAGTGACACACAGGTTTGTGATTTGTCACATAACATTGGGCTTTATAACCACAAACTCCTGGACATGGATCAGTACATTTGTTTTGTTTACAAGCCAAAGAAAGTGAACAGTCAGAATCTGATAAACATTCCGGTCTACAACCTTGATACGGATCGCCAAAGTAATTTTGTAAACAAAAACAAGAACCTGCTGAGCCTTGCACTCTACACTCAGTATTAGATCCACATGGAGACGGGTCACATGGATTAAGATACTCATTCGTTGGAAGGACTGAAAAATTATAGGAAAAATTACCTCACTTACCGCGATACACTTCTTGATTAAAATAGAAGCACTTACATCTTTTGAAGCGTTAGTCGTAGCTTGCTCGACCCGTTGGCGTTTAGTGACGTCCTTTTTATCCACAGCGTCATTATTTCTAGCACCACCAACATAAGCAGCCTTCACTTCCATTGACTAAGCGAACTGTAAGTGCTAGGTTATCTCCGCGTTTTCTTATTTTAAGCAAATGCGTTATTTATGACAATTCAATAAAAAGGTTACATAATAATGTTACTTCCCTTCTGAAAGCACTTTTCAATAAATTAGTTTAAATCATAACTCCGCAGTCCGTATGTAGGAATTCTTACCTATAATTTTTAATGTCATTAAAGCAGCAAGCACTGCTTTTAGCCTGTCCAGTCTAAAAAGTGTTGATATAATGAGTTCACCTTTAAACTGAGTAGTGGGCATGGTCACTAAACAGCTATAAAGTGAAAGCATTGACCAACAAGATTCAGAACGCACTTGAATTAGTAAAACCGCAATTTTTCTCACAACTAAGCTCATTTCCTTAAATTACGCGTTGCATTTGCGTAAGCAGGGTTACAGGCGCACTCTTTACAGTTTTAAATTATACAGAAAGTTTTCTCAAAATTATTTACCTTTTTGCAAAGTTTGATTTACATTTTGATATAATGAATATTCCGAAATATGTAGATGTTACAGTGGCTAAATTAAAAATCATACCTTTGATGGGTGTGCAACCCTGGAATGGGTCACCTTCTAATCCTGGCTCACAAGCACATGTTGCTCGGTGATCAACAACTGAACAAATTGCCCTAGATCCACACGCTTGAATACAAGGATCCTTGCAGCGCTGATTGACACATGCTAAGGCAGCTGGACATTCTGCACTTATTGTACACTCTGGTCGACAATTTGGCGGTGCTCCTTTATATCCTGGTTGGCAACTGCAAGCTGGTGTTTCACCAGAGTTTATGCATATTGAATTTGGCCCACATGGTGAGGGCGAGCAGGGGTCTACTGGAGGAGATACCTCGGCTGCAAAAGTATTTAATGATTAGCAATTAAACGAATTACATTTTTCTATTTAATCTATCTAATCTAGGGTTTACAATAAAATATTTTTTTCATAATATATCACGCACCTGGGATTGGATAACAATACGTAAATGGATCTCCAGTGTAGCCGTCGTTGCAAGAACAAATTGGAGAATGAGCAATGACGTGACAACGAGCTCCTCGTGCACATGCTCCTTCACAAGGATCCCTACAGCGTCGATCAATACAAGCCAATTGCAATTTACATTCTGCACTAACAAGACACTCAGGTCTGCAACGTGGTGGTGAACCTACATGACCAGCACGACAGGAGCAAGCTGCTGCTCCATTAGAGCTCACTGAGCACTCACTATACGGACCACAAGGTGATGGCATACAAGCTGACGTAGGTTCTTCTGCAAATGAAAATTTACGGTGTAAATATACGTGTATAAGTAAGTTTTATCAATTATCTATATTTGAAATTCTACTTCATAAAAGTTTGACCAAAAATAGTAAAGCTAACAATAAAAAAAATACATAAAATATTTTTGATTCTTTATACAAAGCAAAGGTCTTGTTACTATTAATGAGATATCCGATAAATACTTAGCATCATAGAGTTATAGCTTTTTAAATTACCTTTCCTAGTAATTTCGGTGCAGAATGCAAATGGATCTCCTGACATATTAGGTGGACATGTGCACGACGGTATATGGTTGTTTACGGAACATAGAGCTCTGGTACCGCAAGCGCCTGGGCATGGATCGACACATTTACCACCTTGACAAGTCCGTGTCGGAGAACATTCACCATTTGTACTGCATTCTAATCTACATCCCAAATATGGGTCTCCGAAGTAACCTCGTATACAAGAACAAACACCTGAGTCGCAAATTGCATTGCTACCACAAGGCGACACCGAACAAGGGTCTGGAGCAGATGTGGGTGTTACTGTAAAATAAATATTAGACTCGTAAGAAAAAGTTACCTAAGCACATAATATACAAAGCAAAATCATACTTATTAAAACTTACATATGATTTCCGTGCATTGAATGAATGGATCACCAGAATAACTATTGGGACAACTACAAATGGGTATATGATCTTGCACACGACATTCAGCTCTGAATCCACATGATCCTTGGCACGGATTAGTACATCTTTCTGCTATACAAGCTTCATGTGAAGGGCAATCAGTATTCACCAGACATTCTGGCCGACAATTTGGTGGAGCTCCAATATAATTCTGGGCACATGAGCATGATGGAATGCCATTAACAGGTCTACACTCGCTGTATGGTCCACAAGGATTTGGCTGACAGGGTTGTATCGGTCTATCAGGTTCATATTCCGTTTTTTGAATTTCAAGACATCTCGTAAATGGATCTCCACTGGTACCAGATAAACAGCTACAAATTGGACTATGATTAACGACTTGACAGTGTGCTCCAATTCCACAAGTGCCGTGGCATGGATCTGCACATTTGAATTTGTGACAAGCCCTATCAGCGGGACATTCACTGTTTACTGTGCACTCGGGGCGACAGTCAGGTGGAGCACCAATATAATTTGGCAAACATTCACAAGATGCTAAATCTCCATTTTCTCTGCAAATGCTGTTAGGTCCACAAGGCGAAGGTTGACATGGCTTAATTGATTCAAAAACTTCGTTTTTTGTGCATTGCATAAATGGATTTCCTGAATAACCTTTAACACAGGCACAACTAGGAACGTGATTTACTACTGAGCACTCAGCATTGGTTCCACAAATACCAGGACAAGGATCAGCGCACTTATTTCTTATACATGACTTATCCGCAGAACAATCTGAACTTAGAACACATTCGGGGCGACAACCTTCATAAGGATTACCCTGATAGCCTTCTACACAAGAACAAGCACCTACTCCTTCTTTTTGAGTACAAACCGCATTCGCTCCACAAGGTGACGGATCACATGGTTGGACTACTCGATCTGAAATAATAGCCTAAATTAGCAAAGAACCAAATATTTAAGAATCTCATCATTTATTAAGAAAAAAATAGTACCTTCTTGTAAAACACACTGTAAGAAGGGGTTTCCAGTATATTTCTCTTTGCAGAAGCATGATACTGTGTGGCTAGCAACTGCGCATTCAGCGTTAACTCCGCATGAACCGGGACAGGGGTCAATACATTTATTTCTGACACATGCTTGGTTTGAAGGGCAATCTGGGTTAATCACACACTCAGGTCTACAATTCGGTGGTTGACCTATGTAATTTTCAGCACATTTACAATTAGCTTTTCCATTTCTTTCGATACATTCTGAGTTGGGCCCGCAAGGTGATGGATTACAAGCATCAACTGGTTCTTGTGGAATAGCAACAACTTCATAACAACTTTTAAATGGATCTCCAGTTTGTCCTGGATTGCAACTACATATAGGACTGTGATTTATAACTTCACAGCGCGCCGATGCTCCACATGCATTAATACAAGGATTAATGCATTTTTGATTTACACAAGCTTTTACAGATGGACATTCAGAGCTTACCACACATTCTGGTCTGCAACCAGGTGGAGATCCTTGGAATCCTTCAAGACATGCACAGACTGCTGTATTTTGAACATTTCGGCATATACTATTTGGACCACATGGAGAGGGACTGCAAGGGTTGATTGGCAGTTGTTTTTCCATTTCTATTGGACTACAATGTGTGAATGGATCACCAGAATATTCTTCGAGGCAGGAACACGTAGGAATATGGTTGATAACACTACATTTAGCATTTTGACCACAAACGCCTGGACAGGGATCGCGACATTTGTTTCTAAAGCAAGCTTTATCTCTTGGGCATTCTTGGCTTCCTGTGCATTCTGGCCGGCATGATTCGTATGGGTTACCACTATAATCTGGTAGACAGGTACAGAAGCCGTTGTCACAGTTTGCGTTTGGTCCACAGGGTGATGGGTTACATGGATCAGTTGGTGTAGGTGTTGTTGGAGCTGAAAAATATCAAACAAATTTTCGGCTCAAAGATTCTACGTTTCAGCATATATCCCCAAAGGGATTTGCAGGGGTACTAACACTTCTGAAAATTACGTGACATTGTTACTTTGTGTTTAAGTACCCACGTTTTGCTCGCACAGTTTACTCACGTGAGAGGAACAAACAAACAAGTTAAAGTCATATATAAACATCACGATGAAATGATAACATAACATAAACGTTCACGCCGTTTTATCCCCGAAGGGTTGGCAGAGGTACCAATACTCCTGAACTCACATGGCAAGCGCCATCTAGTTTCCAGAGAAGGTACCCACGTTTTGCTTAGACAGTGTACTCACGTGATAGGGGGCAGGCCTATCGCCGTTTTGTACGAATACACTGTCACATGACTAAGTACAACTCAGCCATGTGGGTTTCCTCACGATGTTTTCCCTCACCGTTAGCAACCATGATAAATTAACCACACATATGACTTTAGAAAAGACAAATTGGTGTAGGCCCGTCCCAGGATTGGAACTCACGCCCTTCTGTTTTTCGGGCGGGTGTTCTTACCCACTGGACTATCATGTCGCTATATGATGAAATGATGTGCTATGAAATACACATTTGTTCCGCGTAGTTTCGATAACACTAATAAAATTCCATAATTTGACACTAGTGTGTTATGCCGTCGTAGAAAAATACAAACCTACTTCTTCCCCCGGCTGTCATAAGAAACGTATTGGGTTATTGTGTTTTTAGGTGTTTTTTAATATTTATCACCAACATTTATATTAAAAAAAAACTTAATCAGTTTACCTTCTGAAGCTCTGGCTACCGTTTTTATGGAATCTAAAGCCATGAGTATATGTATGTTTCTAATAAAAAAACACCAATATAAAGATATTTTTATTTAACTTGAAAAAAGAATAAAGTGGATAGTTACCTTCTAGCATTGGAGAACATCTTGCAAATGGATCTCCAGTAAATCCTTCATTACAAATGCATACTGCTACGTGGTTGAGAACGTGACAACCAGCGTCAACTCCACACGAACCTGGACAAGGGTCATCGCATTTTTGTCTTACGCATGCAAGAGACGAAGGACATTCAGCGTTTATAGTACATTCTGGTCTACATGAAGGTGGTGAACCTATGTATCCAGGCAAACACGAGCAAGCTGGTCCACTAGATAGCAGTTGACATCTAGAATGGGGTCCACAGGGGGACGGCGTGCAAGACGGAGGCATTTCTGTTGTGGCTGGAATAGCTGCAAAGATTAAGTTTGATTTTCAGCCAAAGTCCAAAATATTGAGACTTGAGACATATATATTTTTCTCATAAAAGAGTATAATTAACTAATAAAATGTTTTTACTTACAATAACACTGAGTAAATGGATCTCCAGTCATTCCCAAAGGACATGTGCAAATTGGGTTATGGTTCTTCACTATACAATGAGCTCTTAAACCACAAGTGTTTGGACAAGGGTCATCACATTTCTGATTGATGCAAGCCTTAGAAGTATCACATTCACTGTTTACCACACACTCTGGTCTGCAACTTGGTGGCGAGCCTATATAATTTGGAAGGCATGAACAGACCGCTTGCATATTCATTTGTCGGCATTGACTATTAGGCCCGCAAGGAGTTGGTTCACAAGGATTCTGCGCAGGTGTGGCTGCAAATAAATTTCAATTGAATATTAAGGACATGATATAGTAACTTAGTAATAAATTTAGTATAATAATTGATCGGACATTTTATTTTTTGTTAAGCATATATAACTAATAGTGTTTATTTATAAGAATAATTCATTATCACTATGTCCCTAGTGAGAAGTGCGAACCCCACTTGCATAGGTTGATGAGGTAATAATCGTAATGTGGACCACGGACAAGGTTGGGATTGGCAATTTTAACAACTTTTTCTGTTGATTATTTCCGGGACTATAGCTTATCAAAATGCGCACGGCAGCGCCGAAGTGTATTCTTTAGCACAATCAGACAACACAGCTTTTATTGGCCTTTAACGGACTATATTCCGTATATTTGCCGTGTAGTGTCGGCTTAGAATAACATTACCCCATTTCTACCCGTGGGTGATCGTAAGAGGCGACTAAGGGTATAGGGGATTATTAAGTGATTTTTGGGTGATGTGGTTGGAGACCCGTCACCAAAAACATTTATTATTACCATCTATTTCCCAATCAACTTCCAAAAGTGGCTAAAGAATTTTTCATTCCAAAGCTCTGGCTACCCCGTTAAGGGATTTATAGCCGTGAGTATATGTATGTATGTATGTATGTATTCCCTATATTGTATTTGATGTTGATATTCAATGGATGAATGAATAAAAATACCCTCATCAAACTTGAATTAATTCACCAAAAAGAATTAGATGCAGGTCCTCCTCCAGGAGTCGAACCCGGTACCTCTATGTCATGATCCAAACGGTTGTTACTATTGTTGGTGGCAGGCACTAAAATTGCTAGGCTTTAATAGTTACCATTTTGTTATAAACTACTTACGTGGTAATACAATTTCTCTGCACTGGAAGAATGGATCACCAGTGTAGCCCTTTGGACAACTACAGATTGGTACATGGTTTTCAACAATACATTGCGCTAACTGACCGCATGTTCTTGGGCATGGGTCTATACATTTGAAACGAATACATGCAAGATTCGTGAAGCAATCTTCGTTACTTTCACACTCTCGGCGACAACCTTGTCCGCTATAAGGATCTCCTTCATATCCTTCTGAACAAGCACAGGCCCCGGCTCCATTATATTCTCTACACTCAGCATTAGGTCCACATGGTGATGGTGTGCATGGACTAGATGTTGGTGTGATTTCGGTAGCTACAAAAAAACATTGCTTTGTTATTTTAGTATTATGAATATTAAAGAAGTTTGTTAACGAAATTTTAAATTTCTAGTTCTTTGATTGTTTATGTTTCTGAAAACCTCATGTGGGGATTATTACTAATAAATAAAGGATAAAATAATAAGTATAAAAGATAGGATTTCTAATTATGTGATATTTAAGCGTTCTTAACATTTGCATTCTATCTGTAAAGGTAGACAAGTGGCAAGAGGTAGGTAACTCTAACAACGATTAAAAAGTGTAAAAGAAACGAAGGAATGAAGAATTTTGCACTAGTAGCCACTTAACATTATAGCTCAATTGGCAGAGCGACGGGGGCGTATACTAGGAGTCGCGGGTTCGATTCCCGCTTATGTCTAAATATTTCTTTCCTTTATTTATTATTTCTAGTTCTTATTCAAAAGTTAAATTCCAGCCGATTGAGTAATGGTATTTTACTACTTACTTGATACAATAATCTGCGTACAACTGTATGATGCATCGCCTGTAAATCCTTGCTGGCAGCTGCATATGGGTCGGTGATTGACAGTAAGGCACAAAGCATTTATGCCGCATGTTCCCTGACATGGGTCTTTACAACGTTCGTTAATACACGCCGCATTGCTCGGACATTCAGCGTCAATCGTACATTCAGGCCTACAATTTGGAACTCTCCCAATATAATTAGTTAAACATGAACATGCGGCTTGATCACCTATTACGCGGCATTCAGAATTGGGACCACACGGTGACGGAACACATGGATTTACTGGTACAGACTCTGAAAGACAAAATCAAAATAAGTCAATAAGCATAATAGTAAATATGGGAAATAAATAGGGGGCCGTATATGGGATGTGAGGATATAGTAAATAAGTATAGTTCCAGTAATATCGCTTACTTTCTTCGGGCACACATCTAGTGAACGGATCTCCTGTGAATCCAGTAGTACAACTGCATATTGGATTATGCGTTATCACTTGACAGCGAGCATTCAGTCCACATGTGTTAGGGCACGGGTCGGCGCATTTTTTATTCACACACGCTTTGTCTTGCGGGCACTCCGAACTGACAATGCACTCTGGCCTGCACGATGGAGGAGTTCCTATGAAACCAAGTTCACAAGTGCAAACGCTATGCCCGTTGACAGCGCGACATAAGCTGTTTGGACCACAAGGCGATGGCTGACAGGGCTCTTCAAGTGTCTGTTCCCGAGGTGGTATATCTGTATTGAGAAAGGTAAATTAATCAATCAAAACGATATGAATGTTTCTTAAAAATAACGACAAAATATTATGAATTCAATTGATAATGGCCGTTGTTCAGTCACTATGAGGCTAGCTAGTGAAGCCTGAAGGACGCGGGTTTAAAAGCAGAACATACATGATTAATAAGTTTTGATGTCAAAGTAATTTTATACTTTATTTATGTGATTTTATATTATTTAATCTTAAATCTACCACTGGGTCGCACTATGGAATAATGTTAACTATTAAATAAACGACCGGAATTCCGTAAATATTATATCTAAAATATTATCTCATTTTGTAAGTATGTGGCACTTTTGAGTGCTCCCATTACGGCTAAGCTTAGCTATACTCGACTCACATTCTTAAACATTACTTTTTATTTAATGCTTTGAAACATGGGGGCTTCCTTTATTAGAAATAGATTTTTTTTTATTGACATTCATATTTTTCATTAGTATTCTACAATTATCGTGTTAATTTCCAAAGACAATTTACAAGCTACAAATCGTTGTATAATATGTTATCCTGCGGCCCCACACTAGGCAAGCCTGTGTCGTGGGTATATTAAGTATATATATTAAGTAGTGAACTTCTAAAATTTGCTAACGATTGGTTCAGAAAACTCGAAAAGAAAATTTCAAAACATTTATTTATCATATTGAAAACTAAAATGACTCTACCATTGCTTTGACAGGTATTTTAAAGAGAAGAAGGAACAAAAATTAATTCCTGACATATATTGTTTTTAAATATTAATTTAAGATACTCGTACTATGAAAATTACTGAAATAAAAAATGAGGGATGTTTTTGTGTCTTATATTAAGCACGATATAGACTACTGAACTTAACATTGGTCGTTAATTTCGAAGGTTTTATTAGTTTTGAGATCATGGCTGTAGATAAGATGCTTTTTATACACTTAAATACTTGTTCATTTGTTGGATAAAATACAACAAACATGTTTGAAAAATACTTACTTTCAATTTCGCATCTCACTAATGGATTGCCAGTGTACCCAGTTAAGCAGTTGCATATCGGTGAGTGGTTAACAATTCTACATTCCGCGTTAATGCCACAGGCACCTGGACATGGATCTCTACATCTATTATTTGAACAGGCCTTATTTCGATCGCAGTCAGAGTTGGAAACACACTCAGGCCGACAACCCGTGTATGGGTCTCCGAAATACTCCGGTAAACATATACAAGAACCAACACCGTTTCTTTCCTTGCACAATGCATTAGCACCGCATGGTGAAGGATTACATGGGTTTGGAGGTGGTTCAGGTGTGTCTGAAAATTGTCAAACGGTGGGATTATTATCATTATTCGATTTTAAATCTTAGATTTAAATTAACCAAAAAGACTTACATTCTATTTTTGAACATCCGCTAAATGGGTCACCGGTATATTCAAGAAGACAATTACAAAGAGCTACATGATTTGCAACAGTACATTCAGCATTAAAACCACACGATCCAGGACATGGATCAACACATTTTTCATTTAAGCATGCAAGGTGTCCTGGACATTCAGCATTTATTGAACATTCAGGTCTACAGTTTGGTGCAACTCCTATATAATTTGGTAAGCATGAACATGCAGGCGCTTCTCCAACTACTTTACATTGAGAATATGGGCCACATGGTGATGGAATGCACGGATTACCCTTAGGTTCCTCAAAGATAGGTTCTAAGAAAGAAAAAGAAAAAGATTAAGAAAAGAATACAGTTTAAATAATATAAGAGACTTTGAAAAAGAAATATAGAAAATGATACTATATAAAGAAAATATATTGAATATTAATAATAATTGAATTAATAAAACAGTTCATATTATCAAAACTCATTTTTTTGTTATGTCATTTAATTCATTAAAACACTTCTTACTTCGCTCTATTTGGCAGGTGATAAAAGGATCTCCAGTAAATCCAGGCTTGCAAGAGCATATGGGATTATGATTAATTACTTGGCACCGAGCGTTAAGTCCACATGTGCCAGGACAAGGATCTTTGCACTTCTGCTCAATACAGGCTTGATGTTGAGAACATTCACTGCTTACAACACATTCTGGTCGACACATTGGTGGTGATCCCACGTATCCTAATTGACATGAGCATACGCCGTGACCATCGATAACCTTGCAGTTACTATAAGGTCCACATGGTGATGGTACGCAAGGATTCATTTCAGCAATTGGCGCTACAAAATAATATTTAATTTAGTATGTATTTACCCAAAATAATTAGTTATAATAGTTAAATATTTTTGAATACTAACTCTGTCTTTGGATGTGACAAGATATGGTAGGATTGCCTTCATAACCTTCAAGGCAAAGACAAACTGGATTATGGTGTGAAACTTTACACATGGCATTTATGCCACATGCACTTATACATGGATCAACGCATAAGTTATTAGAACAAGCTTTTTCAGTAGGACAATCATTATTTGTCACACATTCTGGTCTACAACCCATATAAGGATCTCCGAAGTATCCTGGTACGCAAGTGCATGCGCCAGCTGAATTCTTTTCTCGACATATAGCATTAGGTCCACAAGGTGATGGGTTGCACGGATTTGTTTCCTCCTCAACAGCCACGGTTACTACAAAATGGATAGTTTGTAAGTTTAAAACTGTATCGTTTAGTTCTAGTTAGTATATTTTCATTTGCAGAAGACACTTACTCAAAAATTGACACCCTCTGAAAGGATCTCCAGTGTAACTTTCACGACAATGGCAAACAGCTTTGTGATTAATTACAATGCAATCTGTGTTTGTTCCACAAGAGCCATCACATGGATTAGCGCATCGTTCCCTAACGCAGGCTAAGTTGCTAGGACACTCCTCGTCATAAATACATTCAGGGCGACAGTTAGGAGCTCTTCCGATATAACCAGCTTGGCAAGAGCAAGCAGGCGTTTCACCAATAATACGACACTGGGAATTAGGTCCGCAAGGGGAAGGTATACACGGATTACCACTTGGCCTTAGTTTTGGTTCTAAAATAACAAAAGATAACAATCAAACATGGGTCAGGTCATTTATAGTAAATTTAAAAGATTGAAACAAAATACGTACTCTCTTCATATTTGCATTGTATGAATGGATCACCTATATAATTATTTGGACAGCTACAAAGAGCATTGTGATTAACAACGGTACACTTAGCATTATTGCCACAGGCACCAAGGCAAGGATCGACACATTTACTATTAATGCAAGCCTTATTAGGCATACATTCACTGCTAACCATGCACTCTGGATGGCAATACGGTGGGCTGCCGAAATATTGATCTTGACATGAGCAAATTGCATGTCCATTATTTTCTCGACATACACTGTATGGTCCACAAGGAGATGGCAAACAAGGATTGACTGGCTCTTCGAGTATAGCTAAAATTAAAATTTAATTTCAGTATTTGTTAATTTATTTGAACCCATTTAGTAATATTTAATCAAAAATTTAAGTACTTATGTGACACGAAGTGAATGGATTTCCTTCAAAACCGGGTAAACAAGCACAAGACGGTGCGTGGTTATTAACTCTACACTCGGCATTGATACCGCATACTCCTGGGCAGGGATCTTTACATTTATTATTGATACATGCTTTATCCTTTGAACAATCTGAGTTTAGTACGCATTCAGGTCTGCATTCCACATAAGGATCTCCAAAATATTCAGGAAGACATGAACATGATCCAATGTTATTTCGTTCCTTACAGACTGCGTTAATTCCACAAGGTGATCTAGAGCATGGACTTTCTATTTGTGGTTCAATAGCTAAAATAAATTATAAGTTAAATTTTGTGTAAACTTCATATTAATCAATTATTCAAGATGTATCAAAAACACTTACTAGGTGTTAAATAGCATCCGGAAAATGGATCGCCAGTATAGCCTAACTCACATGAACATATCGGAACATGTTTTACAACGGAGCAAACTGCGTGAGGCCCACAAGATCCGGGACAAGGATCACTGCAATGTTCCGAAATGCAAGCTAGATTTCCTGGGCATTCAGCATCAATAATACACTCTGGCCTACAGTTTGGTGGACGACCGACATAATTATTAGAACACGTACAAACAGGTACGCTATTAATTTCTTTACATTGAGAGTTTGGTCCACAAGGATTCGGAATGCAAACGTTAACTGGGATCATTTGTCCTATTAATAAAAAAATATATTAATTTCTGTGTTAATATTTTCACATCGCATTATTAGTTACAATCAAGACTTACTTTCTTCAACGTAACATCTGACGAAAGGGTCTCCGGTAAAACCATTTTCACAGCTACATATCGGGTTATGGTTAACCACTTGACAATGTGCATTAACACCACATGTTCCAGGACAAGGATCTTTACATTTTTTGTTTATACATGCCATGTTTGGCCGGCAATCGGAGCTCACCATGCATTCTGGCCGACAATTTGGTGGCGAACCGATACACAAATCAAGGCATGTGCATACCGCGTGGCCGTTAAACACACGGCATTTACTATAAGGTCCGCAAGGAGATGGACTACATGGATCAACAGGGTCAGCTATAGCTAAAGATGAAATAAGATATAAGAATACATAAAGAAGAAAAGATAATAAAACAGAAATATATAAATAGAAAAGAGAAATCTTACTCAGAATAGAATTGCATGCATGTAGAGGATTCCCGCTGTATCCTGGTAAGCAATAACATGACGGTGCATGATTTATGACACTACATTCAGCGTTTTTGCCACAAATGCCAGGACAAGGATCGACGCATTTGTTGTTGAAGCAAGATTTATGATTTGGACAATCAGTATTCATAACACATTCTGGACGGCAACCAAGATATGGATCACCGTAAAATTCATCCGCACAAGTACAAGACCCTGCACCACTATGCTCTTTACAAATCGCATTAGGTCCACAAGGTGACGGGTGACATGGATGACTTGGAATATCTTTTGGAACTGAAATAAGTGTTTATACAAAATATATTTCATGCAAAAGTGCAATTTTGATTCACAAGCATGCAAATTTTGCGAAATCAATAAATATTCAAACAAATTACTTACTTTCTAACAGGTTACAGCCAGCAAATGGATCTCCAGAGTATCCTATGTCACAGGAACAAATGGGTTGATGATTTTGAACAGTGCATCTTGCATTAAAGCCACATGAACCAACGCATGGATTGACACAAGAACCAGCTAGACAGGCAAGAGCCAGAGGACAGTCTTGATTGATGACACACTGCGGCCGACATGCCGGGGGGGCTCCAAGGGTTCCAGGTTCGCAAACACACACTGCTCGTCCACCCTCACTGCGACATGTGGAATGTGGCCCACATGGAGAAGGTAAACATGGATCTGGTGCTGGATAAACGACACCTAAATAAAAGAAAATATTTTAGTCACCATAATAATAGAATTATAATATGTACAGTCGACCAAAGATCGAAGTCAGCATATTAAAAATGTCAAGTCCTTATGTCCGAACAGAATAAAACAATTCCAGGTATTTGTATGTCTTTTCAGTTTCAGATCTCCTCATCAACAGCATAGACAATAGTTTGGTCAATAAGTCAATAGTTATTCATTTACCTTGTGCACTCAACTAATATTAAAAGTATGGTACAATTATTTTCTAGACGTTAATATTCCACAAACAGTTACATTAAGAAATCAATGAAATATTATAACATAATATATAGGTATATCTCAGTTTTTCACAGAATTCACTTAAAATATAATGTTCACTTACTCTTTTTGTAGCATTTGATGAATGGATCCCCTTCGGGCAAATTTTCTGGGCAAGTGCAAATTGGATTGTGGCTAATGACATGACATCGAGCATCAATACCACAGCTATGGACACAAGGGTCATTGCACTTAAGATTGATGCATGCTTTGTTGGTGGGACAATCTGAATTAACGGAGCATTCTGGTCGGCATGCTGGCGGAGCTCCAATGAAACCGATTTTGCAGGAACACGCAGCACGGTTATTGACAACATGACACTCACTGTTTGCTCCGCACGGTGATGGTTCACAAGGATTGAATGGCGTCACTAAAAGGAATCGCAAAACATAAAAAGGTGAGATTAATAATACAACATGGGTGCACATAACTAAGAAAAGTTATGGGGTACATGGGCTAAGGATTCTAATTCAGAATTTTAGGTAAGAAATATAAATAAGTTAATTAATAGCTATAAAAATACGTACGAGGTTTGGTTTCTAAACGACACGATGAAAATGGATCTCCTTCGTATCCTTTAAAGCATGTGCAAATAGGAATGTGATTGGTTACTGTGCATTCTGCATTTAAACCACATAAATCTCGGCATGGATCTCTACAGTGGTTGGACAAACACGCCAAATTATTCGGACAGTCAGCATTTATCGAACATTCTGGTCGACACCCTCCAGCATAAGGATTACCAATATTAGGCGGTATGCAAGTGCATCTGGCCACTCCATTAACAACAGAACAAACTGAGTTTTCTCCACAAGGTGATGGGTTACATGGGGAATTAGTAGTATCTTTCTGTACTACAACACATCCAATAAAAGCATCTCCTTTATATCCATCTATACAACTGCATAAGGGTGTGTGGTTTATAACATCACACTTTGCGTTATCGCCACATGTTCCGATGCATGGATTTTTACATTTTTCATTAATACAAGCTTGATTAGAAGGACATTCTTGACTAATAATGCATTCAGGTCGACAATGTGGCGGAGATCCTGAATAATTAGGTTGACAAGAGCAAACAGGGTGACTAGATTTTACTTCACATATTGAGTTGGGTCCACATGGCGATGGAGTGCATGGATTTCTATTGTCAGTTTTCTCGACTACTGCTTGAACACAGGCAACAAATGGGTCTCCCGTAGTTCCTGAGACACAGCTACAAATGGGATTGTGATTTATCACTATGCACTCTGCTCCGACTCCACAGCTACCTTTACAAGGATTTATGCATTTTTGATTGACGCAAATCTCTACTTGTGAACAATCTGATGTACTAACACATTCCGGTTGGCACATAGGAGCAACTCCTTTATAGTTTGGTAAACAGGAGCATACCGCAAAACCGGAAGACGATACTAGACATCGGCTGTAAGGCCCACAAGGTGAAGGATCGCATACAGACAGTGGGGGAGATACAGGAATAAGTGAAGAAGGTTGACATCTGATATAAGGATCGCCGGTCTGTCCAGCTGCACAGAAGCAGACTGCATGGTGGTTGATTGTCTCACAAAGAGCGCCTATTCCACATACGTCCTGACATGGGTTTTCACATTTGTTATTAAGGCAGGCTAACGTTGACGGACAGTCACTGTTGATAACACACTCTGGTCGGCATGAAATAAATGGATTCCCGTAAAAGTTTGGTAAACATTTGCAAGTAAGTGCCCCGTTTATGTCTTTGCAGATAGCATTTGCACCACAATGCACATTGTCACATGTTTCTTGTTCCACCGCTGCAAAAGAAATATAACACATTTTTTATTCTGTCATTAAACTAGTTAAAATTAGAACTCATCAAAACTTAGTACATACGTTTTACTGTAGGCTTGCAATATTCATAAGGATTTCCGATCAATCCATTCAAACATCTACAGACAGGGTCATGTTGATAAACATTACATTCAGCATTTATTCCACACGAACCAGGGCAAGGATCTATGCATTTGTTTCTAACACAAGCTTTGTCCAAAGAGCAATCTGAATTAATTACACACTCTGGTCTACAGGCAGGATTACTTAATGCATCCGTATTACTACACATGTCACACACTGCAAATTGAGTTCCATATGTGTCACAAGGAGAGTTTGGATCACATGGATTTGGCAAACATGGCTGCACAGTTGCATTATCTGGTTGAATTATTATAGCTGAAAAAAATAAATTAAGGATTAATAACTGATAAAAAGATATTCATGCATACATATTAAAGAAACAGTTTTTTTACACACTTACGTCTATAAATACACTGAGTTAAGGGATTCCCTATATATCCTTCAGGACATATACATGAAATTGTATGGTCTGAACAAAGACAAACTGCATTTATACCACAGATGTTGCTATTTGAACAAGGATCCACGCATTTTTTATTGATGCATGCTTCATTTGATGGACAGTCGGAATTCATGACACATTGCGGTTTACATTCTATTTGTGGATCGCCTTCAAAGCCTTCGGGGCAGGAGCATAAAGCTCGATCTGCGACATCTTGACAGATAGCGTTAATACCACACTTGGCTTTATTACACGGTCTAACAGATTTTTGGTCTTCTGGCGGTAAACAACAAATCAATGGATTGCCGATAAATCCGGTTTGACATGTACACAATGGATGATGAGACTCAACACTGCAAAGTGCATTTAATCCACAACTTCCAGGGCAAGGATCTTGGCACGAATATCCAATACAGGCCTTATTATTAGGACATTCATCGTCGACCTCACATTCTCTTAAATGACATCCTTCAAAACCGTACGGGTCACCAGAACTTCCTTGGGGACATGAACATACTGCGTCACCTTCAAAGTTGGAATTGCAAACTGCTTGCGGACCACAAGGATTGGGCACGCAAGGACTTCGTATTTGCTTACAGCCCATGTAAGGATCTCCAGTAAAACCAGATTTACAGAAACACATTTCTTTGTTGCTACTAACATAGCAATCAGCGTGAGACCCACAAGGACCTGGTTTGCATAACACATCTGGAGGTAAGTACGCTGGAGTGTTACAAGATTTATAAGGATTCCCAATAGTATTGTCCGGACAGTAGCATGGCGGTGTTCTGTTGGGATCACACCTTGATCCAATGCCACAATTATTTGGTTCACAAGGATTGCGCGCTTCAATACAACCTCGAACAGTATTAGGACTTTCAACAAAACCATCTAAACAAGTACATTTTGAAAATCCATTTGACAGTACAGTACATTGTGTGTTGGGTCCACAAGGTGATGGATTACACGGGTTGTTTGGCAATTTACACGGCAGTCTTGGAGGATTTCCTTCGTAATTAGGAAGGCAGAAGCATGCTGGTTTGTTTTCTATTATTCTGCATCCAGAGTAAGGTCCACAAGGATTGGGCTCACATTCATTACCTTCCGGAACTAGAAAAAAATATATTATTTAAATAAACATTGCAGAAACAATATGTACACTACACACTTTTGGCACAACTGTCCATGCACCCATGGGTGACTCTAAGAGGCGACTAAGGGAATCGGGACTTATTAAGTGATTTTTGGGCGATGAGGTAGGAGAACCCATCACCAAACGCATTTATTTTACAATCTTTTCCCCATTTAACTTACAAAAGTGACTGAAGAGTTTTCTGATTCTGAAGCTCTGACTACCCCTTTTAGGTATCTATAGCCGTGAGTATATGTATGTATATCCATCATAGCTTCACAAAGAAAAATTACGGATGACGCTTTCGAGTACTATTATTCTTAGATATAATGTAATAACTTTCGTTTTAAGGCAAATTTTATACTCAAGCCCGCTGTGCTAAGTAAAAGTTAAAAATCTGAATCTGGTCTATAACTATAAGTCTTTGTTAAGTGCTATGTGTAGGTAATTTATCTGGATTATTTTTGTAAAACATACATACATACATACATATGCTCACGGCTATATTTCCCTAGAAGGGTTAGCCAGAGCTAAGGAAGTTGAGTGGGGAAAAGATGGTAAAAATAAAGGTTTTTGGTGATGGGTCTCCAACCGCATCGCCCAAAAATCCAATAAAAAGCCCCAATACCCTTAGTCGCCTCTTACGACACCCGTGGGTAGAAAGGGGTAGCGACATTCTAAGCCGGCACTACACGGCACCGTGTAAAACACCGTGAAGAAATCCATACATAATTTGGATACATCATCTAAACTGAAGTATTTACTTTGTGAATTTTATTGTTATTTTATTTTAATTTATTAGGAAGATTTATAGCATTAAAACTGTTTAATACTAACTTCATAATATCTTTTAACCATTAAAAATCCTCACACATAATATCTTACTTGCTTAAGGAAAAACAGATTATATTTACTTTAAAGTGGTTACTGTTATTGGTTTGGAATGATGTAATATATTACTTACTGCAGTTTTGGAATGGGTTGCCTGTAAATCCTTTAGGGCAGTAGCATATTGGATTGCCGTTGTCGTTTTCACATAAAGCGTTTATCCCACATGTGCTAGGCATGCACGGGTTAACTGGTGGTTCGCAACCTAATTTGGGATTTCCTGAATATCCCGGTAAACATTTACATGAAGCCCTGTGATTTATGACATCACAAATTGCATTTACACCACAAATACATGGAGAAGAACATTTCCCACTAATGCAAGCTTCCGTATTAGCACATTCGTTGTCAAATCGACACCCTTGCACTGAAAACAGAATGCTATGAATTAATATCTCTACTTACAAAACATAGTTGTGTAAGTGTCGGCTTTGAATAGCACTAACCCATTTATTCCCGCGGGTGTTGTAAGGAGAAACTTAGGGGTTCGTGGATTTGAAGTGTTTTGTTTGGCGATGTGGCAGGAGATCCATTACCAAACACGTACTTGTTTATAGAATGGTTTTCCCACTAACCTTGAAAAATGGCTGGGTATTTATTATTCTTTTTTAGGATTTATAGCCGTAAGTATAATTTATACATATGTAGATACATATACTCACGCCGTTTTTTCAAATTGGGGTTGGCAAAGACTATCTATCGTACTATATGTTTTTACTTCAAAACAATACTTACTGTGAGTGATAACAAGATATTTTTGTTATATAAACAGTGAATCAATGTTAAGACGCAATACAGATAGAGAAAATAAAAATAAAACTTGTTACTACAGAACTTATTTACACTCACAATATAAATCCCATTAGGATATGCGAAAATCTATTGATCACTTCTTTTTGAACACTCTACATGCATACATACATACATCACAACAAGGGGTAACCAGAGCTTCGGGGATAGAAACTACTCAACCACATTTGAAAGTTGATACAAAGGTAGACAACAAAGGGGACAAGATGGGAGAAATAGAGTATCGTAAAAGCCCCATACTTAGTCGCCTCTTACGACACTCACTGGTAGAATGCCATGCATATAATTCTCGTTGGTCCAGATAATGGAAGCCCTACACTCCCGCTATGTCGACCAGTACGTGGCTGCCACTCCAGAACCTATGAGCATCAACGGTCATCGATTCTACGTTCAACATGTCTCATTGCCACTTACAATTCTCTTACGGATTTTTCGATTCGATCTAAAATCAAAACTACTGAGAAAGCCACTTTCCATTGCCCCTTTTGGTGACTTTCACTATTTGTGAGGCCTAGAGGGTATATCTCAGTAATAAACGGTCACACAAGTTAAAGTATTAAAAATCGTCATTGTAGACCACCACGGTAAACTAAAAATAAAAATTACAAAACTAAATTACGTTACCTTGATAACATTCTATAAATGGGTTTCCAGTGTATCCTGAGTAACATTTGCATTGAATTCTACGATTTTCAGGGACACATTCTGCATTTTCACCACAGGAGTTTTCAGAACAAGGATTGATACAGACTCTGTTTAATCTATCACATAGTAGATCGGGTGGACAATCTTCATTATATTGACAAACTGAATGAGGTTCTATAACTAAAATAAATAATTATTAAAATTATATTACATTCATTTGAACAAATATTCATACTGCGCTTTGTGGATTTTAACCTACCTGGTACACATCCGACATATCCGTTTCCTTGATATCCTTCGGCACAACTACAATCCGACCCATGATTGGTGTTTATACAAACGGCATTCGGTGCACAGGGATTGTGGATAGCACACGGGTGCTGACATGCATTATTTATACAAGCCTCAGTCAAGTGACAGTCTTCATTTCGAGTGCAACCAACTGTACAAATTTTGTAAATTTATATAACATTGCAAATTAATATATCATAAAATTATTGTGAATAGTAAGAGAGTTAATATTTAGTGATTTTAATATAACTATTCCAATGGTTAACATTTAAACTGTACAATTAGTAAGTATGTTAATATCTTACATATTTTAGGTGAGCATTTAACAGCTGGATCGCCATCATGCCCTGCAGGACATGAACACATAGGTCTTTGCTTCACTGGTCGACAGTTGGCTCCAACACCACAAACATTATCAAATTCACATGGATTTTGACATAAACCCATAAAACAAGCTTCGGTTTCTATACAATCGCGATCAGAATGACAAGGTTCAGGTGCTTTAGGAGTCCCGGGTGATTCTATTAGATATTAAAATTTAGTTTGTTATTTTCAGTTTTGTGTAATATTAGATTTATGTATTTACACTAAATTAAAAAGTTAAATTTTAATCGAATACTCATTTGTCCGATAAAAATCCCTTTCGGCAGCATGTTGAATATATATGTAAATGTAATTTAAAATCGGAATAATTTATTGGCTCTAGAAATTATTTGCTTATGTTCTAATACTTACCTATTTTGCAGCTGACCGCTGTAGATTCACCGCACACACAAGTAGCAGTATGATTTACTGTAGTGCATACAGTATTTACTGCACATATATTTTCAAATTTAGTGCAAGGGTTATGACATGCTCCATCAAAACAAGCATTGTCAGTAGGACACTGAGAGTGTTTTTCACATAAAATCAGGTTATTTTGAGGATTAGTATTTTTAAAAGAAGTTATAAGTTCAGTAGTTGCTGTTGTTTCAGTGATTAAAGTAGAATCTGTCCAAGCCGGAATGTCACCTTTATTTCGAGACAATATGTTTTCTGTGATATCTCCTGTTTCATCATCATTTACTATGCTACTTTCTGTAGTTACATCTTGATTTACCACCGTGGTAAACATTGATGGTGTATCATCATCATAATCGACAGTATTTTGTTGGATATCATTTGTTTCCAAAATGGATTGGTTTCTTGGCGTTATTTCACTTTCATCTGAATAAGTAAATGTTTGAGTAGAAACCGTAGATGAAAAAAAATCAGTACGATTAAATAACGTCGTTTCTGAATTGTTTTGAGATAGGAGCACACTAGCAGTAGAAGGTGATTGGTGTTTTAAATTGGTTTCTTTATATGTTTTTGTTGTCATATCGATTTGATCGGCAGATGTATGCATAAAATAAAAGGTAGGATTGTGTTTATCTTCACTAAGTTCATCAACATAATCTTTAGTTGATAATTCCGAAGGTGTTGAAACTGTTTCGGTAATAAAATCATTGTCACTCTTTTTGTTCGCAGGCGTACTGTTTTCAGTAAAGGCTTTCTGGTAAGTAGGAACAAAAGATGTTAATACGTTTTGAGTGGTTCTCGATAACACATTTGTATCAGTTACGTCTTCAAATCCTGGGGTGGAGGTCATATCGAATAAATCAGATGCATGGTTTGATGTTGTAGACAAAAAAGTGTCCACTACATTCCTTTCTACGTCTGTTATTTTAAGAGTTGGAGTAGTCATAGATTCTGGCATTGTTTCTATAGTCAAAACAGTACTTATATCATCAGGATGAGTATTCTTTTCTATTACACTTAAATCTGTAGTAACTAATGAATCTGTTGTTGTTGGTAGTGTTGTAGCAATATCCAGTTCATCAATCATTGTTAATTTAGTATTGGGATATGTCTGCCAAGCTTTGTTGTTTGATTCTGTACTTACAAAGTCATTTTCCAGATTACTTGCTAATGATTCTATTAAAGTTGTTCTTTCATTGTCTATTGAATTATCAGTATTAATATTTTGAACAATTTCTTTTTTGTTATCTGTGTTCCTATTATATTCTTTTGAATTCGCAGTACTATCATAATAAGTTGTAACTATTGTAGAATAGAAGCTACTTTCTGTACTTGTTGATATAAATTTCACAGATTGGTCGTAATAAGTGGTATCCTTAATTTCGTTTGAAAAAACTGTATCGGTTGTCGACATACGTTCTCCTATCTCACTTGTGTTATCCTCGAATCCTCTAGTAGTATCAGTTTCTGATGTCTTCTCCCCTACGCTGGATGTCACCTCAAAATACTCGTGAGTTGTAGTTTCATTATCCTCTAGTACTGGTATGTTTTTATTAATTTTTCTAATCTCAGTGTCATTATTTTGATGTAACAAGCTGGGTATTGTCCCTTGATTGTAATAATTTGGTTCATACGTTACCTCTTCATGTGATATCATTGTAGCTGTCATGCTTGTTTCACTTTCTTGTGAGTCTAATGTTGATTCAGTTAATGTCTCTTCGGTTTCAGTCTCTTGCAAAGATGTGATTCCTGCATGCGTAACAGTAACGTCTTGTGTGTAAGTACCTGTTGTCGTTTCAGTATTATTAACTGTATATTTCCTTTCTTTAGACGTAGTTTCTTCATAAGATGTATCAATCGTAACATCTGAACTGTGAAATTCTCCTCGATTTCCTTTTTCGTTCATTTTTTGGGTTGACATCACTGTGGTATCACTTTCATCAGAAGCTGGCGTAGTTTTAAATGTTGTGATTTCCATCTGACTCTCTTTAGAAGTCGACTTTTTCATAGATGGCACATCACCAAAAACTGATGTAGTTGATATCAGCTCAACTTTGTCCCTTGTTTGTTGTGTGAATGATGTACTTTCAGTTCCTGTAGGGGTTGTGTCACTTTCATGGAATGCGGGCGTTGTTTCAACGACATTTACTTCTATTTCACTTTTACGAGAGACTGTTACAGCAATAGTAGATTCATAATCTTGAAAATCTGTCATAGTTTCTGGTAAATCTGTAGTGGTTTCAGTTTGAAAGTATTTTTCAATTATTTCTTGAGTTGTTGTTGCTATTGTAGATTCAGCCAAATGAGGTATGGTATTAGATACTGGAGTGGTGTTTTCTATCTTGTCTTGAATTTTAAAGGTTGTTGTCACGTTAGTTTCATTATAGTCGATTTCAGTAATAGCATTTACATCGTTAGGTTGGTCATCTGTTAATAAAAAAATGTTACTCTAGTATTAAATTTTACTTTATTTTATATTTATTTATATATAAAGCCTTAGTAATGAAAAATGCAGAAGATTTGTTAGTTAAGTAAAGCAGCAAATAGTAGCAAAAAAGAGAAAACAATCACCTGTAATCCTTTGTTGTCGGTAATAAGCACTCGTGGATCTTATAATAATGAAAATTTTATGAAAAATATTGGTGTATATTTCCGGGTCTGCCGTAATATCAGAGCCAGTTCTTAGTGGCGTTTTATCGGACAAATGGTATGTTGATTAAATCTAAAGAGCAATTACCAGTTTATCTGGTGTTAGTGTTGCGTTCCACACTTCTACCGGTTTCAGTGTAGAAGTCAGTAGTAAAGTTTTAATGAATATGGTACCAGATTAGAATAAAAGTTATATTACATTTAACCTGTATGTATGGTCAATGTAAGAGTTATTATAAAAAAATAATAAAGATTAATAAATTCATGAAACACAATCTGATCTATACTTACTCTCCATACATGCACCTGAAAACGGATCACAAGGTACACCAGGCCTACAATGAGGACAATTAGTTGCTGGTCTTCCGCCTGAAAAAATAAACGAAGTTTAAAAATGTAAGAAACTGCAAAGTTAAACTAAAATTACGTAATGAGTGAAGTATATATCTAACACCGTTTTATGATAACAGTTTAATAAATATTTGTTAGATATTTTTGACCTTTGATATTTTTCAAAGTCTAACGTTAATAAAATAACTAAAATCATTGACATTATCTCAGTAAATTAAATTAAATTTGAGTACATAGAAGTACATCCATTTTGTTCTGTAATCAGCAAAACTTAACTAAACGTTCACCTCTTCTTTTGACTTCATAGGTGGTTGAAATTAAGGGAAATCTAATAAAACGTTGTTTTATTAATCAAAAACTGTGTGATCGTTATTTATAAATAAAAATGCAAATAATTTTGGCACACCTCATACGCTGATACCAAAGAACGTTCAACGATGTTTATTTAGCCTTTTGCTACATTGATGTTTTTGCGGGTTGGCAGTTAGATATTTTTTGAACTTATAGAGCTATCCTGAGTCGGGCCTTTACCAATGTGTCTTTTCTTAAGTCCGTGTGACTTGTGTGTGGTTAATTTATCAAGGTGACAGAAAACGTCGTAAGGAAACCCACATGACTGAGTTCTACGTAGTAATGTGACAGTGTATTTGTATATAACGGGGGGGTTTGGCTATTATCTTATCACGTGCGCGCTGCAAAAACGTGGGCGCACTGAAAACGTAATGACGAATTGGTCACGTGACATTGGTTGCAAGTTGATCTTATTCTTACCTACTTATACTCACGCCCATTATTTTTATTGGGGTACGCGGAGACTATTGATCGCCATTTTGCACGATCCTGACAAATCTCTCTTGCTTCTCTCACATTCATTATTTTTCTCTAATATTATTCTATCACAGAATAGGCCATTTTATTGTATCGCGTAATAAATAGTAGTAAAATCATTATGTCTATTTGCTTGAAATCATTTTCAAAATTAATCTTAAACAATGAATGCAGTTAAAAAAGGTTGACCCAAACTTACCAGCGACGCAAGCGCACCCGTCGCAATAAGTGTTAGGGAATCTCGCACAATCCGATGTTGTCTGACATTGGCACACTAGAAAAACGATATAAAACAAATTAAAAATAGAACTATTTTATTTTATTTTTTGCAGATGAAACAATGTAAGTGTCATCATCATATGTGCTGACGTAGTCCACTGCTAGACATTGATGTCCACTACGTCTATTCGTGCGCTGGTTTCTTCCATCAATTTCCAGCGACCTTCACAAATCTTTAAAAATCGTTTGTTAAGACGTGAATATTATTGGTTTCTATATAAGGTGTCTCGAAATGCCTTTTAAATTTATTGACCTTTGCTAAAACATTGCATTCTGATGCACTATGTTATTAGATGTGGTAAAAGAATTATGAAAGCAAAGTGAATGCAGAAGAGTACCTCATGTACCTCTGAAATAATTGGAATGTTCGGAATCAGATATCGGAAAAGTGATGGAGGGAAAAATAGTGTCGTTTTTAGCAATTTTATTTGTCTGCATAATCGATATCATTACATAATGATATAAAAACAAACACTTGTTTTATAACAAGGAGGCTGTGGTATCATTCGTGAAAAGTGCGGGTCGAAAGAAGTTTTGTAAGTAAAATAAGAAATGTTGAGATGATTTGGGCACATAGAAAAGATGGAGAAAGAGATTTATTGATGCGGATGAAAATTTAAGTAGAGAACGACCACGGTGGACACATTTAGATCAATCAGAGAATTTGCTCAAAAAGATAATCATCGATAAATTATCATGTATAAAAAGATAGATTGGTAGACGAAGGTTGAGAGGTTCGTTCGTAAAAAGTGGCGATCGATATACGTTGCCTGATTTTGAACTCTGAGCTCTCTCTTGAGCTCTGGTTAAGAACTAATGGCGTGAGTATAAATATGTATGTTATCACATTCAACAAAACACATTGTACACGATTATTGTAAATATATGTTGATGACAAACATGAGATGTTCTTAATTTGAATATTTTTGTTCATGAAAACCTCATGTGGGGATTATTACTAATAAATAAAGGAAAGAAAACTTTCGACACCGGCGGGGATCGAACCTGCAACCTCGGGTATACGCCCCCATCGCTCTGCCAATTGAGCTACAGTGTCAATGGCTTCCAGTGCGAAATTCTTCTATCCTTTGTTTCTTTTACACTTTTAAGTAGTGTAATTTGCGTTCCATACCTCCGATTTTTTACAAATTCGGAAGTAATCCCCGCCGGTGTCGAAATTTTTCTTTCCTTTATTTGTTAGTTATGAGATGTTGTAACTTACCCTTGGAACAAACTGGTTGATGATCAACCACATCGCAGTGTTGGCCAGGAGTACACGGTCCTCCACGGAGGCACGGGTCTGAGCATCGTCCATCAATACAAGCGAGTCCTGAAGAGCAATGCTCATGCGCACCACACTCTAACGCTGCACATCACAAATTACAATATTAATTTCTATTAATGTGGTCAACAATCTGAATTACTTTAGTACTCTCAAATACTGTTACAGTTTGTCAATTATTTTTATAAAATATTGCAAGATGATGGGTATGCATCGTTTTTTGAAGTGAACAAAACATTTAAAAAAATGAGATTTACACACAGGTATAAATATAAAGAAATGAAACATTTTAAATAATGAAATTACGCAATGATATTTTTTTTTACATAGGTACATTCTTACATATACTCACGGGTATAAAACCCACAAGGGGTAGCTAGAGCTTCAGAAAAAGAAATACTTTAGCCACTTTTGGAAGGGCCATGTTGAGTGGGAAGAATTTTGTTGTTGTTGGTAACGGGTCTCCAACCGCATTGCCCGCCAACCACTAAAAACGCCCCAACACCCTTAGTCGCCTCTTACGAACACCCACGGGTAGAAGTGGGGTAATGCTATTCTAAGCCAACATTACACAGTTATCATATTTTTGATATATTAAAATCATTGACATAACTTCAAAACTTCAAATAATAAGATAGCGCTAAAATCTATTAATTCTCTTTCAGAACAAATATATCAAAATGTTTTATGCTTTTTAAAAAAAATAAATTAAATAACTAGTAACCGAATTGTACACACTTATTTTACGGTAACAACTACGAAATAAAAAAATATATTAGGAAGCATTAGTTCATGTGTGCAGCCCATATCCATCAGTATCAAATATATTACAAAGCAGTTATGTACACAAATAAAAACGATAATAATAATAATAAAGCATGCAAGAAATTCTACCTGATGTAAAAGGTGTTCAACTGAAAAGTCATAAAAGAACATGCCATAGAAAAGATAATAGAAAGGTTGGTGATGCTCACAAGGTAGAAGTAATAAACATTTCCTGTAATACGAAGAAAATATTATTAATAATAAAATGCTGCATAGACTCATAAAACAAAAGAAACTAAAATCGGAGACTAATATGGTAGCATTCAGTTCATGGCTTATTTTATTACCTTTAATGCAGCCATGTTTTTCGTCATGTATGAATCCTTTAGGGCAAAACTTGCATACTGGATGGTGGTCCTCAACAGAGCATGGTGCTCCACCACATGCGTCAATGCAAGGATCTTTACATTGAAAGTCTTTGCAAGCCAAGCTTTGAGGACATCCAGTGTCTCTCAAACATATGGATACAGATGGATGACAATCTTCAACACAAACACAAAGTGGACGGTGATCGACTACTTCACATTGCTTGCCTTTCTGGCATAGCGGCTTTTTAGATGCTAAGCATGGATTCACACATTTAGAGTTTTGACAAACTGCATTTGAAGGACACTGCTCATCTCGGGTACATTCAGCATTTTCAGGTGCACAAGTTAGTTCTCCTTTCTCATTCAAAGCAAAGCCATTCCGACAAACGCAAACTGGTTTGTGATTGCGAACTTCACATTTTTGATTTCTCTTACAATTATTATAATTCGAACAAGGGTTGTAGCATTGTCTATTTGATAAATCACAGGCAAACTTAGATGGACACGATTTTTCTTCAGAGCAAGAAAATGTGAAATTATGAGCTGTTGGTTTACATTCTGGATCTAGGCGACAAGCGAGGCGAGGTTGGCCCACATAGCACTGCGGACATGAGCAGTGCGCCCGATGCAACACTGGTGTACAAAGCGCATCTTCTCCGCAGACTCCTCTTACTGTACAAGGATCCACACAGTGTAGGCTCAAGCAGGCCTTGTCAACGGGGCAGTCCTTATTACTCGTACATTCAATACCTAGGAAGATGTGAAAGTAGAAAGCAAAGTCGAAAGAGACGAACCTTCAGCCATGAAGAGGAAACTTTCTCACGAGATAGTGCATGCTTTTGAAATTATTGAAAGATATAAACTGAGTAATATTAAATGGCAGTATATACACGAAGCTTATAAAATGCCGATAACCATTTGATAAAGCACGAATGGTGAGAATGCTTCCACTAATAAACAATGACAAGAACAGAATTGTTAAGCTATTTCAACATTTCTGTACTTTCGTTATGTATATTTACACCTAAAGACATTTAATAGTGACGCTTTAATAAAAGAAAAAAGTAATACATAAAGAATGTAGTAAATTGGGCAATATAAAATTAAACCAAATATATTTATCTATCTACAAATGACATTCAAAAACTATATAATTTATTTACAATATTGCCTGGCAGTATTGATAATAATGTATATTTTAAAATTTAATATAATATATTCATAAGAGTGAACTGTGAAAATCTTAGGATGTGCATTTATACACTGAAAGGAAAAAAGTGCACAATACTCACTTGTGTGACATCCCACGTCGGCTTGTCCTTCTGTCCCGGGTATACAACGACACACGAATTCCGCACCCTCTCTTAAACATTCACCATTTAACCCACATCCAGTTGTTCTACAATCTACTACTGTTTTTTCTTGTGAACCTGGAGCACACATATAGCGTATTACTTATATTTATTTAACCTTCCAATAGGCCTTTAAGTTTGTTATCACAATAAAATAAATCATAACAAAAAACAGATATATAGCAGTAACAGAAATATTACTTCTAAGTTATTGAAATTAATTATAGTTTCCTAAAGACTTAACAGATTAAAAATGTATATAGCCAATCGACATAATTAAAAAAATATCTATTAATTGAGTAAAACTTACATTCAATGTTAGGGTCACCATTAGGATAGACACGTGGACAATAACATTGTGCTTCTCCCTTTGGACCAATCCGACATTGGGCATTAACCCCACATGCTTTATAAGCACATGGTTCCATTTTACCGCAAAAGCATTGTCTTTGAGGATTTCCTGCACAGCCAGGTGGGCACGTACATTCATAGCTATTATCATCCAAGTCGCGGCAACGAGCATTTACTCCACAAGGATTGCGCAAACATGTACCGACACTGGTTTTGATGCAATCACTTTTAGCATTTCCAGTATATCCAGGTGGACATAAGCATTGAGCATTTTTGTCGACTACGCGACAAATTGCATTACTGCCGCATGCGCCGACACAAAGGTTTTTGCATCTTCCATCCTCAGAGCAATATTCCTCTGACCCACATTGTTCAGATTGTTCACACTCAAATGATTTACATTCTTTTGATGGATTTCCAGAATAACCACTAGGACAGCTACAGACAGCTCTGTGTTGGATTGCAAGACAAATTGCATTCCTTCCACAAGAATTTGTTTGGCATACATCTGTACACATTTTTTCTGCACATGTCATTTCCTCACTACAATCTCTATCTGTCAAACATCCCGGAATACATGCGCCTTGGAAACAGATTTGGCGCTCGGGACATTTGTTTCTAGAAGAACACGAGGTACGACAACCTCCGTTGATACATTTCTCACCACAAGAGCAATTGTCGTCATGACTACAGAGAGATATACAATATCCACTTTCATCGCATGGGCAAAATCCATCACAAATCATTCTTTTCTTTTTACACTCAACAAGAGGATTACCAGTGTAGTTACTTGAACAACTGCATTGTGGTCGGTGGTTAAATGTCTTGCAATCGGAGCATATACCACACAAATTCGAATCTTCACAAGGATCTGAAGTAGATCAAAATAATACCATTATTTATCATTCGATTGAATCGGATAAAAGACTAAAGATTAAATAAAATAATTATTTACCTTTGCATTGCCCATTTTGGCAGACCTCATTATCATTACAAGCAATATCATCTCGACAACCTTTTTTGCAAATTCTATTTTCGCATATTTCTCCATCATTACAGACATCATCATTATTGCAAACAATTCTACAAATTCCACGAATACACTTTTCGTTAGATAAACAAGATGTATCACTGAAAATTAAATACAAAGGTGAAAATGTAACCAAAACCACAAGAATATAATAAGAATATAAACTACATATATCGTAGTATGTACCTCCTACACGCTGGATAACAAATATCCCCATAGCAATTAAATCCATCAGGACAACTACGATTAATATCGCAGGTTGAAATTTTTCTTCTGCATGCTAGCTTTGCTTCCCCAGTTAAATGAAGCGGGCAGACACAAACTGGGTGATGGTTTTTAGTGGAACAAAGAGCATTAGAGCCACAGGATGCTGGTTCTGTGCATGGATCAATGCATTGTCCTGACATACATGCCAGCGTATCTGGACATTGTAAATCAGATCTACAACCAGTCACACAAATACGTCCATCACAAACTTCATCATCTGAACATTGATCATCAGTATTGCACATAAAACGACAAGCCCCTGCATCACAACGCTCGCCTAATAAACATTGAGATCCTTCTGAAGTGCATGGTGGTCTGCAACGGAAATCTTCACATCTCCATCCATTGTCACAATCTTTGTGAGTACTACAAGTTTCAGATGGATTTCTTATACAAGCTATATTTGGTGTTGGGTTTGCCAGCAATCCTTCAGGACAGGAACAAAATGCTTTTCTATCGATTACTGAGCAGAATGCATTTGGTCCACATGGATTAATATCAGGTGCGCATGGATTTGAGCACACATTATTATTGCATAATTCGTCAGGGCCACAATCATCATCGAGTCTACACCCATACTGACAGCTGTTTTGTAAACATATGTGTCCCAAAAAACAATCATTATCCACACGGCAAGTCACTGCAATGAGAGAAAAACTAACATTATTTTCTCGATTTACCAAAGTGAAAAAGTGTAATTTGCCATGAAGCCTACTTACGCATGCAAACGTTATTTGAACATCTTTCATTGAGAGCACAATTTTCGTCTAAATTACATTTCGGGACGCACATTGAGTTCTGACATACATATCCGTCTTCACATTCACCAGCTCCACCACAAAGACGAGGAACTGAAAGTTGGTTTATTTTATATAAATATTTATCGGATTAAACAAACAACACTTATAATTTAACACTTCATAGATAGTTTCTGTGCTACTTACTTCGCACACACTCAACATCTTGGTTTCCTGTGAACTTTTTAGAACAGCTACACATTTTAATATGGTTTTCAACACGACATTGTGCATTTAAACCACAAGCTTTTTCCATTATACAAGGGTCTACACATTGGCCATTCAAACATTTTTCAGTAGTTTCACACTCTTCATCTAAAATGCAAAGCTCTGAAAATTAAATAAAAAAACGTTTTTTGTAAATTGATAATATTTATGTAAAATATTGTTAATTACTAATATTTGTTTACTACTCATGTCATAAGTAAAGATATATACATACATACATATTTAAAACTTAAATTTTTGAATACTCACGACTATAAATCCCTTAACGGGGTAGCCAGAGCTTTGGAATGAGAAATTCCTCAGCCACTTTTGGAAGTTGATTGGGGAAAGGATGGTAATAATAAAAAATGTTTTTGGTGACGGGTCTCCAACCATATCGCCCAAAAATCACTTAAAAAGCCCCTATACCCTTAGTCGCCTTTTACGATCACCCACGGGTAGAAATGGAGTAGTGTTATTCTAAGCCGACACTACACGGCACTAAAGATATATAGCTTTCTTGAAAAATCTTACCTTGACATGTGCCCTTATGACAATATTTATCCTGTGGGCAATCGGATTTTTCAGTGCAAGTTATTTCTTTAAGATGGCAACCTTGATCGACTGAAGGGTTTCCAATATAGCCATTTTTACATTTACATTGACCATTATGTCTTACAGCTAGACATTCTGCATTCGGTCCACATTTGATATTTTCACAGGCATCTTGAAATAATACTTAAGATCAATATAAAACGTACATAGCCGTAATCACAAAGAATATATGCTATTAAAAGCTTTTCAACAAAATAGTAGACAAAACTTAAGTATCTGGCCCCTACACCACAATTTACCTCAATTGGAAATAATTATTAAAATAATTGGTTACTTAAATCAGTCACCTGAATAACAGCAAAGTAAAATTAAAGTTATCTGAAATTCTATGATTTTTAAGTGATTTTAAATGACGTTTTAGTTTTGAGTAAACTCACAATTTTTTCCCACGTATTTAGCAGAGATTTTTCACATACTTAGTTTCATATTTACTTAAGTTTTATTTTTCCTATATTAATCATAGCGACCAATCTCTTTCCGTAAATGTTTTTTGAAGCGACTAAACAATTTGATTCAGTTTCAAAGGTGGTTGGGCAAAGTTGTAGAATAACCCTATCACTAGTTAACTCTAGCAACTAGCTAGCCTGAAAAAGTGGGGGTGGTATTGATTGCAAAGATACCAGCCCCTATTTACTTAGTTAGTTTAGGGGAGTTGTCTACTTTTAGTGTCTCGCAGCTCGAAGAAACACCGTTATTATGTAAATATTCAACATATTACTCTAATGCAACCGACAAAATCTAAATATTGATTTAAAAAATAATTATGGCGAATGTGGCGACTAGCTGTTCCTCCCTGACTTACTTAAGACTTACCCGTCTTATTGAAAAAACATATTAGTATCCTAGATTCAGTATTTAGATAGTTCTCTCAAAACAAACCAACCTTTCCAAACCTCTACGGCCTCTATGATGTTATTTGAATCAGTTACTATTTAAATTTTTAGGCTTTTAGCATTTCAACTCTAAACAAATTAATTACGTAAAGTAGTATTTTGAATGTTAAAGGAGCACAAAACACGAGCAGATCTTTTTGAAGTGCATTAATTATAATATTTATATTAACGTACCTGTACACTTCCTCAAACCATCTTGAACAGTGCAACGAGCTACTGCTGGGCAGTCTCTATTATATCTACACTCTTGAGATTTGTGACAACCCTCCTCATAAGGATCTCCAATGGTTCCATCAGGGCAAATACATTGTGCACGATCTCTGGTATTTTTGCACTCTGCTCCATTTCCGCATGGGTTTGATTTACACCAATTAATTTCTACACATCGCTCTAATGGGTTACCTGTATATCCTGGTTGGCAATAGCATACATGCTTATGCTTTTCTGATGAACATATCGTATTTTCACCGCAACTGTTACCCATTAAACAAGCAATTTTGCACATATTTTCATGACATATTTTATCATCAGAACAATCCTTATTAGAATTACATTCTTTTCGAACACAATTCTGAGTAGGATCTCCATAAAATCCCTTTCTACATGCACATACAGCTTGATGATTTTTAGCTGAACAAACAGCTTGTCTGCCACATGGATGCTGACTACATACTTTTATGCATTGCGTTATCCCGTTGCGACCAACAACACATTGCTCATCCTCGTTGCACTCATCGTTTGTCGCACATACGTTTGCTTTAGAACAGATTCTGTTCAAACATTTTAGATTATTAGGACAAGATACATTAGATCTACAAGATAAGTGACAAGCACCTTGTATACATATATGTCCATCTAAACAGTCTCTTGAATTCTTACAGATACCTGTAACATTAATTACAAATAAGTTTTGATAGATTTACTTTAAGAATGTTAAATTTTTGAAAAGTTAAGTTTAAGTTTTAACACATACCAACACAAACATTTTCTGCGCATTTTGTTCCACTTGGACATCTCGTATCATCTTTACAATATTGTATAGGCACACAACCAAGCGCTGGATCTCCAGTGAATTCGGGTAAACAAGAACATTCACCAGTATGATGCCTAGCTGAACATAAAGCGTTTCTGCCACAAACTCCGGGCAAGGAGCAAACATTTTTGCATTCATAATCAAGACATGATTCTTCTGTTGAACAATCGGTGTCTTTGCTACATTCTACATCAGAACACGTTTTGTAAGGGTCTCCATGACTCCCAATAGGACATTCACAAGAAGGGTTGTGTTTGACTACTAAACAGTTAGCATTACGACCGCATAATTTTTTATCTTTACATGGATCAATACAATGACCATCATAGCATTTTGTAAAATCAGAGCAATCTTCATCTGATGAACAAGATCCTGGCACTTTGCATAAGCCGCTTTGTTCTTCTAGTATTGTATTGTTCGCGCAGTGACAAGAATAAGATCCCATATTATTTATACATTCCGCGTTAACTGGGCATGGATTACTTAAACATTCATTTATGTCTTCGCATTGATTATTTACTAGTACATAACCAACAGAACACTGGCATACACTTTTGTGATTTTCGATTTGACATAATCCTCCAAGACATGCAGAATCAGCACATTTGCCTAAAACATAAAAGTAAATTATTTATGATCTTGATCACTATTTGATTCTAGGTTTTATATATATATATATATATATATAGTATATTATATATATATTATATTATACATATATATAATATTTATAATATTTAAAAGTTTTTTATTTACCTTGGCATTTGTTTGATGTGGTCTCACAGTATTTATTATTTGGACAATCATCGTTATTAATGCATTCAACTTTAAAACAACCAATTTTCTTGTCCATTGGATTACCCACATATCCTTTTTCACAGACACATGATACTTTGTGTCGAATAACAGAACACAATGCATTTACACCGCAAAAGTTTTTTTGACAAGGATTAGAGCATTTTCCATTAACACAAGCTAAAGAATCGTCACATTGGCTATCTCGTCGGCATTGATTTGGCAATAAACATCCAATTTTGTATGGATCACCAATAGTTCCAGATGCACATACACATTTAAATGAGCCGTTTGAATTAATACATTTTGCTGATGGGTGACATGGATTTCTAAGGCATTCATTCATATCGACGCATCCGCCGTTTGTAGCTTCAAAACCATCAGAACAAATACATTGGGTTGATTTACATATTTGATTAACAAAGCAATCTGAGTCTACTTTACAACCATGTACGCATAATCCAAAACTGCAATGCTCGCCATGTAAACAGTTACTGCTAGAATGGCAAATCTTATGGCATCTGCTATCACTACATTTTTCTCCAATGGCACAACCAGTATCATCATGGCAAGGGACTTGACATAGACGCCCTATACACATATGATCAGGAGGGCATTGGGAAGTTTTTGTACAGGAATTTGGTTTTCTAACACATCCTTGTTGAGGAGTAGGTGTACCTTCAAATCCCAATGGGCATTCACATTTGGTAACATGGTTGATTCTTGAGCAGATAGCGTTTGGGCCACAAACTTTAGTAGCTAAACAAGGATTAACACATTTATTATTTATACACGATTCCACGCTTGGACAATCGACATTGCTTCTACAGCCAATCACACATTGCCCTGATATACACGCTTGACCTATACCACATTCAGAATGTTGTGAACATTGAATTACGCATAAGTTTTTGGAACATGTTTCTCTGAAACCACATTGACTAGAATTTCGACATGCCGCGAAACATTGGCCATTATAACACTTATCTCCTTCACAGTCAGATTCAAGTGAACAGGTAAGAACCCGTTTTTTACAATCATCACTACCAAGAACTCTTTCGTAACCATCAGGGCAAATGCATATAGCTTTTCTATTTATAGCTTTACAGATAGAATTTACTCCACAAGCTCCAGTGCATGTATGAATACATTGGCTTTGCATACATTTATATTCATCTGGACAATTATGATCTTCTATACAACCTTCAAGTTTTTGACAGCCCTTTTTATTAGGATCTCCAAAATAACCTTCAGGACATTTGCAAATAAATGAATCAATCAGTGGTTCACATATAGCTGACGAGTGGCATGGATTGGGTTCACAATTTTCAATTTTCTTACAACTTATTTCAGGAACAGGATTCGCTTTAAATCCTTTTGGACATTGACAAATTACTTTATGGTTTTCTGCTATACAAACAGAATTTTCTCCACAAGAGTTTTCTCCACATGCATCCAGGCATTGATGGGTCATCCTGTTACATAATTGATGTGGATCACAATCGACATTATGAATACATGGAACTGATTGACATCCAAGCTCAAGGTCATCAGGATTTCCCGAAAAAGGACCGGAAAGACACTGACATTTGGCAATATGATTGTTAGTAACGCAAACAGCGTTGGGACCACATCTCCTTTGTAGACAGGCCGGTGAACATTTTTTCACAGAGCCAAATGCTTTACAAATTTCATTTTCTTTACATTCTGCATCATCAGAACATTGATTCTTACTTTTAATAATACATCCTTCGCGATCATTTGGGTTTCCAATAAAGCCCGATAAACATTCACATTTTGTAAAATGACTTCTGGTAATGCATCTTGAATTTTGAGGGCAAGTGAAGTATAAGCATTTGTCAATGCATTTTTTTACTCCTAAAACATCTTTTTCGCAAGCTTTGTCATCATCACAGTCTCTGTTAGCCTTACAATCTGATATTGAAGGTTTTTCACAAGAAGAGCTAACAGGATTCCATAAAAAGCCATCTTTGCAATCGCATTGTGCGTTATTGTTTATTATTTTACAAATTTCATTGGAACCACATGCGATAGTTGAACACAAATCAAAGCATTTTTTTGTCGATCCCTCGAATTCAGCACAGATCTGTGATTCGGAACAATCGTCATTTTCATAACATTCAACTTCGATTGGTTCTTTTTGCAAAAGATGGCATCCATAATTTATATCAGCAGGTTTACCTACGTAGCCTTCTGCACAAATACAATGCGCTTGATGGTTGATGCTTACACAAAAGGCATTTGGCCCACACTGCAACTTACTACATGCATCCATGCAATTTCTGGTATTTTTGCCCGTCTGGAAACAAATCTCTGAATCTTTGCAATCATTATCAATCATACATCGATTATTTGTTTTACATCCATGTTCTATATCATATGGATTCCCTGAATTTCCTGGCAGACAAACACAGTTTCCATTTTCGCAAACAGATTTCGGTCCACACATAAGATTTTTACATACGTTCACGCAGCGAGAATTTTCACAAATATGTCCATCTGGACAGGTCGCATTATGGGAGCAAGTACATATACTACCTTCTGAGCATTTAGAAATAGCAACTTCTGAACATAACTCATAGGGATTTCCAACGTATCTACTTTTACAAATGCAACTAAAACTTCCGGGTGTATTAATGCATATTGCATTTTCTGCGCAAGGATTAGCACTGCATTCGTCAATATCAATACATCTGAGATTTGGATTTCCTAAATAGCCAGGTGGACATAAACACTCAACATGAGATTTTGTTTGTTGACAAATAGCATTAGTTCCACATTTAGTTTTAGCACATGTTAATTGTCGTCGAGGGAGACACTTCGTATATGGGTTTCCTGTGTAGCCCTTGTTACATTTGCAAACATTCGATAATGCATAGGTACAATGAGCATTTCCACCACAGTCTGGATGACACTCTGGAGGAGCAATAGCTGAAAAATTAAAACAGATAATGAGGTAGTTATGATTTTAAAATACTTATGCACAACTTAATGAAACCTCACTTACGTGGCATACATAACAAATCTGGATTGCCAACAAAAAATGCATTACAAACACATTTGCCAGTTTGCTCATTACAAGAAGCACCTACTCCGCATACAACTTTTTCACATCGTTGGCGGCATCTGCCAGATACACAAGTTAACGGATCTTCACACGGCTGCCCAGGTCCACAAACATCTCTTACACACATTCCTCCAGGAAATGGATTGCCCACAAAACCTTCAGGACAAATGCACGTGGGTCCAAATTTTGATATAATGCATTGTGCGCCATGAGAACATGCAAAATTGTCACAACCTGCAATATACGAAAACTTAAATTTTAGATACCTAATTTGTTTTATATACTTACTCACAGTTTTGTATGTAAAGCTAGTTTTATAATATCATCACATGATTGATTAGTTCAAAAATAGTTAAAATTTAAATCTTTCGAAATATCAGTCTTATTGCCCAAAATTAACTTGGAATGGAAAACCCTAAGTCATCTACTTCGATAACCACTAGAAGAAACTGTCTTTAGCATCCGATGCCGATACTACATAGCATTTTTAGAAACATCTGGAATCTGTTATTAAAGTTGGAACCCTTGCTTACAATTTAAGTTTTATTCAAAACATCTTTTCCGAGATAAAGAATCGTGTTTGGTAAATTTATATCTACAATAATTATTTAAAATAAATATTATTCATTTCATCTTGATATAAAATTACACTGTATACATTTGTAATAGTTAGTCCTTGTACTTATAGGGTATTTGGTTCCTCCATGCTTATTATAAACGTTTTGGATTTGGAGAAAAGAATATAATATATTGTATAATGCATATATGTTGAGGGCTGGCTAGACCCCGTACGGCAATTCACGTTTGCTATTAGAACTAGTTTCAAATTTGATCGAATTAGATATTTACTTTGCTCGATTATTTGATTGAAATTTTACCTGATTTACATTTGCCACCTTCAGGTTTTGTATAACCGGGATTGCATCGACACCAAGCTGCATGGTTTTCTACTTCACAAAACGCATTTGACCCACATGCTACTTTTATACATGGTGACAAACAAGTGCGATTCAAACATGCATGAGTATTAGGGCATTCGTAGTCATTATTACACAATTGTTTTTGGACTGGACCTTCTTCGAGAGTGCCTAAAATATCACAAAAGTTATAAAAGAAATACTTATTTTATGAAATCCCACAATATAGAAGCAAAAAACACTTACATCCTTTTGTGTATGGATCTCCACTCATATGTAAAGGACATTCACATACATATCCTCCTTTTTTATCATGACAAAGGGCTCCGTAAGCACATGGAGCACTTTGGCATTCATTAGTATTAGTACATCCTGTATACGGGTCTCCTTCATACCCTGATATACACATACATCTTGGTGGATCACTTGGAGTACATTTTGCATTTATTCCACATGTGAATCTCTCACAAGGACTCTTACATTTTTGTCCATCTGATACGTCCAAATAAAACGGAGGTGGACAAACACAGTTTCCTGGTTCCACGCATTTTTCATTGGGGAAACAGTCTGAATCACTGATACATCTCTTTTGATTTAAAGAGCAGTGACCAGAGGGGTCTTGGTAATAGCCCTGAGGACATTTACATTTATATGATCCTGGTATATTGATGCACTGAGCTCCAAAGCCACATACAGTTTGGCCAAAATTGCATTCGTTCACATCTTCGCAACCACCATCAGCACTTTGTGTGAACCCAACAGGGCAGGCGCAGTAGCTTACAGTATCAGATATAACAATACATTCAGCGCCTTTACCGCAGCTTTTTGTATTTGAACATCCTGATAATACACAGCTGCCATTGATAACTCTATATGGAGGTTGACACTGACATTCAACACTGTCACAAATTTCACAGGATTTATAAGGATTTCCACTATAATCACTAGGGCATTTACATTCATAACTTCCAGGCAAATTTTTACACATTGCATTTAAACCACAGGGACTTCGATCATATATTGTACATTCATTTATATCTTCACACTGTCCAGTTTCAGCATCTCGCTGAAATCCTTGTGAACATACACAAACGTGCTTATTTTCATGGAATATGCATTGCTCTCCTTGTGGACATGGATTACTTGTACTGCATTCATTTGGTGTTGTTCTTGACATGCAACCATCAACGTAAGGATCACCACTAAAGCGGCTTGGGCATTCACATTGAAAGTGACCTGGTAAATTTTTACACACAGCACCACTACCGCAGGGGTTGTTGTCACATTCATTTAAATCTTGGCAACCGTTAATTGACGATGGATCGCCAATAAAACCATTGCGACAAATGCATTGTGCCACTGGCCCATTTAAAAGACAATCGGAGTTGCTTCCGCAATGCAAGTTTTCACAGGGATCTAAAAATATTACGTTATTAATGTTATTGTAAACACTTATACAATCTTAAATTTCTTAGTAAATAAAACAAATACTTACGTCTACATTCGTTTCCAATATTTGGATCTGGGCACACACATTTAGATTCCGGGTCACAATATGCGTTACCTGGACAATCCTTATTACTTTTGCATGTTAGTATGTCAACACATCTTACTCGAGCATCAGGATCTGGTATTGATCCATCAGAGCATTTACATTCAAAGGAACCATCAAGATTAGTGCATGTTGCGCCGATACCACATGCATCTTCGAGTAAACATTCGTTAATATCAGTACATTTTTTGTTTGCATTACCAGTATACCCTTCTGGACATTGACACGAGAAACTTCCAGGGGTATTAGTGCAAATAGCATTTTCACCACAGCGTCCAAAAAGACCTAAAGATGAATCGCATTCATTGATATCGACACAGCCAGCTGCTATATTCATAGGGTCAAAAGTCCATCCTTCTTCACAGACACAAAATGCTTCGTTATTGTCAGATTTACAGTAAGCGTGCTCAGAACATTGTACGTCATCGCAAGGAGCACGACATAAAATTTGTGGAGGTGTACCTACAAAGCCAGCGGCACATTGGCACTCATAATTTCCAGGTTTGTTAATGCATACCGCATTGGAGCCACAAGCTATATCTCCACTAGAACATTCATCAATATCAATACAAACGGAACCTTTGGGTTTAAACCCGTTCTTGCAGAAACACTGGTTTTCAATACATTCGGCGTTATTCGTGCAATCGAAATTCGATTGACATAATGTATTAACATCGATCTGAAAAAATGTGGGTGGTTAGTATTAAGTTTTGGTCAACTTTATTGACAGAATAACGATTCTTCGCAAAATTTTACCAATGTGCACTATATTTTGTACATAAAATATAACTTAGTAGAAAGATGGTGGACATTGCTTATTGGATCCAAAAATAATTTATTACGAACAATGTATATGTACCAGAGATTTCATAAATATAAATACCTGTTCACAAGCAATTTGCGGGTTGGGTTTAGCGGCATATCCTTGTGGGCATACACAATTATATCCCGGCGACGCGTTCTCACACTGTGCATGCACTCCGCACGGTCTCTCCAGTTCACGACACTCGTCTAAATCTCGGCAACCTTCTAATCCTCGCGCATCTCCAGTGTAATCCGGTGCGCAAGTACACAGGTAGCTTCCGATAGTGTTGGTACATATAGCATTTTTACCGCAAGCTTCTTTGTTAGTCTTACATTCATCCAAGTCTGTCGTAATAAACAACTCATAGGTGAATTATTTTGTTGATGAAATAATACTGAATCTTGAAGAAATCTAACTAAATACATACTACGCGGAAGACAGAAGCAACATCCATGAGATACAACAAAATAATAGTTCTGAAAGAGAAGAGTTCTAAAAAACAGAAGAAAAGAATAATACAAGAAGACAAGTCTCCCGTTGCACCAGCAGGTCTTAATTATTTCCAGAGATCCTGTTCGAGCACTCTTCCGAGGAAACAATAGATTGAATGAACTGAAAATATATCAATATTTACAGCTTTAAATGTAATATTGTTAATTCAAGCGTGAGCACCTTATACCAATTTTTGGTATGTTTGTACTGAAAGATGCATCATTATACCAGCGTTAAGATGTCAGAAGCATTAGGTAACAGAAAAACTGTTAGGATTAGCATTATAACAAGAACGTTTTGAAATGTTAGTCAGACAATACTCACCAATGCATTGGTTATCAGGATTGCCTTCAAATCCGGGAGGACATAAACATTTGTAGGCACCAGGTAAGTTCTCACAGAGGGCACCACGACCGCAAGGGTTCCGCGAACACTCGTCATGATCATGACATCCGGTACGTGGGTCACCTTCGTATCCTTCAGGGCATGCGCACTCGTAGGCTCCTTCGACGTTTCGACATATTGCACCAACACCGCAAGCTCCTTCCACAAGACACTCATCGATGTCAACGCACTGAAAATTATTTAGTCATAAAATCTACGTTTATTTAATTTTGCAGATGACAACTACAAGATTTGGTACATACGCCATCAAATGGGTTGCCAGTGTATCCTGCTTGACAAGCGCATGTATAATTTCCTGGATAATTTTGGCAAATCGTATTGACTCCGCAGGCGCCTGGTCGAGAACATTCGTCAATATCTGAAAATTTTACATACCCGTTAGTCAAGTCTTAGGATACCCTAAGAATGATAATAAAACACATATGGTTCCATTTGTGAAGTTTCTATACAAATATTGTAACAAAACCAAATTTAGCTACCTCGACATTCTTCTTCACCATCGCCTTCGAAACCTCGATTGCATTTGCAGATAAAATGAGCTGGTAAATTACAACAATCAGCATTTTTAACACACCTAGATGCTATTGCCGGATCGTCACATTCATTTATATCTGTAAAATAAATTATAAGATAAGTTCAATAAAATTTAAAAATGTATGTTCCGAAAATAAGGTTGGAAGCTGTTACAAACCTCTACAAGTAAAACCATCTCCTTCATATCCAGGAAAACAAGAGCATTGAAAACTTCCAACTGTATTGGTACAGTGCGCAAACACATCGCAGGGCCGATCCTTGCACTCGTTTATATCTAAAAAACAGATCCAAGTTTATAGTAATTGTAATAAATACGGCCTTCTAGTTAATATCGTACAAATGTTCAAAATATCCGCGTTGGAAAAATGGATTACATAAAAACATACATATATACTCACGCCGTAAGTTCCCACTGGGGTTTAAGCAAAGACAATCGATCGCCACTTTTTACGATCAAAATAAACTTGTCTAGATTTGTTCACATCCAGCAATCTTTTAATACATGGATGATGGAACCAGTCACATCGCCCAATAATCACTTAAAAGGTCCCAAAACCGGAAAATTTGTGATTTCTGTTCTTGCATTTATATAATTACTAGTTAACCCGAGAAACTTCGTCCGCGTGACATAAGACCACCATCATATAAACAACACCTTTTCGGAAGTGCATACCTAATTGAGTACCAAAAAACTAGTCATCCAAAAAAATACCCCCTATTTAACCCCTTTAGGGAAGAATTATGTCCCCTTAACTTACACAGTTCGTTTAGGTTTACATAAGTTTTTATACTGCTTTATCGAGCATATTTCATCCCCTTAGAGGTGGAACTTCCAAGATTCCCTTCTTAGTGCTCATTTACATTATAAAAACACCCCTAGATAAAAAATCAAGTTTCTAAGTACAGTTGTTTGCGTTGATTCTAAGTCAGTCAGTCTGTTTTGCCTTTTATATGTAGAGATTATCTAAAATTTATGAAGTCAACGTGAGAGAAGAGTAACTGTAATCATCAAAGCCAGCATATTTAAATCTGTTATGGCAATAAAGATAATGATTTCAAATATCTTTTACCTTCTTCTTGACAGTTGCAGCCGCCGAAACCATCGTTACAATGGCAGACGCCATTTAAACAAGCACCATTTATACACTGCGCACCGTCATCTTTGGTACAATCATCTAAAACAGAAGACGCGTTCAATAAGTCTGTTAAGAATAATTCAGAATATCAGCATTGTGGCAGAAGCCTAATAAGCCCCTGTCATGACTTGCAACTGAAGTTTCGCAATTCGTTTCAACTTGCACAATCAATTAAGTAAAAGATCTGTTTGTTTTTTTATTGTTAATTTGTGGATACGAATAAATGTTTTATTTCTTTTTTTCTTTTGAATTAATTGGGACTAGAAGACAGTTTTAGACTATATTACTTTAACTTAAACATTTTGCTGTCGATTTCTTTGTCTACTATGGTCGCGGCTTTAAGTACAACTAGAGGTAGCCGGAGCTTTGGATAAGGTACTTTCCAGCCAATTTAATAGTTCAAAATATTGTTAAATGGTCGGTTGCTTTTAACTAAAAAATTTACATCTGTTAGTTGCTTCGTGATAGTCCTAAGCCAACAAACGTTATAATTAACATTACAATGACAATCACATACATACATATACTCACGGCTATAAATCCCTAGAAGGGGTAGCCAGAGCTAAGGAATTAGAAATTCCTCAGCCACTTTTGGAAAATTGTGTGAGGAAAAGATGGTAAAGTAAAGGTTGTTGGTGATGGGTCTCCAACCGCATCGTCCAAAAATCCCTTAAAACCCCCCAATACCGTTAGTCGCCTCTTACGTACACCCACCGGAAGAAATGGGGTAGTGCTATTCTAAGCAGACACTACAATAACAATCACATTTACCAATAATCTCGTATACCCTTTATAACATAAAACGACCATTTCGTCACTTACAAATATATAGGTGATTACAAACAAAGGTGATTGGTAATAATAATGAAATAAAAGTATGAAAACTCACCCGTGCACTTGAGCTCCGATCTGAGCTCGTCAGAAGCTTTATAACAATCGGGGACTCCATCACATAATTTGGATAATTCGTATAATTGTAATATTTGTGTGGATTCGTTAACTTGACAGCCAAAGTAGCCGTCTTCTAAATTTAAGAAAAATACTTCTCGTTTTATTCCTAAACCTATTCCGTATTGGGCTTGTGTCGTTACCTGTAAATAGACGATTAGCAGATAGGTACAAAAAAACTATTTAATAGAAACATGGCAATACGTTATAACCACGTTAAAATACAGTAGTTAAATACAATCTTAATGTCTATATACTTACATGTGTTGCTGTGACTAAAAGAGTCCAAACCACCAGTGGTAAGGTGTCTATATACATTGTTTCTGAAACAAACAGAAAATCTATTTAAAAACATAACATAACATAAACGTTCACGCCGTTTTATCCCCGAAGGGGTTGGCAGAGGTACCAATACTCCTGAACTCACATGGCAAGCGCCATCTAGTTTCCAGAGAAGGTACCCACGTTTTGCTTAGACAGTGTACTCACGTGATAGGGGGCAGGCCTATCGCCGTTTTGTACGAATACACTGTCACATGACTAAGTACAACTCAGCCATGTGGGTTTCCTCACGATGTTTTCCCTCACCGTTAGCAACCATGATAAATTAACCACACATATGACTTTAGAAAAGACAAATTGGTGTAGGCCCGTCCCAGGATTGGAACTCACGCCCTTCTGTTTTTCGGGCGGGTGTTCTACCCACTGGACTATCATGTCGCTAAAAACATCGTACAATTTAGTTAATGTTTGGGCATCTAAGTCATTTGATAATTTATACCAACTGAACTCATACTATAAATCCCCAAAAAGAGGTAGCGACTTTGCATGTTGAGTGGGAAAAAGATTGTAAAGTAAATGATAGTTGGTAATAGATTTCAAGCCCAAAAACCACTTAGGATCACCAAAAAATCAGAATGTATAATATACATCGAAAAAGCTAGTCTAACCATCTCGTATAACTCCCACAAAACGATATGGATTGGTACTATACCAAGCCGACACTCATTGCTTCTTCTTAAATTTTTGAACATCTTCACGGAATATAATAAATTTCTTATCTTGATTGATGATTCGTTTGACATTCGGATACCAAACCCATGCATTCGCATATTGGGATAAACCGTGTCTAATATGTAATTACAATCTACATTACGAAAATGTATCTCATAATTATATTTCGTTACAATTTAATTTAACAATAAGTTGCACTATACGGAAATACCTTTGTAACAAGATTCAAAATCCACATTAAAACTCTTACTATATAAAGCTCGTACTACAATGGAGTTAAATAAGATAATAATAACACATTACGTGCATCAGTTAAATGTTCAGACGAAAACCGGCGACATTTCTAGTATTTCTTCTCGTAATTGGTCACAATGACAAAGGCAAAGGCTTACGTTACCTTGCGAGGTCAAATAACTGTGCACTGCACGTACGCTAGAGACTTCGGCGGGAAAATAGTTAAAATGGCATCAAACTATTGTTTCCCTACTCTTTATATTAACATTTATAATTAATTTCGTTAAGAAATGGGAATTTGAAAGGGAAATACCACCATTAGGTTTGCTTATGTAATAACAACAAAATAAAATAAATTGGTAGAAATTCTTAGAAATAACATTCATTTATATACCAAAGCTATAAATCCAAAAAACAGTGGTAGCCAGAAATTCATAATTCGAAATTCCTCAACCACTTTTGGAAATTTAATGGGGAAATGATTGTAACATAAAGGGTGATTGGTGATTTCAGTCACATTCCCTTACTATCTACCTAGTCAAATCGCGCGATACCTATACATATACACGCGGGCAGAAAAGGATCAGTGCTATTATAAGCCGATACTACACAGGTACAACTCGTAGAAATAAAGGGTTTGTTAATTAACTGATTGAACGTAAAGCGTATTGCAACATGTAAACAATGGTATGAACGTTGTAGTAATTAAATAATAATGGAACTCGTTTGAATGCATAGGTTCATAATTCAAAACATAATGGATTTATAACGACTAAATTAAACTATAGTTATAGAGTTCATTGACAGAAAATTGTCTACTTTATCAAACCTGATTTTACTATGTTGTGCTGACATTATCAAAAATTTGCATTTCGCTATTACAGATGTTAGAGTTAATGGTGCGCATCCGAAAAGGCTATTAAAAATACACAAAAAAACTGGTTAATGTACAAATAGTTTCTCTATTTTCTGGTTCCTACAAAAACATAAAACGAAGCATTCAATTATTATTTCAATAAATCGCTTATAATATATCCGGCAAATTCTTGCGTGTCAGGCCATTCAGCAACCACTATCAAATCGAGCGTAAAACACTTCTCAAGCCATGCATAAAACATACTGGAGTATCCTACGCCAGCTTATTGTACAATTCACTTTCACAACGTGCCCCTGCTGCCGACTACTACCGAAAGTTGAATGGAAACAATGCAGTTCTCGGCGTTTCTCTCTTGAGAAACTTTACTTATTAGTACGCCGACGCAGTACATCTTTATAGCCAAAGGCCATTAGATGAACTTTTATGTAGCTAACTGCTAAGTAAAATGGCCTAAATTTATTTCTTATTTTTAAGTTATACTTATGGTAATATATCAAAAGTCAGAGACAGGGTAAGGATTTAATCAAGAAAGGTCACAATCAATAATTTCCCAGCTACCAGCTGTAGTAAGGCGAAAGATATACGGCATTGTTAGTTAAATTGCTTGCAGCATCGCTGACTAACAAAACTCAAAAATCTTGTAAATCCGTCTTGAAGTGAACTTTTGAGAAGAAGTGAAAAAGTACTATTATCACCCAACACCTCGCGGCAGCACTAATCATGCCTTAAATCCAAGACAAATCTACTTTGTGATTGAATATTAAAGCTTTAGAAAATAATAAGGACTACCAGAAATATTAAACTTAGAAAATGTCGTGCATACACTAATATGTTACTTATGTGTCCTTTAAGTACGATACAATACAGGTCAATATATCTGGCGCTCTTGCAATAATGCATAGACGTACAAAAATATGATGATGGACATATTTACATATTAAAACATAAAAAAAAACATGTATGTAACCTTTGGCACTTAGAGCATATGCAATAGAGGATTAGTTGGTGTTCGATCACTTTATTTTATCAGTTTTAACCACTAATTTTGACTATCCCTGTAACTATATAAATGTGGGACAAGATGGTAAATATAAAGTGCTTGTATCATTGGTGATGGGTCTCCAACCGAGTCGCCCAAAAACCACTTAAAAATGCCCCATACCCTCAGAAACTCCTGAGTAGAAAGGGAAATTCTAAGCCGGTACTACACGGCAAAACGTATTTCTCTTTGTAAAACATACTAAACAATAAATAATACATTTAACAATAGTTAAAATTAGTAGACTTGGCTCCACTTATTTTAGAGATTTCAGTACTTTTTCGAGACAAACAAGCAGCTCTATCGAATCGAGACTTGGCTGGTTTTTTACAGAAGGTTTTTGGTGGGATTTCACTTCTTTTTGACAGGACCTAGACTGATTGAATGGTTACATATTTTTATTATTATATTATCTTGTGAAATCAAATAAAAATAAACTCCACGACTTCTCAAATCTTTAAAATACATGAAATAAAACTTTTAAATGTGTAAATAAATAAGGATTTAAAATACAGCCAGCGCCATCTAGTGACGAGTACTGGTACTAATGCTAAATAACGTGAGTGAAGCCGCGGCCGAGTGCTATTACATAAATAATAATTATTATTGGACAGAACATTTTTATATATTGAGTAGAATACAGTTAATCTACTACTATTTCTCGTAAATACGCTTTTTATAGTTTGGCAGTACTCTTATTATATTTTCTCATCAGCGTCACCAGGTAGTTCAGATCTTCCATAAACCTTGTTCTGATTTCTTTATGTGGGCGTTAAAATCTACCTCTGTACCAAATTTCAGCTCTCTAGGTCTATGGGAAGTACTAGTTCTATTTTGATGACCAGTGAGTCAATCAGTGTCGAAAATGCGAAACTTTGCATTAGCTTAGCTTCGGAATTAATTGATTTACCGACTTGAAATTTTGGATTTCAAGTGTGAATTACGAATTTCTAGGTGACGAAAATTTCAGCGTCAAATCCAGACAAGGATGGTACGACGGTGCTTGCGTCGCGCTCGACTTGGCGGGGGCACTGCCGTGCCCCAGATATGATAACTGTCTGATATGATTGCTGTTGTCAGTAATTAAAATATGATGAAAAACAGCGACCACAGAATCCTCTACTAACTAAGAATCCTTTTTCTACTCATCGGGAATCTTTATCATTACAGCATTACCTATTAGAAAAGAACTAAGTAAGGCTAGGGAATGACATTATTTATTAAAAACCAGAACTGTTATTACGCGTTGCTTTTTTGTATCTGCTTGATTCTTAATATTATAAGGTTGTTACTACTTCACCTACCCGTAATTAATAAGGTTATAATTTTATGTAAAGTTTTTTTTGAAAACCAAAGAAACAATTGAGTTTCGCGTAAAGAATCTCTGAGTTGTCTTACGTCTGAGTGTAAAAAGTTACTGAAAGTAATTGAAGAACCTTACACCAAAACATAACAGTAAGCTTGAATTGTTTATTTCCTCAAAGCTCGCACAGTTCTGGCTGTTGCATGCTTCTAAATTTTTGATCGCAAACTAATAACTCTGTATTAACAGCACTATTCGATATCTTAAAGTTAAATTTTATTTTTTAAGCTCCTAGATGTTGCTTTCAAAGTTCTTGAGAATGATAGCAGTAACTTAAACGATTATTGTATTTGCTTTTTTATAAATTCACAAATTAGTAATAAAGAACTAAAAGTGAACAGGTATAACTACCAATTATACTTTTTTGCTTGGGAACTCTACAAATTTAAAAACCAGGAGCGGAATATACATTTCTATTATTCAGCAGTTTTATATAATTCTAAAGAAAAAGTGAAGTTATGACAAGAAACCGTAATATCTCACGAATAAGCTGTCATATTCTTGGAAAAGGCACGTACAAAATAAAATGTCCGTCTCAATACTCGATTTGAACAACATAACGGAAAAAGCTGTGCACAATGAACAGTAGTATGTTTACGAATGCGGAATTAGTCGCAAGTAACGTGATGTTGGTGATGGATGGATCACACGTGAGCGCGGGATGGTATAGCGCGTTATTACACTGGAATGACATAACGGGCCGACTGTCATGGCGCCGGCTCGCCATCACATCACAAATGCTCGACGACAGGTGCGCCACCTCGTGTTCTACGCCAACGTAAATGATCGCCGAGATCAGATCTAAATGATTGAATAGCTAATTTTGGTCGAAGCACCAATAAGGCAATGTAACACTAATGCTTTTTGTAACGTTTTTTATTCAACTTACTACCATATCTGGAATATAGAGAAAGTAAATCTTATACGCATGATAACAAGTTAACTTACACTTCCACGTACAATTTATTTCGCGTAAAAGTAGGAAATGTAATGGACATAGTTTTTTCCTTTTGTATATTAAGTGAATTGCATATAACTTTACATGCAATGGTAGAGTAAATGATAGTATTTCACCTTATCAAATTTGTTGTGTTTTCCATGATAAAGTTCAGGTTATGGCGAATTTAATCCTTACATATATCTCATAAGTTAAGTAATGGAGACAACGTCGTTAGAGAACCCATATGGCGCAGAGTTTCATACTGTAATGCGTGGCTGAGTTCCCAACTAAAACGGATGCCTGGCCTGTTGCGTTGATTATGTCTGTCTCTACCAAAGTTTAGTTGAATAGTATTTTAGCTATAACAACTACAATGCCAAGTGTGAACTTTAATTTACAAACATACATATATTTGCGGTAGGCACCATCAATCGCCACTTGGTACGATCCTATGGCAAACCTTAATTTACAGAACTTTGTTTACATTCGTCAATATTTTCATGCGTGCCCTTTATTCTTCTCTCCTAGGTAGCATTCCTTTTTGAGCACATTATCCATTGTATCTAAATGTGTCCTCCGTTTGTGTTCTCTACTGACTTTAACCTATTTTGTCGTCGCGATATCGTTTAGAATGAGATTAGAGTAAGTGCGAAAGAGATGGCTGTTTTATACCACGTGATATCTAGTTAAAAGGTTGCTCTTACTAGCTATGCAGGTGATAACGGCTTGCTCAATATTTAGAAAAATTACTAGCTCGACTACACTTTTTCGATATAAGGTGTGAAAATGTATGTTTGTTTTTAAATAAGATGTATCATTTCCACGGGAATAGACTGTGCAACTATTTATGCAATGATAATGACCGTGGTGTGTTTTTAATTCTATAGATATGATACATAAAAGCGATGGCGTGTGAAACTTCTCCGGTCGGAGCGCAGAGAATAATGGCAGATATGTGTTGAAACTCGTTTGATGGAAATCATCTTGATCGTGATACTTTGCTACGTTTGGTGGGAATCAGCGGAGTAACACTTGGGTAATTAACAATCAGTATAAGCAATTCACTCTTTGTAATAAAAAGGCAAAACAGAATCCTATTACTAAGACTCTGCAATATATCTATCCATCTGACTGTCACCAGGCTATATCTCGTTCATGAACCGCGATATATAGATACTGTTTTTTTTATAAAGATGTTGTGTTTCTGTTGCCACGTTGTCAAAAATAAAAGGATTAAATAAATAAATAAGAAGTCTTCAACACTACAAACGTTATTATTTTGAATATTGTTGTCCGACATTGATAGCGGTAATAGAAGGCCATTTGAAATGTTGACATAATAAATATCTTATTATTTTCCCCAAATATGAATTGTTATAATAAATTCCATACTTCAGGGGGAAGAGCCTGAATTGCAAGAATTTACTTTTGTATCATTCTTATAATGGTCAGGAACTCTTAGTGCTTGAGCCGAGTCGCAATTGCCGGCAAAAAAGGAGTCATTATTCCCTTTTAAACGCATGATTTCATACAATAAAGAACGAGCGCCCAGGCCAGCCATTGCGTTAATAGCAAGGTTGATTCTAAGGGAGTATAAACATTCAAGGTAACTTTGGAATAACATTGTTTTATACTTAAGTGCATCAGTTTCGTTGAAAGAAAACTACATTACAAACTTTACCTTCAGTAAAGATACACTAAATCGGTGGATGGTAAAAAGTTGGATCCAAATTACTTTTTTAGTTTTGTACTTAACCATTTGTCTGTTTTTTATATACAGTAATAATAACTCTTAGACTTATCTCATCGAATAGTTAAAGTTTAATTGTATAGACCCGCATTATTCCAAGGTCAAAAGCATTGTTGAAAATGCTCATCAGTATTTTGGTTGCGGTTGATATGAAGTCATTGTTCGTCATAACACCCTCGGGTTAAGGAAATAACTAAGACTTGAGCCAAGGTTAGCATATAATTAATAATGAATTAAGTTGAATAAGAGAAATCGCATTTCTGGGCGTAAACAGTTGTTATCTAGCAATAGCAATGTGTGAGATTTTTACAATAATGATAGAGGTATTGTTGTGTCAATGGTTATATTGTTGAACAAATTACTTATATTATCGATACCTTGGAAAACCATACGAATCCATTGAATTTTTGCAAAGCAAAATAACGATTAAACATTAAAAGGTTGCTCTAATCATTGGCCGAACATACCTCAAATTTACATAGGATAGGATGTGGATGGGATTGTGAGTAGAGGACGGCCTCGTAAAACGTTTCTTGACCAGATAGAAAACGTTCTTATAAAGGCGGGGGTCCGAAATGAGAAGAATAAAAGAGCATGTATGAGAAGAATAATGAATGTAAGGGAAGCAAGAGAGGTTTGTCAAGATCGTACTAAGTGGCGATCGATAGTCTCTGCCTACCCCAATGGGAATAATGGGCGTGAGTATAAGTAAGTAAGTAAGAAATATTTCGTCAAGCATTGGTTAAACATATACTTAAGCATTTGAAGTATCTAATGTATACGAAGTACTAAACGGCACTAGGATAACGTGGTAACGACACAGATATCTAAATAATAATACTATACTAGGTATCGCATAGATAATGTAGCATCACTTTGAAATACTTATTCGAAATTCATGATATAAAAACAACATAAATTCGGTGTTTTAAAGTAAAGTTAGTCATGGCATAAACCATGACTTTGTACCAGTGGCATTAACCTATTTACCAGCGTCTCCATGCTTCGAGAGACATGCTTGTTCGTTGCGCCTGGTTTTAGTTTTCTCGCGGCAGTCATTAAGATACTGTCACAGTTTTGGATAACCAACACGGCGTTTCTAGCGTAGAAATGCATGCTGTGTAGTGTCGGCTTAGCATAGCACCAACCCATTTTGTACAACCAAAGTTTAATATTACCACTTTTTACTACTTATATATTTAAGAATAAGGATGAACATTAAAAGCAGTCAGTATACCCTGTTCTACTTGAAATTTAACATCTTTCAATGGTAAATAAACAGTTAAAAATATGCAACTCTAAGTAACAAACAATATACTGCAAAATAACAATTCTTATGCTTTTATTACGTTTTGCAGTTTGAAAGTCAAAAACACTGGTTTGAAAATGAATTCTATCAAATTATGAAAACACAATATGACCATATTCATTTCCAAAGTTCAAAATCCTTAGGAACAGGTTTAGAAAGTAGGTTTTAGTATTTTCTAGTGCCGCCAGAGAGAATCAATTGGTTTTAGAGAATAAATTATCATCATGATTCACGGAACTCAAGAATACATTTGCCTCTGCGGGAAAATTCAACAAGCCAAATTAGTCATGTTTGTGGCCATTTGTCTGAACGATAATATGTTACAAACCACATTCACGGAAATTATTTTTTTCTCATACAGATATAGTTATTTAATTCTACAGACATTCTGTATGCAAGTGTGAGTCAATTTTGGTGTTATCCATGACAATATGACCTGATTTTTGGGCTGTGATGCCCACTAGTTTAGTTTCAAAAATAACATACGAAATTTTTAGACATAAGTATTCACAGTATTCACTTGTAGTAGTACATGGTCAAACACTTTAGTAGGTTCAAATTTACAACTTCTCTCCTTTTGAAAAACCTTCGTACCCTTTGTCGCTGCTTACAGTACTCATGGGCAGAAATGGGATAGTGATATGCTAAGTACACGATACGCCATATATAAACATATATTGATAGTTGCCGTGTAGTAGTGCAGGCTTAGAAGGCCACTACCCCTTTATACCCACGTGTGTCGTAAGAGGCAACTTAGGGTTGGGGTTGGGTATGGGGCTTTTCTTAAGTGGTTTTTGGGCGATGCGGTTGGAGATCCATCACCAACGATACTTTATTTATAGGTTGAGGAGTTTCTAACTCTGAAGTTCTGGCTAACCATCTTTGGGATTTATGGCCGTAAGTATATGGATGTATGTATGTATACATTAATTAAATGATATTTAAATTTTCATTACAATTCGGTATGCAAAGTTTTTTTTTTGGTATTTACTAAATATTTTTATTCAATAGCAAACATGAAAATAAAAGACTGATTTGAATATTTTTCATTTAAAATGAATAATTGTAAATTTATGATTTTTTAAAGATTGTTCAACTTTTGTTCTCAATGACGTCATCGATAGAAAGAATCACGTAGCGACATGGAATTGAACGGAAATGTTTAAAAAAATGTTGCTGATTGCAAAAAAATACACGAATTTGTGATTTCAATAATATTTTATAGTATTTCGTAATTAATAAACCTATGATTTTCGTTATTTTATTAATTAACTGCAAAAACGAATGTCTTTGAAATGACATTGAAGGTCAAACACTGTTACAGTTTCTTTATAAAATAACAGTCATCTTAGCTTTATTTGATTTCATTCCAAGAAAATATTGGTTAATAACATAATATCTTGAAATGGTTTTGTAATTAGCATCAATTTGGTGAAACTTTGCATACCGAATTGTGTATTTTAAGATTTCTTATCTATTCACAATGTATCGATTGGGCTGTTTTAGACAACATCCAATACTACCAATACTTAGAATGAAAAAGATGAACTCTTACAATATATTTTTACCATAATTTAATTTATAACATAACATAACATAAACATAAACGTTCACGCCGAATATCCCCGAAGGGGTTGGCAGAGGTACTAATACTTCTGAACATCTAGTGACTTTGTCACCTGGTGTTCAGAGTACCCACGTTTTGCATGGACAGTGTACTCACGTGATAGGGGGCAGGCCTATCGCCGTTTTGTACGAATACACTGTCACATGACTAAGTACAACTCAGCCATGTGGGTTTCCTCACGATGTTTTCCCTCACCGTTAACAACCATGATAAATTAACCACACATATGTCTTTAGAAAAGACAAATTGGTGTAGGCCCGACCCAGGATTTGAACACTAGTCGTTTGCACGATAACCGAGTGTTCTACCCACTGGGCTATCACGGTTGTTTAATTAATATTTATGTTAATATTTAATTTATATTTATGTTAACTCGCTTTAGTCATCATTTGGTCTCCATTGTTAAAATATTTAAATGGAAAAAAGTGCATCGACACTTTTGAAGTAGTGTTAAGGCATTAGTTAACTCTATTTTAAACATTTATTAAATTTAGTTTTTATAGTTAAATGTTTTACTTTTCAACAATTGTTTTAAAACCAGTGTTAGTGCATTGTAAACTATAACATAACAAAAATGAAATATACAGCATATAATTTAAAACACTTCTTTAGTAATCTCTTTCAATACTTCGTCTATGGGCCTCGATGGTTATCCTCCCCATTCCTGATATTGTCATCCACTTTAGGTCTAAAAATATCTTTTAAAACATAGCCGACATGCAGCTTAACATTCCTTTTACATACAAACATACATATACTCACGCCATTAGTTCCCATTGAGGTAGGCAGAGATTATTGATCGCCACTTCGTACGATCCTGACAAACCTCTCTAGCTTCGTTTACATCCATCAATCTTTTCATACATGCTCTTTTATTCTTCATACTTCGGACGCCAGCCTTTTTGAGCAAACTCTCAATTTGGTCTAAGTGTGTTCTCCGTGGTCGTCCTCTACTAACATTACCATCCACACTAGCTCTATAGATCCCTTTTACCAATTTTCTATCATCCATCCTCTCTATGTGCCCAAACCATCTCAACATTCCTTTTTCTATCTTTCTTACAATATCATCTTTATGATACAATATTACAATATTAATTATGATGTATTTTTGTCCTATCCGAGACGAGTAAATCCAATACAATATTAAACCTATGACTTAACCAAGACATTTACCACTTGTAATTTAACACTCAGTAATTACCATCAAGACCTATATAAAAACTAACTGCAACTCTCATTAAAAAGTGACGGAAAAGATATTGAACCCACTAATAGTATTGTATTAATCAAATGGTCGCTGATATAAATAATTGATATGGATAAATAGAACCATTCTAATATCAAGGCTAAACAGTAGTTGCTTAGAAGACAGTGCAGTTTATAATATGAAACTCTATTTCGACTTAATTACAGTTTATTAGTATCTATTGCATAGTTCGAAACCAAATTTTGTGTATTTTGTATGTAAAGGGTCTACTTACAGATTTTACTACTTACAGAAGCGAGATAGCTCAGTGGGTAGAACACCGCCTATCGCGCAGACGATAAGGGTTCAAATCTCGGGTCAGGCCTACACCAATTTGACTTTTCTAAAGTCATGCGTGGTGATATTATCATTGTTGTTAACGGTGAGGGAAAACAGCGTGAGGAAATCCACATGGCTATGTTGTACTTTGTCATGTGACAGTGTATTCGTACAAAACGGCGATTTGCCTGCCCCCTACCACGTGAGTACACTGTCGCGGCAAAACGTCGGTACTCTGACCACGAGGTGACAATACCACATGATATTCAGAAGTAGTAGTACCTCTGCCAACCCCTTTGGGGATATACGGCGTAAACGATTGAGTTACAGATCTCATTATATCGGACACTCACGTACAAAATTATCCTCGTATAAATAAGTCTTATTTTCGCATGGGACATAATAAATAGACGGAAATAGTAATTATTTAAGTTATAATAATAACTAGTGAAATGGAATATTTACTGTAGAATATGTATAATCAATCAATTGAACACTCACAAATTACCTTATGGTACTCTACTTACTAACATGGCTCTACATTATTTTCATCATTACTTTTGCTTACCTTTTAAACGTTTTTAATATTACTAATTTATATAATAAGGCATAACTAGTTTTCTCGTTTGTTTATCATAGTATTTAATTTTAATTTAATGTTTTTATTACATAAACTGATATCAGGGTCAATAAATTAATTTCACAATGTTGTACAATGTACTCAATGTGTCGTATTAAACTTAATATTATGTAAGCTCAAAGTTTTATAAAGAATATACTATCTCTCAAACTCCTACTCAAGTTTCGTGTCTTATACCTTCCCCCAAAGGAGTGGCAGAAGTGCTAATACTTACATCATGTGACATATTCGTCATAACGTTTTTTATCGAATACACATACATATGACATGACTAAGTTAATCTCAGCCCTGTGGGTTACCTTACGATATTTTCCCCCACCGTATACATTATTTATAAATTAACCACACATAATCAAAGTTATTGTATTGTATAATTGTGTGCACCATTAGATAGAAATTAAATTATTTGATTTGACTTTAGACCAATTCAGGGTTTAAGCTCACGTTTGCTGCATAAGAAGCGCTGATTCTCCCACCACACTCGTACAATTTTGTTAACAAAGTAAATAGTTGTATATATCGAAAATATATCGTTATAGTTATTTTAAAACTATAGTTTTTATTTTTATATCAATGAACAGACTTTAACTTATATTCGGAATAAGCCAAAGTATAAAATCAAATATCCATTAGTCACGGTTTGGTTCTGAATCCGGAAAACTTATTATGACTTAAAACGAAAAATCATACAAGCTTTGGGCTGTTGTTGGTTAAATTATATGTGACCAAGTAAATCCTGTTTTCTTTTCTCTAAGTTCTGTGTCTCTCTCAATTCTACTCTTTTAATAAAACGAGTTTAAACCTTCTTTTTGCTACCTTTTTGCGATAAAACACTGATGAAGCATTTTTTCGTCATTTATAGTCAAATTTCTTGTTAGAACCAATCTTACTAAAGCTGACTCTATAATTAACTTGGGTCTTTTAAACTTTTAATACTTTAAGTATTTCGTTTTGTAAATTTTAAAGCATGTTGCATTAAAACTCAACTTTTGAATGTGGGATATAATTTCGGAAGATATTTTAAAAAGTGGTACAACAATTGTGAAATAAAATGTTAAATAAAGGCGTGGTTGTGACTGAATTTAACAAATTAGCCATTAGTCTAATAAACTATCTATCTAAGACTATCTCTAACTAAATTTAAAAAATGTGTTGTCTTGTTTTGTCGTCGGTTTCAAATTTCCGATGTTTTTTAAAAGGTTACTAAAGGCTCTGCAACTTTTTGTGATATGTGTGAATGGTGCCGTTACCAAATGTTTACCATATGCTGTCACAAATTTAATAATTTTCGTTACCTAAAATGCCCGAGATAACTTTGACCAGCCTGTTGGTTTAACATTTTTTTGGGTTTAAAGTCGTTATGTGACGTATATGCATATATATTTTTCAATTTGATGAAAGTTTAATAAATAATAAAAAAATACATATGATTTCGAACGATCAATCAGTTTTCGCAATAATCCAACCGGTAGTTTCTCTTGCAGTCCGCATAACATGGCGACTGTTAAGGAAAAATTACATATCCTAATTTGGATGTGAGTGTATGTCAACTTTACATTACCGACATACTCGTTACGTAAGAACTACGTGAATCGCCCGCCACCGCTTAATGTAATGTGGGTGTCCTTTCGTAACTAGCTTTGCCAATAGATTACCTATGACTATTGAACTCAATTATCCCCTAGGTCTGCATGTTTCACCATAATTACTCTTTAGTTATTTAAACTTTGATAAGCAGTAATACTTTTTTGTGGCTATTTAAATATTTTTCAAACAGTAAAGAAAATTAAAATCAATTTCAAACTCTAATAAGATTTCAATTATTAGAATCCACTTTAATAATTTTCCAAATTCCCTACTTGATGCACAACAATTGGAAAAAGTTAACGGTTGCCTCAGAATCGTATTGTTCAAAATGAACTTTATCAGTTAGATCAGTTTTAGGTTGGAGCCTTCGAGAGAGCGCGGGGTCGGTCGTGGTAAATTGCGACTGTTGCGACACGGTCAGCGAAAAGTCGAACAAGATTCTAACCTTGAGATCATCGGTGAGTGTGGGACGGGTGGTGTGCGGGGCTCATTCCTCCCGGGTTAAGCCGCTGAAGATCGTCTCCCTCGCTCGCAGACGAACAACAACTCACTCCAATGGGATTTCGAGCTATGTACTTAATAGCAATACACAATATCCTGTATAGCTAGAAACACAACACTGCACTGCACCAGAACTCCAGACGTTCTCTATAACGGACACTGAACGATAGTAACGACAAGCCGGTCGAAATTTCGCGCGCGACCGAGGCTTCGGTCGGACAATGACTGAGCGCCGAGCGGGTTATTGCAGTCGGAGGCTCGACTGCTCGCGCGCAGCCCCTCGCCTCTCTCCTCCGCGCCCGCAGACCCTACTCACTTCTCGATCATAATCTAGAATGCATTTCTAGTCCAGCCAGAGCTTTTGCAACTTCGTTTATATTCATGAAACTATTGTATTCTACAAACATAACCCCAAGCATTTAACAAGCATTTCTAAACAATAATGCAAAGATATGAATTGTCTATTACAATTACAATAGAAAACCTGTTTCCAGATAAAGCTCAGTCGATGCTGAGAGTAAAAATTACTTTCAAGTTATAAAACCGGGGCGTGAATAGGCGTAATGAATAAAAATGCTGAGTGTGAACTAAAAAAGAAAATGACTTATGATGATGTGAATTTTTTAAAACTTTAATCAAGAGAATTCTGGGCGGTATTCTTGATCAGAGCATTGAATAGAAGATGGGTTTAGTAGCTACTGTGGTTAACGTATTATTGTTTAATAGCGCGGAATGTCGGATGCATGGATCGGTGATTGAATTTCAATTACAACATCATGACGAAGCAAACCGCCCCCCGACATGTCGCTTTGTAGCGCCTCCGGGATGCTCCGTGTAGAGAAGTTACTGTCTTGTACAGTACACTGATTGAATTTGGGCATTATGGTTTTAAAATATTTCTATGATTTCATGTAATAGGTATTTTCTAATTACTTTAAATTAATAAAATAGTATTAAGTGAACAAGTACTACGTTACGGTACATGGATAATATAATAATATCATTAAAAATAATAATATATAAATAGTACAATCATATCCCATGTCATTCATTTTGTGATCTATGTTTTTGAATCTCAATAAATAATTCAATACCTGATTTTACAATTTTACTTTACAAACAAAAAATATGTTTCTAATAGTGTCTTAAATGGCCAAAATACCAACAACACATTCGAAAACATTGTTTGATCAGGATTCAACAAAGTGCTTGCACCTTCCATATATTTAAATAGTGCTACATCATTTTTTGTGGCACCAATTATACACTTTTTTAATCTATCACAAATAGAATACAGCATTGATGACCTCACAATGAATCGATAAATATTTGAACATGTCCATTGTAATTTAAATCAAAGTAAACAACACATAAGAATTTGGTTAGGTGAAGAAGGACAAGGAATGAATCTAATAAAATGATGTAACCCTGATAGCAATCTTGTTCGAACTTCGAACCTGTTTGCGGCGGAAGTCTGTTTCATCTGTTGACCACATCGAAACGACCTTCGACGGCATGTGATACATTATCTTAATTCGATTTGTCATTACGAATAAGTAGTAGTATCTATCATATGATTATAGTGTATGCAATATGCATCATGAAACAGTATCATATTCGCCAGTGGTTTTGTTACATGCTGTTTTGCTATTACGTGATATTGTCCATCGCACGCGCACTCGGCAAGCTAAGACTCGACCTATCTCTTTGCTCTCAATCCGCCCCATATATTAAACATAAACGCGCGCACAAAACTTTTAAGTATTTTTCTTTTAAGAGGTAAAGAAAGTTTTGCTCTTTTAATTTACTGTATACGATGTAAAATTATTATCAAAGTCATTGTACTTGTAGTTATTTATGGCAGTTAAGAGCATTGAGTAATAGTATATAACTCCGGAAAACTATTAAAATTATTTTTGAAGTTATTTATAACCCATTGTATTAACTAAACACCAATAAATTCAAACATACCACTTTAATATCAGACTTGTCTGATATTAGATTGAAACCTATTCCTTATCTTAAATGTTGTAACATTAATTGGTTTAACGCCATCGTCATTTGATGTTCTGTCTATGAAAGATTAATAAAAAAGTATTACGAAATGAATTCTAAATCCAACAAATAAACCACAACTTCGTTGTATTCGTATCATCTTTAGCCCTCTTACACCCGATTTCTGAATTGAGTATTCAAGCTGAGAACGAGTTAAGTATCGTTTTGTCTCATTCAGTTGTAAAGATTTCAATGCGACAGAACGATACTTAGGTTGTTCTCAGTTGGAATACTCAATTCAGAAATCGGGCGTTAACCTTGTTTCTCCAGGTTAATTTATTATTTATAGTGCCTTTTTTACCGCATAACAAATCAAAATGAGGAAATACAGAAAATTGGTGCTGAGTGTCCAGCTACATCGCCCAACAATAACTTAAAAGGACCCAAAACTAAAACCGCTTGTTACGACACCCGTGGGAAGACAAGGGTTAGTGCTATTCTAAGACACTACCCAGCTAACTTGAATGTAGTTATGTATCAACACCGTTATTATAGCGACGTTATGTACGTTTCCGTAATACAAAAGCTGCGGTGGCGGCGCGGCGGCGGCGGTGCTTACTGAGTACTTACACTTGATAGCGGAATGGCAGAAACAGTTCTCATTTCTAATTCCCAGAGGTTTTAGTGAATGTGGCGGTTGGCTTTGCGATTTTATGAGAGCCGTTCGGTTTTTGCTTTGCGACATGATAAGTATTTATTCTAGTTTTTATACGCAAAGATAATGTTGCTTTTAATTGTTGATAAACATTTAAAAAGTATTAATACAACTATTATATACCATGTTTTTTATTTTTTGTATTCTATCTGTTTGAGGTGTCCAATTCTTATTATTAATTTAAATTTTACTATCATGCAGTAAGTTATGATAGAGATGCGCTACTCTTGAATGTGTGTGAGCTTAATAAACAGAATATATACCAACCAATTATATCAGTATTTGATTGAAACAAGCACATTTGTATATATTGGATCCTGATAAAGCTGACTCTTAAAGTAGATAGCAAATCATTTTAGTAAATTATAATTTTACGGGCATCTGCTTCTGAATGGCAAAAAAACGATACCCTTATAGATTCACCATGCATGTCTATCTGCCTAATTGTCCGTGTGTGGCAGCGATGGATTTCCGTTGATACTTGATAATAAGGTATATCCGGTGTACAGTTTTATACTATAAAACTAAAATTAAATAATATTTCAAACTCGCACTTGACCATTATTTATTATACATACATATACTCACGCCATAAGTCCCCATTGGGATAGGCAGAAACTATCGATCGCCACTTCGTACGATCCTGACAAACCTCTCTAGCTTATTTATTATCTTTAGATTCAAAAGCATTCTGTAGCAACGTTATGATATTCCAGTTATTTGTTCGCTCTATCAGAAACGCTGTTCTATAAAGTACGAATATAATGTGTTTCATTCTTCAAAAGTCATTAGGATACGGACGGCTAGCAGTGTGATATAAACGCGGTCGACATAAAGTTACTGAGACATAGCGGTGACCGGAACACCGTTACACAAAGTACTGCGCACACGACTTATAGCCCTGCGCAGCTACTCACTGTTTCATATTATCTAATCGCCTATTTATTGTTGTAATGAAGTCTAAACTATTTGGTGATCGATTTGACTATGACAGTCATGGCGATCGGGTATAGGTATAGGTATAGGTAAGGTCATATATTTTTGTTGACTATGTATTATTATTTGTTGAGGTTTTCCTTCACTTCTATATTTACGTACTGAAATAAGTATTTTTTTAGTAGCACTAGTTATGTATGTTTGATCTTGGAAACAATATATATTTTAATACACTAGTTGTCTTCGTTTTTTTTTCGTTATGGAGGTTTAAAATGCATAACCTCTTTGTAATCATGTTCATTAAAATTATTTTTTACATGCTAAATATAATACCATGGTTTGTTATAATAATGCGGTGGTATAAATGATAAAAACGAGGCATAAAAAATGGCAAGTTGAGAAGTATGGGTGGAATTATTTTTTATCCCCAACTATCAACGTAGTCATTAGTGCGTATCAGTCTGTACTCCGTAGGACGTAGACCTTCAAGATTTTTATTTTTACCTGTCAAGGATAAACTGTAGCATGGGTTGCACGGACACACGTAACGAATTACCACAAACCGATAACAAACCCAATTAAACTATAATAGTTCCAGATTCTTTCACGCAACGATTCAGTTTTTATAAACGCATTTACGTTATTAAACTTATCTTCGTTTGTTTTGTCTACATAGTTTATAAAACTAATAGACCAAATCATCAGGTGCAAATCTGCTGAGCGTGATCTCATCATCATCATATTTTTTTAAAATAAATTATAGAGTACTAAACAGTTTTTAACGAAACATAAAAACTTAGTTATCCTTCTTAAAGCTGCTCTCTGTTCGTTTTTCCGTGAGCAAAAGACATACAATTATACAATATCGTATCGTAATGTAACCAAAGTTTTATTGCTTTTTCCGTCTCCTACAGCCATAAAGTATAAATACCCTTTCATTTTACGAAAGTTAAACCATCGAGTGTACATGAAAAAATATCATAAATGAATCATCAATTGGTAAAAAACTGGTAACGCCAAATTCGTTAAATATTTCAAATCCGGTCCACCATTTTGCGAATTACCGGGGCGCGTCGCCCTTGTCCTTGCAATAACGAGTGAAAGTAAATTTCATTCGCCACCGATACTGGATATATTTAATGAATGTCCATCCATGCAGATATAACTCAAATGATGACTATTTTATATCGAAAGTGTTAAAAAAATATTAGCACTCATACGTAAAAGTAATTGTGAAACATGATGGTTAATTTCTAGCGTATAATAGATGCAAGGTCACATAGAGAGGCTGCATGAGAGTCAATTTATAAAAGAGACATAAAGAACCAATTTTATGTCATGTCAGAAGGAGACACCACAAATGACACATTTAGATCAAATGGAGAATGTGCTCTTAAAAAAGCACACACAGAAATTCAGCTCGCGAGGTTTGCTAGTATCTTACAAAATTGCAATCGATAATCTCTGCCTACCCTATGGTGGCTAAAGGTGTAAGTAATATATTGTAAAGTTCATATGTTTTTTTACTAAAATACCATATTAGGTGTCAAACCATTACGCAATCCTAAGTTTCTTGTCCTAACTAAATAAATACAAAAAATATCTTTATCTAACTACATTTACAAAAAGCGTATGTTATTTAATGTTCAATGCTAATAACATGTTAACTAAGTTGAGTTGATTATTTGTTTCATTTTAGTGCCTAAGAAATGTTTGCATGTTAAGCTAGTCATTAAACAAAAATAGTATATTATTAATCAGCAGCCAAACTGAATAATGATTCAATGATGATTACCTCAATATCACCATGATGAGAATTGATTGGCAATACTCCAAACGCCAATAATTTCTGTGCTATTTCTATTTAATTAGTCGATTAAGTTATTAACATTTTTTTGAAGTCAATTGGCAGCACGGAAGTTTCTTTCAAGTTCCGAGTTGTACAACGTTGTAACAAATTATCACCTTCTTTATTTTCTCACAACATATCTAAAAAGTGTGCAATATTTTTTACTAGCTTTGGTATACAACAACCGTGATAGCCCAGTGGGTAGAACACTCGGTTATCGTGCAAACGACTAGTGTTCAAATCCTGGGTCGGGCCTACACCAATTTGTCTTTTCTAAAGACATATGTGTGGTTAATTTATCATGGTTGTTAACGGTGAGGGAAAACATCGTGAGAAAACCCACATGGCTGAGTTGTACTTAGTCATGTGACAGTGTATTCGTACAAAACGGCGATGGGCCTGCCCCCTATCACGTGAGTACACTGTCCATGCAAAACGTGGGTACTGGGTACCAGGTGACAAAGTCACGTGATGTTCAGAAGTATTAGTACTTCTGCCAACCCCTTCGGGGATATTCGGCGTGAACGTTTATGTTATGTTATGTTATGCTTTGGTATATTGGTAGGAGAGAAAGAAGAGGCTCTAATGAAGAGGGCATGGGTTCAAATCCTGAATCGAGCCTATACTAATGAGTCTTTTCTTAAGTTTCATATGCGTTGTTTTTTTTACTTATTCAAGGGACAATGCTTTCGCACAAGACAGCAATAGGTCAGCCCTTATCGCGTGAATTTGCTACGCAGACAAAATGTACGAATGTCAAACGTTGCATAACAAAATTATAACGTAATTTTCTGAAGTATATCCTTAGCCTTTGCATATATACGGCTCAACGGTACATTATCATGAAAGCAAACTCAAATCAATGCACCGAAAAATAAGAAAGTTCGGTTTAAAGACTAACGTTAACTATGAGTAACTGAAACACCGATCGTCGTGAAAGTAGTTAAGAGTCATGTTTCCTTATACGTACAGTAAGGACTATTTAAAAGTTTCGGCAAGCACTTCACAAAACATCTGTGTGGGTGTTGTCTGATTTCGCCAGTGTCGAATCTGTGTGAGCTGAACTTTCCCCGGCCAATATGTCGCGGTGTCGTAATGCCTGTCTGCCTTCCCCCCACTTCCCCTTTGACCGCCCCCCTCCCTTCACCGAGCTAGCGAACTGATATGATATCATCCAACTGGACTGACATTTAAAGCCTGTATGACCACTTACTTGAAGCATAACACAAATGTCATTTTTACTTCTTGTTTCGTACCGCTTATTACGTGTGATATTCTAGTTACATGAGTTCACGATGCGAGTTCCATTTTTGGCTTGTTTTCGTAAGTGCAAATGAAGGTTTGCCGTTAAACCTGTAATATAAATACTTGCTATGAAAAGAATGATTGTAGTTCTTTTTGTTACTCTACATATTGAAATCATTTCCTGCAATTTCATAAAATAAATAAATGGGGACACTATGATATTAGTACTGGTACGATTTCAGGTTGTAGCTCTGTTGTTTTAGTTTCTTTATTACATACATACATACATACATATACTCACGGCTATAAATCACTAGAAAGGGTAGCCAGAGCCAAGGAATTAAAAATTCCTTAGCCACTTTTGGAAAATTGCGTGGGGAAAAGATGGTGAAATAAAGGTTGTTGGTGATGGGTCTCCAACCTCATCACCCAAAAACTTCATATAAGTCCCAATACCGTTAGTCGCCTCTTACGTACACCCACCGGAAGAAATGGGGTAGTGCTATTCTAAGCCGGCCCTGCACGGCCAATTCTTTATTGTACCTAAGTTATACAATATAACTAATGTTACAAACAATGATCGACAAAAAATATAAAATACTTTTAAGGATCATTTAAATTATTATTTTGCTTCTATATAAATGCAACACTGGTAACAGATTTAAAGTTTATTAATAGAAGTATACTGTTTAAAATGTTGATTCGATAAAGAATAATTAATATTTCGAATAATTATTATTTACGCTTAACTTGGCAGGTTAATAAATTTTAATTAATAACCCCTCTTTGTTAAAGTATGTGATATATTCAAGTGAGATTTTGGTCAAACTATGTATCCAATATAATTTATTCCGGTGAATAATGACTCACACTGAGTAGGCGACACCATTTTAGTAAAAACGTATTAATGTTTTATTTAGCAGTCTCAGTTATCCTGTTTCACCAAATTAGTAGACCAAAGAATTGGACAACAAAAAAATAGATAAAATATGTTTGACATTAATATGAAATAAAGTTCCATGTGAACACTGCATGATTGCGGTATTCTATTTGTGTATATTTTAAAGGCAGTATATAAAGTAGAGTCACTTGATGTTTAACATGATAATATTTCATTAAAGTTGACCTTACGATAGCGGGGAGTGGAGGAGTAAACAGCTGTCATTGGCAGGCGTCTTGACTGCGCTAAGTGCTCACTAATGCTATTAGAAAAAAATACTGTTAGTACGTTTATATGCTTAATTTCAAATGTTTGAAACTTAATACAAAACTGTGTAGCCACAAAGCGGCGTAGTGTTGGTTCAGAGGGGCACCATTTTCTTCCCGCGGGTTTCGTATTATTTTACCACCTTTTCCCCATTCTACTTCTAAAAGAGGCTGAATGATTTCAATTTCTGAAGCTCTGGGTAATTTTTAAGGCTTCTAATTTTTAGCCTTGAGTAAATGCATGTACGTAAATTCAAAACATTAAATACAATTAATATCCTTAAAGAACAAAAAACTACGACGATCTTCAGAAAAATATAATATAAAAATTCACACCAATTCCAGCTGCCGGAAAAGTTTTACATAATTTCATACGAGTAATGTTGAACAAAGCGCTACATTTAGCTCCAGGTACAAATAAAAAGAAAAAAAAGTGCTAGATCTGATTTCTACAGCCCACGTTCGAGTAATCGAATGGCGACAAGAAGCAGCATCGCAGTGAGCGGCCCCAACACCCTGGGCCCATTGCACGCTCGTGATAATATCGGTTAGAAAGTGACAAAAATATTACATACTTCTGAAGTGTAAAAGAGATAGCTGTTATACACCACGACATTTTTAGCTAAAAGGGCAAGCGTGCTACTACTGCTGGCCGCTATCGACTGCGTGGGCACAAGGCAAGGAGACTCAATATGCAAACCACCTTGACAAATTAATTCACCTTAATTCAACGAAAATGTCAATCGTTTTCCAAGTTTAAACGTCTTTCAAGTAGAATATTACCTATTATTTTCAAGTTTTGTTAGTTATTGATGGTTTTTGCTGCGTATTCTTATGTTGTTGTTGATGTAAACGTATTTGTTAAATGTTTTTTTTTATGTTTAAGTTATTTTTTGAGACTTAAATTGCAATGCTAATAATAGTTTTATTTTGGGACGAATTTTCCACAAGCCTTTGGTTTTTTGGAATTTAAACAATAGTTTATTCAAAACAGGGAGGATAAAATATGAAGTCACATTGAAATATATATGCATTTTTTTCTTTAAACTTCGAACGCCTGCGTTTTTTAATAACATTCTCTATCTACTTTGTATCCATATGCCCCCCGTGGAAAAAGAAAGAATCTTCATTATTTAAATGTTTGTTCGTTTTATGTACTTAGTTTCATAACAACACAATCATAACATAATACATACATACATACATACATATACTCACGGCTATAAATCCCTAGAAGGGGTAGCCAGAGCTAAGGAATAAGAACTTCCTCAGCCACATTTGGAAAATTGAGTGGAGAAAGGATGGTAAAGTAAAGGTTGTTGGTGATGGCTATAACAGATATATAACATATATATGATGATAGAACAGAATCCATTTAGAATACCCATGGTATCGCGCAACCTATTCTTTAATTCATTTATTTATTTATTTATTTATTTATTTAAGGCACACCAACAGCATTATAACATAAATTGCATTAACATTCATTTTTAAAGTATTGGTCAGTTATAATGCCAACAACAGTGCACACAGCATTGACAATATTATAACTTAAAGATATAACTAAAAATTTGATTAAAAACTATAATAAAATAAAACTAGAATAGACAATTAAAATTCCTAACATTAATAATAAATTACAAACAAAAAAAATCAATAAAATTAAATAAAATTATAAAAAATAAAGTGACAATACCAAAAAAGAATTTAAATAATGAAATAATAATAATAATTGATTAATTAATTTCTGGCACCAATTGCCTACATTTTTTCTTAAAACTAAACAGTGTGTCATTATAGACGTCAGGCGCGCATTCATGACCTATTGCACACAATGAATTGTAAAGTTGGCAGACTCTGTGGATAGGGTTGTTTGCGGCCATGTTTGTTCTCACAGTCGGGACGGCCAGAGGGCGAGCACTTCGCAGTGCTCTTTGGGGAACGTTCAGCTGAATTAAGGGCAATAATGAGGATGACATAGATCCATCAATAATCTTGTGCAAAGTAGCTAAATCCTGGAGTTGCCTGCGAGCAAGCAAAGGATCCAGTTTAAAATACCTACACCTTTCCTCATATGATCTCAACTGCCTTCTCAGGTTCGAGCGCGAAGCCAAAAGCCTAACAAATCGTTTTTGAACCGATTCGAGGTTCTCTATATGGGTGTTATAAATAGGTGTCCATATTACACATGCGTACTCTAACTTACTTAAAACAAAAGATTTAAAAAGCCTAACCATACTTTGGGGGTTTCTAAAATCCCTTGTTACTCTAGAAAGAAATCCAAGCAGCCTATAACACTGATTCACTATCTCAACACACTGTTCCGCAAACGATAATTTTGTATCTAGAAGTACCCCAAGATCCTTGACAACTGACTTCCTAGTTAGTGTCTTTTGCCCAACTCTATAATCGTACGAAATCGTATTGCTTTTCATTGTAAATGTTGTGGTAAAGCATTTATCTATATTTAATTTCATGTAATTTTTTGTGCACCAAGTATTAATTACGTCAATATCCCTCTGCAAATCCTCACAGTCGCCAAGCGTGTGAATAACCCTAAAGATCTTTAAATCATCAGCAAAGAGAAGACAGGGGTTGTGAAGATGGCCAACCAGGTCGTTAATAAATATGTTAAATAGTAACGGTCCCAATATCGATCCCTGGGGAATTCCAGAGGTTGCTGTTATCGGTTTGGAAAGGTAACCCTGTAATGCAACTAGTTGGGACCTGTTCTCCAAGTATGACTTAAGCCACCTTAGTAAACTCCCGTGAACCCCATAAGCCTCTAGTTTACCATTCATGATAACATGTATGAGCTTGTCAAATGCTTTCATGAAATCGGTATAAATAGCATCAACCTGAGCACGTTCCCCAAAAGATTTGTGTATGTAATTCACGTATTCCATTAAATTAGTAACAGTGGATTTTCCCTTGATAAAACCATGTTGTTCAGGAACTATAAAGGATTTCATATGGAAGCTCAAAGCATCAAATACGAATGACTCAAAAACCTTTGATAAACATGACAAGATGCTAACCGGCCTATAGTTGCTGCAATCAGACAAGTTCCCGGACTTGTGTATTGGTATGATAAAAGCTTTTTTCCAGTAACTAGGAAATACTCCCATTTCAAGGCTTTTATTGAAAATAAGGTAAAGTGGATACGTTAACGCTTTAGCGCAAGCTTTTATAAACATTGGGGGGATACCGTCCGGTCCGGAACCCTTATTCACATCTACCTGTTTTAATTTTGTAAGAATATCGTTTTCAGATACGGAAAAACTAGATAAGGTTGTGTGGGATATTATGTGGGAGTAATCATAATGGATGTTGTGTATATCCCTCTCGTATACAGAGGCGAAGAATTCTGCGAACATGTTACATACATTTTCAGGTCCACTGACAGAGTTTTTTCCTAGAAACATAGTGTTAGGTATGGAATTATTGTACTTTTTCGACTTTACAAACGAGAAAAACAACCTATTATTTGAATCAAGAGAGGCTTCTATACTTTCAACATAACTAGAATAGCAATCTTTAATTAATTGTTTAGATCTAGCACGAAGTAAGGAAAATTCGTCGTAGTCACGTGGGTTTCCGTACTTTTTATATCTTTTATGTACTTTTTTCTTATCTTCGATACATTGCTTTAACGGTTCGGAAAACCAAATTGGATATGAGTAGGTATTAATATTTTTCAGTGGTGTATTTTCAGAAATAATTTTATTTAAGGTAGAATAGAACAAGTCTATGTTACAGTTTATATCACGATCGCCCAAAAGCTCTAACCAGTTTACCTCTTCAATCGATTTGACACATTGAGCTATATTGCATTTTCTAAAATTAGAAACTCTTTTCCTCAGTGGTTTAAGAGGTTTAGGACCATTAATAATATCTACCTCAAAAGCGGGATGATGGACGTCTGTTTTAGATATACCAATACATTGCTTGAGTTTTAGATTTAAGTCATCACACAAAAACAAGTCCAACGTACGGTTATTCATATTCCGAATATGATTGAATTGATATAGATGGCCTAATGATAATAGTTGTTGTAGTAATTCAGTTTTTGAGTCCAATTTGGTATAACCCATAGTTAAGATATTAGATCCCTCAAGGGATACCCAATTTAAATAGGGGAAATTAAAATCACCTAGTATAATTGTTTTAGTATTTGCAGTTTGAAATTGAGTTAAATTATCTGAGCATTTTAAAAACCATCTTCTATAATTTTCAGTTGATAAGTCAGGGGGTAAGTAAACAAGGCATAGCATTAGATTCACTTTCAGGAAGTTATCATAAACCGATATCCACAAGTCCTCCATTTCACTCTCCAAATCTGGACAGCGTGAAAAAGTAAAGTTCTTTTTGATACCTATAAGGACACCACCCCCTGAGGATTTCAGGGATGCTGTAGCTTCCCGATCTCTCCTTATAACTACGTATCTGTCGTCTATAAATTCACTACTGTTTATACTACTGTCTAAATTTGTTTCACATAAACATACAATGTCATAGTCCTCGTTTAATAAATTTAGAAACATTATATTTAATTTAGTTCTAATCCTATTTACATTTTGATAAGATAAACGCATTAATATTAGTGATTAAAAATAATAACATAACATGATATAAAAAAACACAATTCATAAGACCTAAACTAAAAAATAATTTAAAAAAAAAAACATTTACTTCAGATCGTTTAAACTATTTCTATTTTTTATTAATTTAGCACTCGATTTCTCGTCTTTACGTATGTACACTTTCCCAAATTTAACCCATACATATTTATAGTTGTTTACTTTAGCAAATTGTCTAGCGAGGGCATGTACCTGTTTCATTTCCGGAGAAAGATGTTCAGAAACAAATATTAAAGACTTTTCACCTGGCACCCCTATTAGACTGGAGTTAAGTTTTTTGTCGTGATTGTTTTTATTGAACCGTCGAACTGCAGAAATGATGTCATCACGACAGCGCTCGGATGGCAAAGTAACGAGGATTGTGCGGGGACGTTCTGATTTAGGGTTTAATTTCGCCACTCTTCGACAGGCACGTATATCGGTATCACTCAGAGGGACATTAATAGTTTTAGCAAGACTTAATATCAACTGGGAAAGATTCTCATTGCGATTTTCCGGCACAGCATGCAATTCTAGATTTAAACTGCGTGAGTGTTTTTCCGCTGCTTCTAGTCGGTGCTCCAAGTTTCGCATTTGAGATTGCAATTGAATATTTTGCGATTCAAGTGAAGATATTAATTTATTTGTGGCCGTAATTTCTTTTTTGGAGTCGCTTTGTTCCGCTGCCAAGAAGTCGGTGGTTGCCGTGAATTCCGACTTAAGTGCGTCGGTGGCAACAGCAATCTCCTTTGCGACCGTCACGTTGATATACTGAATAAGAGTGGCCTTCATTTCATCCAACTTATTGTCTAGCAAGTCTTTGAATTGCTTTAAGTTTATTGCGCCCGAGGTGTGATATTGAGAACCAGTCGATAGGTGAGAGTTGCTTGGTGAAACGGAAATGTTCGGAAAATCATCACAAGACATATTATTATCCGACCTTTGAAATTGCGTACTACGAATCGGGGTGTTGTCGTTTCTATCGCGTCGCTGGGTCGTGTTACGGCATAATTCACAATTCCATGACTGCTTATAGTTGGTGTAATTGGCTTTGTATGCTGCAGTTGTTATACTCAGGCATTGGTAATGATACGATTTAGCCCCTAATGTTTCAACCTAGACCTTTAGTCTTGTTAGCAGATTTACAAATAAGCTAAAGAAGGTTGGCGCTAACAATTACTTCTCAATTAATAAAACGACAAGGACCTCAGTTAACATATTATACTGTTAGCAGAGAGGTCACGTTTGTGTGTTCGTGACTAATTCTGTTCTTTGAGCCGGTCGCTGTGCGGTGGCGTAGCCTGCCAAATATAGGCGATTGTTGTGACCCAGTGGGAAAAACTGGATATTTAATTTACTCACATTACCAATGAATTATGGAGGTAAATAACGGGACTTTGCCTTCTTAAATAAAATGATGAACTTGGAAGTTCATTTGAAAATGAAGTTTTGGTATATTTCGGAGTATTCAATAATATAATAGTATCGATATGGGTTATATATATCTAATGGTAATTAATTTCATTCGTATAAGTTTGTTTGTATGTACAGTTATAAAACAAGTTTTAAAACTAAACTAAAAATTGGTATATAGTTTTAAAATTAGTCATAAACACTCCAACAACAGTTTCTTTCATAACTTATAATATAAAATTAAAATCATCACATTACTTTGATGATAAAATAACAACAAATCGCTAAGTATTCAACTGAACAATATGACAAACTCTTATTTAGTATTTATTTTAATGTTCTTCATTTTTATAATAGTATTTAAATTGAGCATGAAAAATAAAGACACATCTTTTTAGCCGCTTAGATAAAGTCATCAAATAGTTCCGAAAACAAGGTAATTAATCAAAAAATCCTTACAATTACAACGAATCTAAATGGTGATATATTAATGCCATAGAATCTCTTACCTCGAAAACATAAAATATATCCTCGTCAATGATTGAGACATTTGTCAAATAGGTGTGACGAAGAACGCGAGACAGTATAGTCCAACCATTGTCAAAATGGACATTACCAGTTCAAGAAGAAATCTCTTACTAGTATCTATACCTAGAAACATAGAGCTCAGAATATTCTGGAACTCAATTTCACGTGCCGTTGACTGTACTCGTTGAGTATGATGAACCGTATCGAGTGGTTCTTTCAATATTTATTGTTTTGTTTAAAACGAGAAAAACTTGTTAAAGATAAAAGAAGTAGAAATTTGTGAGAGATTCGGAAGACAAGATGTCGTTCATCGTTTGGCCTCAAATTGTGAAAGTGTGCCTGTTGTTTTATCCTTTTTTAACGCTGCTGTGTAATTAACTATATCCCATAAGGTCAAAAGTAAATTAACACAAATAAGGTTGATTTATGTAACTACATGTTTCAAGCCTTGACTTTGCAAGGGTGCATGGTGTAACAAAAATATAAAATAGGTCCAACCGCTTCAGAGATTAACTAATCAAACCTTTGACTTATATGATACTGAATTATAAAGCATTTATCCTTTATTTGCAACCTTTTTTAATATATGTTCGTGTGTATGTATTTAAATCTTAACAAGTTTGGTCAGGATAGTGTTAATTGGCGATATATATAGTCTCTGTCGACAGAAATGGGAAAAATGGGCGTGAGTATGAGTAAGCAAATAAAAGTAAGTGGTAATAGTATACATTTAAACATACATACATATGCGAACGGCTATATATCTAAATAGCGAGGAATAGCCAGAGCTTTAGAATTGGAAAATCATACATACATATACTCACGGTTATAAATCCCTTAACGGGGTAGCCAGAGCTTTGGAATGAGAAATTCCTCAGCCACTTTTGGAAGTTGATTGGGGAAAAGATTGTAATAATAAATGTTTTTGGTGACGGGTCTCCAACCACATCGCCCAAAAATGAATTAAAAAGCCCCTATACCCCTTACGATCACCCACGGGTAGAAATGGGGTAGTGTTATTCTAAGCCGACACCACACGGCACAGTTGGGAAAACCTCAGCCACTTTTGGAATTTAAGTAAAATTTTGCAAAATAAATAATTATTGATGACGTCAAACCACATCGCGCAAAAATCACTTAAAGGCCCATAAACCCAGAGTTAAGGAATGTTAAGACGGCTCATGCACATAGAAAGGATAACTATCCGCTCTATGTTCCCAACTGAAAATAAATTTGTAAAAGAGATATGCAAAGTCATTGGATGTACATGTCTGTCGAGGACGACTACGCAGGACACATTAAGACCAAATAGAGAATTTGCCGAACGAACGAATCACGAAGAAGAAAAAGATATGTACATACATACATATACTCACTGCTATAAATCCCTAGAAGGAATGTTGAGATGGTTTGGGCACATCGAGAGGATGGATGATAGGAAATTGGTAAAAGGTATCTATAGAGCTAATGTGGAAGGTAATGTTAGTAGAGGACGGCCACGAAAGACACACTTGGACCAAATTGAAAGTGTGCTCAAAAAGGCAGGCGTTCGAAGTATGAAGAATAAAAGAGCATGTATGAAAAGATTGATGGATGTAGACGAAGCAAGAGAGGTTTGCCAGGATCGTACAAAGTGGCGATCGATAGTCTCTGCCTACCCCAATGGGAATTAACGGCGTGAGTATATGTATGTATGTAAGGGGTAGCCAGAGCTAAGGAATTCGAAATTCCTCAGCAACGTTTGGAAAGTTGAGTGGGGAAAAGATGGTAAAATAAAGGTTGTTGGTGATGGGTTTCCAACCGCATCGCCCAAAAATCCCTCAAAAGCCCCAATACCGTTAGTCGCCTCTTACGTACACCCACCGGAAGAAATGGGGTAGTGCTGTTCTAAGCTGACACTACACAGCAATATAAAAATATATGTATGATTGGATATGGTTGATTAATGTAAATTAACCTCGAGAGGTTTTCCAGGATCGTATAAAGTGGCAATCGAGAGTCTCTGCCTACAACAATGAGGACTAATAGCGTGTATACGTATGTGTCTGAACCCTAAGTCGTCACACAACATTTGTGGAAAGCTAGCGAAATAATAGTAATAATAGTTTAAGCTTGTAAAAACAGAAACTATTAGAGCTCTCCGCAAACAACTCTTCAAATCCCTTAAAAAGTAAAAAACAACATCTATCCCATTTCGAATGAGACAAGCAGCATTGTGGTATTAAAATAAAATCAAAACGATTATAATGGAACCATCAAGGACCACCAGTTAAGAGTCCTTTAAACGCTTTGAATAAGGCGGCGCATAGTGCTATGACATAAAGAGTTATAAATAGGAACTGGCAAATAGCCTGGACTCGGGACGGCAGGCGAGGTCACGATCCGCGTTCCTCCCGCCCTCAGTTGCCTTACAATGCGAAATCATTAAAAGTATAACGAAGATATTCCTGAATATAATATAGATGTGAAATATTTGGGGTTAAAAAATAAGTTTCCAGTTAATAGTTTTTCTTTTATTTTAAAGAAAGGCTTGCGAGGCATTTAAGGTTATTAATAAAAAGTTTGGGTATAGAGAAGGTTAGTTTTTTGAAACATAAGAAAGAATACAACTGGTCAGCTTTTTATTTCCATACGTTCCTAGAATATAAATAGAAACTGGCATATAACCTGGTCTCTTGACGGCAGGCGAGGTCACGACGAATTCCTCTCGCCCTCAGCTCCCTCACCGCTTCCATCATGCTTCATTTGTACCGACGGTATCCCTAAAAAGGAGTGCGATGAGAAATATTTGAGTAATATAAAATGAAATTTAAGTTTTAGTAATCACCCTGAAAATAAACTTACTTTCAATAGTTTTTCTTTTATTTTACAGAATAAAATGGCTTTTGCGACATATTTTGACTTTACATTTCTAGGGGCTAGACAGTAGGTAAGTTTATAAAACATGAGATATAATATAACTGGTACAAATATTTCATTTCCTTAATACGTCACAGTGGTTAGGTTATCGAAAACTGGAATCGTTATGGGTGGCAATGAGTGTAAAATAGCTATTGCGAGACACATAATAGCGTATGCTTTCGATAAAAGAACTTTTTATAAGGCTTAAAATAAACCAATTTTCCTATTTTACTGCAATTGGAAGAACTTATTTGTGTATGACGGCTTATAATAGCACCACCCAAATTCTTCCCTTTGATGTTCGTTTGAAATGACTAAGAGTATTAAGGCTTTTTAAGTGATTTTTGGGCGATGCGGTTAGTATTAGTACCCATCACCAACAACCATTATTAATTCACAGTCTTTTCCGCACCTAATTTCCAAAAGTGGCTGATAAGTTTCTCATTCTGAAGCTCTGGCTAACCCTTTATAAATATTTGTAACCGTGATTATATATATAGGTATATGTATGTATGGAAGAACTTAGTCTAAGGGTAAAACGACAAAGGTATAAATACCACCCTTAGATTTAAATCTAATAAAATAAAAAGTATTTTACTTAGCAAGAGAATATTTACATATATTATGAAGTACGTCGACAAAAAAATAAAAAAAGTATAAAAGAAGTATATACTTATTAGCAAGGTCATCACAAATCGCTGCCTAGAAGACGAGTTAGCTCATGCGTGGCATCCATTGTTACAGGCTTGTGTAGCCTTAAAACAACAACAATAGACTCTAGCTAGGCAATTTATCTCTAACTCAATCGTTGCAGTTCTCTACAACAATGAATAATTTACACATACTTTCGAAATCGAGTCTGAATGATATATTTTAACAGTGCGGGGAACAAATGCGAGCGTCGTAATATAAATTATAATATATTCCGCGAGACAGGACACGGCGGTCTGCGCTGAAGGAAGATGATGTCACACTTCGACTGGTTTCGTTTATTATTCAACTGGCGTTTCTGCCAAATGCATCAGGCTGTTAGCCCCGTTCTCTTTCGATGATTTTCGAATTCGGTTTTGAAACGTTACAGACAAAGGTTTTGTCTCATAACTCTAACCTTTTTACATATTTTTAACAAAGAGGCTGCCAAAGAAAATGTACTTTTTTGCAAACTATTCTTCTTATGTATATGAGTATGTTATATCTGTAGTCAAACTTAATCGTTCTGAGAAAGATCTAAAAGAGTATATATATACCTTCAGAAATAGATATGATATGAGGTGGACACTATATCTAAATATTATTTTATAAATTCTTATATTTTCAAATACTGTGCTGTGCTGTGTAGTGTCGGCTTAGAATAGCACTACCCCATTTCTTCCGGTGGGTGTACAACCTTTATTTTACCATCTTTTCCCCACTCAACTTACCAAAATTGGCTGAGGAACTTTTAGTTCCTTAGCTCTGGCTACCCCTTCTAGGGATTTACAGCCGTGAGTATATGTATGTTCAAATAATGTGTTTTTGTTTCTTTGAAGGCTTTTTTAAACGTATATGTACTTAGTTAAATAATCAATCTTAGCCGCATATAGGTCCTTCTGGAAAAAAGTAGGTTTATTATTTTTCCTTTGGTCGTTTAGTTATGCAATGTTTTGAAGGGGGCAACTCTTGTGAGACTTTACAGACATGAACATGATGAAATAGATTTTCAAATTGCAACTCTTGGATTAAGTTACATTACTGTGTTTTTGTTATGTACTCGCCGCAATGCTCATGTTAAGAACTTGTGAAATCCGTTGGTATACTGTTTTTGCATGTTGATGGGAGTCAAGACGGTAAAAGTAAGATTTCGCACTTTTTCATCTATGAATCATTCAAACAAGCATCAGATTGGGCTGAATACGCGTGGGTAAAATTTCATTTACAGTGATTTTATATAAGACTGGTGGACTCCCCCAGCTTTGTACGGGTAGTATTATTTTTGAAATGTTACTATCTTCTTATGAAAATTAACATGTTGATATATCCCTTGTTTGTTCTGAAGGTTGTAGTTTTCTACGAGTATTGATGAAAGAATGTTTTAAAAAATATTTCGGAGCCTTTTCATTACAAACATACAAAAACTTTATTTCACACACACATATTTTATTTCCTTTTTAAATAAATATGGATAGATTATAAGGCTTGTTTAACAATTGGTTACTCTTTTATTGTCATGATAAATGTGTTTATTACCTTTCATTAAATTCACTTTTTTCCTAACAGTAGTCTTATCACAAAACTTTGTTAGCTACAAAACAACACAAACTCCATATTTTGCTTCTTCATATCAAAAGTACAATATAAATAAAAATAAAGTACAGTGAGAATCAAGGCGGTATTTAAATTGCGGATACAAATAAATTAAAAAGTGAATGGAAAACGTTTCGATTGTGTAGAAGGAATAAGAGCAAGGCGGCGGCGGCGGCGGCGGCTGGACGCGGGCCCATAGCTGCCAGCGTTCTGGGAACTTTAATTCCAACGTCTACCTTTACTACATTAAAGTCATTCTTCATTTTATTCTTTATTTTTCTCAACATTACTGTGTTTAAACGTTTGCGGGAAGTTTAATAGCACCTCGCAATAACTCGGCGTCATTCAGCAGGCATATCTTAATATGGTTTTTTCTCCAATTAGACGGCTATTTCTTTCTTTGAACTTCACAGCCGCCAAGCATTAACGTGTATGTAAAATCAGGGTAGTAATACTTCTAAACATGCGTTTATTACTGTTGTTAGAACTGCATGTGATTTACTTTAATCACTGATTGTTTGTTTTTCGATATATCATTCGTACTCCTACCCCATACATTATTACGGACTATAGGAAGTGATAGGATAAATAAGTTATAGTGTCATATATCGTCTGTTACATTTCTATTTACTTAATTCGGATACGTCTAATCCATGTTCAAAACGTGTCTTATTGTAATTTTTATGCGTTTAAACCTTTTTTAATTTTATGACATCATACGTTTTTCGGAACTCAATAAGTTAAAGTCTGCATTTGAACTAAGTTTTGAGTCTACACAAGTGGAAGATAAAAAAGACTCATTTACATGTATTCAGTCAAAAGAACAAAGAAGTCCACTCGACTTTACTAAATATGCTTGAGACTGTGTGCATCGAACTGTTAAATAAATATCTATACAAAAGTATACATCAATGCAGAAGTATATTTGTGCCTCCAAAACTAAAACACTTTTTGGTCTTACTCAATGAATAGTCATAAATTATTGTTAAACTCTGAAGTAGTGTTTAAATCGGATGTGTGCATATAATATAAATGACCAATAAATTTTGGTTGTTAGAAAGAACCTCTCGGTTTTTAAATTACAGGTTGGAGTCTGTATGCATCTGCAATAAAAATATTTTTACAGCAAACATTGTGTCATTTTTTGGTGAAATAAAAGAAATATCGATTTAAATTCTGAGATATAGTGTTCACATATTCTGATGCGCTCTTTGACAATTTGAGCCAAGCATCGTGTGTAATATAGCTAATTTGGCTAATCAATACAATTTAAGAAATCTACTCATATATCTGTGTTTCTTAACATTAGACAGCTCTATTTTTTCATTTTATTCTTTTTCTTATTATTTTTGTATTAATAATGTATGTATTAGATAATGACATAGTAATTAAATGAAAGTGATCAATTAGTTAGACGACGTAGTGTGGGTAGACCTTCCACAAGATGGACCGATGCTTGGTGAAGGTTGCAGAAAGACGTTTGATGAAAGCAACACAGGGCCGGTCGTTGTTGAGATATTTAGGAGAGGCCTATACCTAACATTGAAGTTTATTGGCTGAAATAAGAATAAATAGGCTAAATTCATTAGAATGCTGCTTACTACATCAGCTACGTATGTAAGTCCTGCCAGTGAAAGTCCCTCCAGAATCAGTTGATTCGTTTTAGAGATTAGTCGTTTCAGAGAGTAGTCGAAACAAATAAAAAGCTGCTTTATTATGTATTTTGTGTATATATTCATATTCGTTTAGTTAAACGCGGTTATATAAATATTATAAACGCGGTTATATATATTATAAATTTAATACAAACAGACACTACAATTTTATTTTTGAGTATCTTAGTAAATAAGTCGAATATATGATCAGGAATGTTTCATAAAGATCGTGTTTCGGTGGATTGCAATCGCTTAAGAAACCACACATATGTCCTTTTTTTGATCCTTTTTAAAAATGTATTTTGCCTATTTATTAATACATAATCGTATCTCAATTCTGTACTATGCGCTATTGAACGACATGACCGATATTTATTTCTGATTGGTCACAATCACAATATATCGAATCATCCTGACCTATTCATTTCTACGTATAATGAAACGTAAAAAATACGAAATCAATAGCTTTTATTCTCTTTAAATTTAATTAGTTGGTGTATCGATGAAGAGCTCGTATAAAAAGTTGGCTATAAGCTGTTTTATTTCAATGCCCATGAGATCATCAGTTTCGACGCAGATGACACAATGCATGATTCAGTACTATGTTATTTATAAGAATTGAGCTATCATTAGCATATTATTTTGGATATATATCATATATGTGTGCCCTGCTCTTTAATCCGTTTCGTATTTACACAAGTTTTTAACACCATTGCCAAGCTAAAAGGGTTTTGTTGGCATAATTAGGAGGAAGGAAGCTAGGAAATTTATTGCAATACAGGGTACTCAAATTGTGATGGGAGAACAAAAAATTGCAAATTAAACATGATTTTATGTAAGAACTCCTTATTTACCTTTCATAATGCTCGCTACAAATTTCGCTAGTATTCTGACAGACTTGATCCCTTCTGCTTCCATACTTCTCCCAACATTTACTGACATACGTAAACGTAGGAATTTTGATATTCTAAGAAAAATGAAGCATTAAAAATCTTTTTGAGTTGAATAAACTCCTCCCATATTTTTCACTTATCAATTTAACTGAATTATAGTTGTCTATGAGACCATCTTTCTAAACCGGAGTGAAAAGACACTAAAAAGGCTACTTCGGTGTGGGGTTAATGTCTATTTATTGATCAGCGACAAATAACTACTTATTTAAGTTTATTTGTCTAAATTAGCAGTCTATCAAATTTTTTACATCATCTTATATAATAGAAAAGTTATCTATCCCAGTATTATGTACAAAAAAGTAGCGTATTATAGAATAACAAACATCTTATGATGAACTAGCAAAGCTTATTTATTTTATTGGACATTGTTTCTATACATCTTTAATGATATTATGGCATTATTAATAGTCGCGTTACAGCTTCATAAGATATATATTCGTTTTATTAATTAGGGTTTATTAATATCAGGAGACAAAAATATCACATAAACAAGTTTTTAAAAAGAGTTTTGAGGTATTTTTGTACAAGAAAATTAATATTATATAAATTAGTATAACACAAAAACAGAAATTAACCATTAACTTAAACTAAATCAAAAATAATAAAGGATTAAAAGTAACAAAACAAAATTAGGCAATCTAACCGCCCCAAGACATGCCCTACCCAAAGGCTTCCATCGCTGCACAGCGAGCGAGATCCTCTGCACCAGAAATGCCCCTGAGCGGTAGTCCAATTCCCGATCCCTCAAACAACGACCAATTTCCCTGACAAAGTTCCTACCCTGCGATCCCCAGGTATGGTACATGGTACAAACCAGTAACTCTCCATCAGCTGCGCGTACTTAATTGATTTTGGCCGCGCTGCCAACTCCGCCGCGGCCCCAGGAGTTAAACTTGTGGAGCTAATGTCGGATGCTGCCAACGTTCATACACACGTAGCATCCCACAAAAATCAACGACCTCTCTCCCACGGTATTAAAGTGAGACCGTCCAGACGCTTCCCGACGCTGCGACATAAACCTGGTGGTTCCAAAGCAGATGGAATGTCAGCAGACACGAGAGCCCTCCGGACAATGTTATTGATTGAGTGGTGGCGAGAGAGTCGCCCTGCGCTTTTGACACAATGTAGCCCATTGACACCCCAGCAAATCGACCAATGAACCACAAACACAGCGGTGTTGCATCAAAGACGAAGCGCCACAGCTACACGCAGGGAGTTGTCGTCCAGAAATGTACCTGAATGCGGAGATGGCAACGCATGCAATCAAGCACCCGACTCCGGTTGAGAGACTGCTCTCAGACGAGCAAGCTCCGCTCTCGAGCTCTGCGGAGGACTTGCACAGTTCCTCATCCCAGGAGCGCAGAACGCTGGGCTTCTCTGGAAAATTCGCCACAGCTGAAAAGGTTATCGGCGAATGGGATGCTAAAACCTTCACCATCAAAATTCAGAATACGAGTGACAAGCTTCAGCACCCCGTGCGAAGAGGCCAAGAATGCTGGGAGTTCCGTATTCTGTAGGTTACGAACGCTGAGACCACCAAAACGTATTAGAAGTGCTGCCTGTGAGGGAGGCGTACGTTTAAAATTTTCTCTAATAGGCAATTCAAAGTTTCATTATATGAGTCTGCCTCCCCTCGACACAGCCATACTGGGGCAGTTCGCAAAGTAGATGTCAACCTTGGCTGGGTAAGGCAGTTCCTAAAAATAACAAGAGCCCCATGTGCAGATAACTCCTTAAGATGTAGCTCAGCTCCAACCATGGCATTCAACTTGCTCCGCAGAACCCCCGGCACGCCTTTCGGAAAAATGCGTGCGCCCAACAACATGAAATTTGTCTTGTCAAGGACTTTCACCCCCTCCCCCCCTCCAACTCTGCTTTGGAACTCTGTGCCAGATAGATAACCAGAGCAAGGAAATACATCACATTTTTCTGAGTTCATGTGATGGCCCAAGATTTCTAACCCACTAATTCGCTTTCAGATCATCCACAACTTTCTCTAGTAGTCCGCCTATGGTACCATCATCTTGATACCAAACGTTCAATGGGTACCTCACTGATTTGACTACGTTGTGTATGGCCAGGCTGAATAAAAGTGGATCCATGGGGTCACGCTGTTGCGCTCCCACCCGAGACTCCGCTAGATTTTCACCAAAGTACAGGTTACTTGGACTCGAGTAACACTGATGGAGAAACGGATTTATGGACGGAACCAATTCGTTTACTTACTTACTTACGTACTTTACCCAGAATAACATCGTGCTCATGCTATGGGACGGATCCCTCGTCCCTCTTACGCAAAGCGCATAACTATGCGACATAAAGATCATATATATTAAGATCTGTACAGACTCGAAATAATATATTCTTCTACCTTTTTGGCCAAAATATATTAAAACTTGCTAGCCACATATGTATTCAACGATTTGAAAAAATCTATATCCCTACCGTTTCATGCGATCGCTATATATAGAAAGTTTGGATTGCATATAACAAATTCGAATCCAATATAAAATAAAATAAACGTGTGAAAACCAGATAAGATATCTACGTCTGGTCTCGGTCGTACATTATTTGATCAGAGAATTAGCATTTCCCGTAGCTGGTTTGTGTTAAACAAACACTACAAGGTTCGTTCGGTTTTCGAGTACAAATGGCGGTAATCAATTCTAGTTGCGTAAACATCGGGATTTGTACTTCGCTCGACACAAAGATGCTAGAGGCGCTAAGCGTGGGTTACTTCAATCCATATACGGAGAACAACTGCCATACCCAGATTGCTAACGTGTGGTGAATACAACTCTTCTATTATATTGAAATCAACGATGTTAAATTATGCAACAGCTACATATTTAAAGCAACGTTAAAAAGCATTAAGCATATGAGAAACTCGTTTAAAAACTAAATATAAATCCAAAGACGTAAAATGCAATGACATTGACTGTTTCCGGACAATGATTTAATAATTAACGTTTACTAGCACATCCAAAAACTCATATTTTAAACATGTCCAAAGAAGTTTTGCAACAAATCACATTAATTAGCAACAACCTTGAAAAAAATAGGTACGTAGGTAAATAACTCTGTCAAGGTTGACGGACGAACTGAAAGAATTACAGTGACTCATTTACACCAAAAAGGACACATCAAGAAATACAACTGAGCGCTTTTGGAAAACAACGTATTTCCATTAAGCAACTGTTGAAAATGCGAGTTGGAGTAATTGTTCGGTTAATTTGTTTTTAACAAAGAGTACCTATCTAAAAATAAAGATTGTAAAAGCGGAAAACCGAATTTGTCGACTTGCTCTATCTTTCAATCTGAGTTATTGATTGGTGTTGTAAGGATGTAGCTATATAGCTGTGCAGAAACGGCTTATAATAGCACTACTTAAATTATTCTCGTTAGTGCTGTATGAGCCGACAGTATCAGGGCTTTTAACTAATTATCGGATGACGTGGTTGATGGACCAATCATACGTTATTTTCATACTATTTCTACTTTACTATTTCTTTTCAATTCACTTCCAAATAGAGTTAGAGAATTTTCATTACTAAAGCTCTCTCTATGGGTGTATAATTGTGAATGTAATTTTAACCTTATCTAATCATTACGTTGCACCCTCACCCAAAAAATTCTCCATAAGCCCCAGAAGTAAGCAACAACATTTCCAAAACCGAATATGGATTCCATTCACAAAGCAGCGCTATAATTATTTATTACACAGTGATAGATTGTAGAGAAGATGCTAGGGTACGTAGAGCGAATAAGCTGTGCATAATGCATGGGAGAGCAGATGGGTGCAATGGCCGCGGTCCGCGTAATTAGTCTACGCGGGAAGAGTGGCTCGGTGCAGCGATACGACGGAGATGGCTCTCACGCGACACCATCTCAATACCGACCCGCTATACGAATTACCTCTATACACTGTTATTTTATTACTAGGAAAAGGGAAATGCTCTCTTTATTGCTACTAAGTATTTCTGATACGGTTTGCGTTAAGTGCAAATGCAAACGTGACAGATGTTTGATTATTGTAAATAAATTGCTCGTTGAACTGATGACAAAATAGTTTATATATTCACATCACCTAATATATATGATAATGTTAGCTACAAAGCAAGTATAATTATATAGTTATGTACTAGATACAATATTTATATAATATATATTTTCCCACACGAAGAAACGAACATCCATATTCATCATATGAACACGTCCAAAACAGGAATCCAACAAGCAATGTAGCGTTGTTTGCACTGCATAATCCTAGGCCTGCATAGGCCTATTGATATTTTTTACTATGCAGAAAAACTATTGTTTTATGTCTGACAAATCGTGCGAAATATAGAGGTACCAATCCAATTTATCGAGCTTAGGTCTAATATATTCTTTAAGTTTTGTAGTATGGGATAAAATAAAGCCTTTGTCATTGAAGATTTTTCAAAATTACTTAAGCATGTCCATGGATTAACTCTTACATCCATAAATACTAGCTTACTTTAGTATACTACTTACTACGCTGGCTCGATGACCCAAAGTGAGTCTTGGCCTCCGATACGAGATTTCGCCATTTGTCTCGGTCTAGTGTGGTTTCTCGCCAATCGCTTGCTAGAAGCTCACGAAGATCCGCTTCTACCACATCACACCAGCGGTACCGCGGGCGTCCGACAGGTCTTCGTCCAGTTGGTCGACCCATGTACGCTTTTTTGACACCTCGATCTTCACCCATCCTTTCTAGGTGCCCAAGCCAGCGAAGTCTGTGGGCTTTGGTTTCCCCAAGGATGTTCGCATCAGCGAAAAGTTCTTCGACTTCAACGTTCTTCAGCAGTCTCCATGTTCCATCCGACCTCTGTCTTGGCCCAAAGATTTTCCGGAGGATCCTTCTCTCGGCAACCAGGAGTTTACTTTCCTCTTTAAGCGTCAGTGTCCAAGCCTCACATCCGTACATGAGAATTGGCCTAATTACGGTCTTATAGATGCGTATCTTGGTGTTTCTACTGAGAAGTTTGGACACTAACACTTTATGCAGAGCAGCGCTACAACGCAGGGAGTTTTGAATGCGGATGTCGATCTCTTCGTCACGAGTATTGGTATCTGTGATGGTACAGCCTAGGTACTTGAATTTTGCCACTCCATTGTATTGAGTATCTCCAACATTAAGTCCTTGACGATTTGTACGAGGAATTTTAAAACGTCTCATGTGAAGATACTCAGTTTTTCCGTGGTTGATCCTTAGACCGGCCTTCAGTGCTTCCGTTTCCAGGACTCTGGCGGATTCTTGTATTTCCTTACGGTTTTCTCCCAGTAATGCTAGGTCATCAGCGTATCCAATTATTTTGTGTCTACCATTTAGTTGCACTCCAACATCTAGTGAATTTACTTTTCTGAGAGCGTATTCCAGCACTAAATTGAAGAGCATTGGAGACAAGGCGTCACCTTGCTTGAGACCCGTGACTACGGGAAATTCATCCGTCAAGTCCCCTTCTACTCGAACTCGCATCCTACTATCCGTTGTGGCTATCTGAATCATGTCCACTAACTTTTTGGGAATATTGAAGTACCTCAATATTGTGAATAGCGCACTTCGGTCAATGCTGTCGTACGCTTTGGCAAAATCCACAAACAGTATATGGATGCTTTGAGCGTATTCCCACTTCTTCTCCATCAGTTGTTTAAGGAGGAAGATCTGATCTATAGTACTGCGGTTTGGTCGAAAGCCGCACTGGTAATCACTAATGATAACTTCTGCATATGGTTCCAGTCTCTTGAGCAGAACATAGGACAATATTTTGTACGCTGTAGGTAGCAAATCAATTCCACGATAGTTTGAGCACTTCTTTTTTGATCCCTTCTTATGAACAGGACATATGACGCCAATATTCCATTCCCCAGGTTGTTTTTCTTTTTCCCAAATATTAAGTATTAACTCGTATACTCTGGATTGAACTGTGCCACCGCCGTATTTCCACAGTTCGGATGGTAATCCATCTACCCCCGGGGCTTTGTTGTTTTTAAGCCTCTTAATAGCTTCTCTGACCTCTTCAAAGGACGGAGGGTCGATATCGTCCACAATGTCTTCGGTCAAGCGGGGTACAGCTTCTTGAAGCGGAGGACAATTGAGCAGTTCTTGAAAGTAATTGCGCCATTGGTTCCTGATCTCCTCTTTAGCTGTTATCAGATTGCCGTCGTGGTCTTCAAGCGTTTGAGTGGTGGGTGGAGGATATCAACCCACCACTCAAACTTACTTTAGTATAGTAAATATAAATTTTTAATATTAATTACCCGTGTAGTGTGAGAAATTATTTAAATGTCTCCTTCTGATGGTATTTTTATGGCAACTAAGGTATCTAGGACTTTTTGAGATGGATGAGAAACGTTTTGCATAACTTTAGAGAACTACTTATTTACTTCGCAATAATATTTGGTTACACCATCTATTTCTTTTTGGTCAATTACTATTTGGTTACACATCTCTTCCTCTCGAATGAGAAGTTGATCTTTCCTTTATTTATTCTTTATTTATTAGTAATAATCCCCACATGAGGTTTTCATGAACGAAAAGATTTAAATTATTTAAATGAAGTTAAGCTACTCGTTTATCAAACAAGTATCAAGTTAAAATTGATCAGAGTCTATGGAAATCCAGTCGTAAAACTACTTTTTCAAATAAGTATACAATTAAAATCGCATCTAAGTGAAAAACTGTTGTTGCTAGTTAGACATTACGAGACTTATTGTTACTTACGTAGTTATTAGTAGTTGAAAATATATTGTTTTTTAACAGCTAGATTTATTCGTGGCATACTCGTTTTATGCTGAACATTACTAAACTAGAAGTATTTGTCTCTTGCCGATATTAGTTTATACAGCTGTTTATAAATAAGTACCTATAAAACGCATAACGAATTTAAAGAATAGTGATCCTTGAACGTTTTAAATTTAAGAGAATACAATCAAAAACATAACTGTAGGTAGCTATTAATATTATGGTATAGTGTATTTTAAACACAATACACAATCGCTGATAAATTTCAACAACTCAATCGTAACAAACTTCTCAAAGGAACATAGTTAATCAGACGACACAATATATTTATTCAGTATTCCAACAACACACCGTTATGCTAGTTTAACGTTGTCAACTGCCCACTAACAGATTTGGTGTCATGGGTAAATGACATCACTATAGGACAATAGTGCTTAGTACCGCCTAGCGCCTATCATTTGCGTTGCATCTCTTGTATTGCACTAAATGTATTCTTCATGTTATAAGAATGCAAATTTTGTACGTAATGATATTTGCGTAATTTGAAAAAGTACTTTGAGAAGTACACAGGTGCTATTACACAATATTTTCAACAAAAGTTAGTAAGCATATGTTATTCATAATAATTAAAGCCTTACATCACTTCTTTCGTTTTTGGGATTATGATATTATTTTCGCAACATATCCTTTTATGCATCCTTATTTTCGCGTATTATTATACTTATTAGCGTATACCTATAATATTAGACATATATTAGATTACATATGTAGAGCTGCAGCCTTTTTTCGATAAAGAAGAAGATAACGAACTTACTCCTCGGCGCTGCCTTAACTGTAAGTTGGTGGCTCACTAATTTTGTTAGCAATATGACATTGAATGAAACACAATGCCGTTCTAAACAGTGTGAGTGGGCTTGAATAACCTACAAAATGTATTAAGGACCTGTATGGAAGGTTAATAAATAATGACTTAATCATTTTCGTAATAAAGAGAGAAAGATACGTTTACAATCTAAAACTTACTATTTTTTCATTAATTTTCATTGCGGTAGGCAGAAACAATTGATTGCCATTTATGCGTTCCTGACAAATCTATGCTTTGTAGTTGTGTTACTTATTCTTTCCATTTCGCTAATTTACCCACTTCATATTCCTAAACCATCTTCATAGTCCAACAACTATTTCGGTCCACAATAAGTAAAGAAGAATATAATGTTTATCATAAAAGTTTTAGAGCTTTAGTGCTTTTAGAATGTGACCATTTGTTCTTATGAAGCCTGTGTGAAGTTTATGATAGCTGATGCTAATAAAAGAAATAAGACTCTTGATTCAGCTGTGTATTTGAATTGAAGCCGCAAGAACGACCACAGCAAACCATTTTCCTAGCGTTTTGGTCTTGATCTTGGATAACAGTTATTTCAATCCCATCCAAATTGGTTATGCAATAACATTTCAATCTATTTTAGTATTAAAAGACTCTTAAATATATTAATTATGTTTAGCAGTGTAGCGCCGGGTTAGATAGCTACTAATAACTTATTTCTCTCCGCGGGTTTCATAAGAGATGACTTAGGGTTTGAATCTGTTTCAGTTATTGTTGGGCGATGTGGCTGGAGACCTATCAGCAAATATGCTTTATATTACAACCTTTTCCCCACTAAATTTCCAAAAGTGACACAGGAATTTCTACTTCTAAAGCAAGCTTTATTTGATAGACATAGGATGTGTACGAAGTGGCGATGCACGATCACGTATATATGTTCATCGGGCAACAATCATAAGTACTCCACCTCCTGGTCGAGGTACTCAAACTATAACATATAAAAATGAATATATTTATGGCTTTTTGTTTATAAGAAAGGCGGATATTTATGAGCGAAGGCTCTAATTTTGTTATCTCCTCTCTCAGTGTTATACCTATTGCCATTGACAAAGGCCTAATATTAACAGCATATAGAATGAGAGTTTGCACAGTATGAGCGACCAAGCAGTCATTCAGTGTTTTCACAACACTAAGAAACATGGTCGATTTTTAATGCAAATGTTACTTCATATATGGTTATTTATCATGTATTTTCTACTTACTTGCTGTGTAGTGTCGGCTTAGAATAGCACTACCCCATATCTTCCGGTGGGTGTACGTAAGAGGCGACTAACGGTATTGGGACTTTTAAGGGATTCTTGCGCGATGCGGTTGGAGACCCATCACCAACCACCTTAATTTTACCATCTTTTCCCCACGCAACTTCCAATAGTTTTATAGCCGTGAATATATGTACGTATGTATTTTCTACTAAACAAGTTAGCTGCTGTGATTTGATAACTCTCGATCGGTTTAATTTCATTGCTAAACATGGTTTAAGCAGTATGAATCATATCAATTGTTCTCAATACAAATATCATTTTGCTTGTGTAAACTCAATCAGGTTATGATATGACCTCAACAGCTGCATTTAACACTGAATAAATAACGGTCAAGATGTTGAACTCTACAATATTTAAATTAAATTAATTTCTTTACCACAACTCAAAATGTAAAATATATTTTTGAAATTTAAGTATAGGCTACATGTAGGTAGTAGTTTAAAATTATAATTGTAAACGCAATATAAATAACTTATAACGGTTTGTGAATAGGACGAGTCACATTTAGAAGCAATGATGAAATTAAATTACACTAAAGCCTTTGTAACTCTGCTGGATAAAACTCGGCCTCGAATGTAGAAGTTGTGGGATGAATCTTGAACATGTTAAATACATTAACTACACCCTCATGGCTTTTCTAGAGACAGATATGACAGTAAAGATGTAACATTCACTCTTTATATCCCTGAAGTGTTTTTTAAACATTAATGAATATTGCCTAGCAAATACAAAGCTATCAAACTCTTAATCTGCCATATCATTATTATTTCACATATGGCGTGGATGTTATATATGCCGGCTTAGAATAACAATACCCCATTTCTACCCGTGGGTGATCGTAAGAGGCGACTAAGGCAATAGGGGCTTTTCAAGTGATTTTTGGGCGATATGGTTGGAGACCCTTCACCAAAAACATTTATTAGTACCATCTCTTCCCCAATCAACTTCCAAAAGTGGCTGGGGAATTTCTCATTCCAAAGCTCTGGCTACCCCGTTAGGGATTTATAGCCGTGAGTATCTGTATGTATGTATGTATGTTATATTTACAGATTGTAAATATTGGAAATCTCATCATATTTCTTTCTTTTCTGAAAAGTAATATTAAATTATCAGTCGAATCATAACGTAACTAAATATTCCCATTTTCTTGCATACTACGAGCTGTTATGTACTAAATTTGTATTTGCTCATACTTACATCTAGTATGCAATAAAACAGTTAGTCTATCCAGCATTCCAGAGTCAAGATCTCGTTGAAACAGCCAGTCCAGATGTGATTACCGTCAACATCTCAGCGGAATTTGCATTTATACCTCAACATTGATTGCGCTAGCTCACAGCGGTGATATGGCGGTATTTTTCTGCGAAAACACTGAGGCTAACATACTGATTGAGTTTATAGTCTTACTCCTCTTACACATGCATGTCAAGATATATACAAGAACAGGTAATCGTTTGTAAAAGCAGAGAATAACTTAGAGATCCTATTTAATTAAGTGAATATATAGCGATATCAATAATTTTACCAGGAAAGAAACGGGCAGATGATTTATAATCAGTTTTGTAAGTGTAATGTCTTGTAATTTAAGTTCAGTTTAGGAATAAAGTGATTATGTGACAAACATAACGTACAAATGTTTATCCTACCTTTTAAGTGAATAAGTTTTATAATCATTATCTTCTTCATAGTCTCCAAAAAACGAAGCTTTGGTGTATCCTTAACGGTTGTGAAGTCGTGATTTTACGTATACATATATGTATTAAATATAACTCTAAGTATCGAAAAAAGAGTCACGAGCGTTTATGTTATTTATCATAATGATGCCAACAATATTTGCGGCAGTGACGATGACGTCATTATAGTATCATGCATAATGACGGAAACGGACAAGGTTCTGCTGTGTTGATTATAAATTAAGCATTATTCCAACCCACAGACAAATATCGAGTGATAGTTATTCGATGCTGGTAGTTGGTGGTTACAAGTCTGCTATTCGGGGCTCGGTGGGCGGACGAAGGACAGTGACTAACATATTTGAATTTCACGACCTCGTCACTATGCAATTCTGAAGAGCACAAACAATGATAATTGAAAAAACATTAGCAGAGTAAAACCAATGTCATTGATGAAAGAGTTTGTAATAACATTCTGTATTATAATGGGCATAAGGTGCGACTAGGTTTGAAGTGATGTGTGGGCGATGCGTTTGGCAACCCATCACCAAAGTTTCTCTATTTCGTCATCTTTCCTTCTCTTTTCAGACAGTTATAAGAACTTCTGAATTTTAAATTACTGGTTACCAAATTTTTGTATGCTGTGAGTTTTAATCAACATAAGATTCGAGTAAATTCTTGTGAAGCTTTTATGTCAACAAGGTTATTAAATTATCCTTACAAGCAGTGGAATTTCGTGATTAAAATATGGATATTGCAAAATTGCTTTTTTGGGATATTAATGTTGACAAATCTTTATCAAAATAACTAGTCAAAGGTCTCAAAGTCTTAATAAATTTAATTCTAACTATGATGATGAGCAATTTAATTTAAGTTATTATGAGAGTTGAATTCAGAAAACGTCTAAATAGTTTGTTATGATTAAACACGTAATGTTACTTAGTTTTCACACAGCTTAAAGAAAATCTTGAAAACTACGTTCGCCTATATTCCTTCCATCCACTTTAAAGTTAGTACATGATTACATTTTCATATACAATAAAATGTAAGTGCTATGACCGTAACACACGTTCCTTCTCGCAGCTAACGAGATTAGCGTTCGCAATTAGCTACCGGTAAAACCGCAATTTTAAACTCTTCTAAACGAACATTAAATATAGTAGGGTTCAATGCTCGAACATTCTCGACTATTTTTTATTTTACCATTCCACGCTATGGTGGAAACATAATCCCGCGTAAAACATTTGCTTAATGAGTTTAACAGTCGCCGGCATACTTAACGCTTTGTCGAATTTGCGCAGGTGGCTGTTGGAGCTAAGATTTTTAATCGGGTCACACACAGTTAAAAATTATTCATATTTTGATACACATTATAGCATATGTATGATATGACGATGCTTTTTATTTATTACGAAATCTAGATTCGAAGTTTATCGTACGGTTGTTGTAGATTATGTTGAAGCCAAATATATAATTAATTACCATCACAAAAAGGTTCTAACTAAAAACCACAAAAATACATAAGATAAGCAGTGGCCTCAGAAAACAACAACAAAACTCAATTCGGTATATTCTGAAAAGGATGGTAGAGGTCTCAATTAACATAAACATAAAAACATAAACGTTCACGCCGAATATCCCCGAAGGGGTTGGCAGAGGTACTTATACTTCTGAACATCACTAAATAATAAATAATTTTCTCAATTCTCCTGAATAAATGTGTCCTTATCTCATACTGTAAACTACCCAATACGAGTATCTGCCTGATTAGTTTTGCATGTGAGTTGGGGTGACTAAATATGACTTGAGTTTAAGATTGTGTATTTTTCATAAGTTATCCCCAATCTGTAAATAACCTTAATGCATAAGCCACACATAATGTGAATTAAGAGAAAGCATTTTATACCAATTCTTGCAATATGAGTTCTGGCAGACTGTTCTTTCAATCTTTTTATTTTTCCCCATAGTTTAAACTTTAATCCTTTGTATTTTCTAGAATTATCAAGTTACAAAAAGAAATTTGAAGTAAGTTGAAATGTTATCTTAGGTGCAATATACGTAGAGCAATCACAACAACATCCATTTAGTGTATACCATATGTTAAAACATATGTATCTTTGTGTTTTCAAAGAAAGGCGTAGCTTATTTACTCTCACAAGTAACAGCATTAGCCGTGCAACATTGAGTAAGTAAATAACTATTTCGCAGCGATGTGAGCGAGCTGTGTCCAATTTGTTTTTAAATCTTCGATTACTTTTAACTGTTATGATATCAGAATAAGTTTTTTATTAATCTCTAGACTTATAATACATCCTATGATCAGATAGGTCTTTAGCTAACACGAGTAACCAGACAGATTTTTTGGACGCGAGAAAGCTAATAAAAATAATATATTTGCATCACGATTGTCGTTAGTTCTACAAATTATTGCCGTATTTTTCACATAAAGCTGACCCATAAAATGTGTTAAAAATTATATAGTGCTATTATTATAGCAAATGAAATATAAATAGGGATTCTAATTTGACATATTTAAATATTTCATCGTTTAAGCCGATGAGGCTATCGATAGTATCTGCCATGGGTACATATGGTGTGATTATATTTATATGGATACCTTGGATGGGTGGCAGAAGTACTTGACATCACGTAACAGTTTTACTAGTATCACTTTAAGTCACAGTGTTAGGGGGCACACGTCTTTCGCCGTTTCATTCGACCACATAGGTTTTCTCAAAATTCAGGATTTGAATCCACGCCCCTGTATCAGAAACGTCGCGTTTTCGCAATAGACTATCAAGGTTGTATAAATAATAAATAAGTTAGTAAAGAGACAGTGGATTGTAAGCTGTTCGTAGTACAAATCGTCGTGCGAGTAAAAACCCAACATATTGTATCAGATCATTAATATTGAGCGAGCATTACCAAGGCTTTAAATATATGTCTTTATGTAAAGAGATCAGATATATAGTAAGGTTTTCCTCCATGTGCATTTATATTTGAAGCAGGGCTCAAATATAGGATAGTGCTCATATTATAAATGATCTTAAATGTACACAAGTGCTAGATCGCACATCAACGTAACTATGTTTTATTATATAATAAACCCTTAGTGTGCAGCACACTGTGTGCTTCATATGTAATGTATAAATTACCTCCATCATGCTTCATTAAATCATTTATTGCTTTATTAGGGTAGTTGTTGTACATTATATGCATAATGCAAAGCCTCTAGTCACACACAAGACAAACAAAAACGTAGGGACAATTAGAATCAATAAGAATTATTACATTAATTTTAAGAATCCTATAGGTTTATATTTAGCGTCATGGCAGCAATATTAGCATTCATTATTTTGATTTATATGCATCCTGGAAAATATGGTTTTCATAAATATATATTTTATTCGTACACACCAACTATAAACACTAGAAATGCGTCGTGCTCAAGTTTAAAATATATATCGAGAATCAAGTGGAATAGCCTATTAATAATATAAGTCCTCGGCTAAGACGACATCAAAGGAAACGTATTAAAATAATCGCCAGCATCCTACTTATATAAGACCATTCGAAATGGAATTTTTCTACCTCACGGAGATCTTGGGACAGGCGATTAAATAAAAAGTGTTTGGTGTGCGTTGAAGTCTTTTACGTGAATGTTAGTGAGCGTGGGGCCCAATTCACATACTAACAAAGAACACTATCACAGCATTTAAATAGCATGTCATCAAAGTTGTGGTAGAGTAGGTAAAAAAAGTACGCACATCACATGAAATAGTTTTACCACTTCAAAAATGCTTCATTTTGGTTTATGTTCATTTGAAATATACTTAGTTTTGGGCACATCGAGAGGATGGATGATAGAAAATTGGTAAAAGGGATCTATAGAGCTAGTGTGGATGGTAATGTTAGTAGAGGACGACCACGGAGAACACACTTGGACCAAATTGAGAGTGTGCTCAAAAAGGCTGGCGTCCGAAGCATGAAGAATAAAAGAGCATGTATGAAAAGATTGATGGATGTAAACGAAGCTAGAGAGGTTTGTCAGGATCGTGCGAAGTGGCGATCAATAGTCTCTGCCTACCCCAATGGGGACTAATGGCGTGAGTATATGTATGTATGTATGTATGTTAGTTTTGTGTTTAAGTCGTTTAAATAAACCAGTATAAAGAGTATTATGTAGCTTAACATTTATAATATCGCCCTTACATCTTTATTAAGTCTAAGCCGATTACCAATCACGGCTACGCACAATCAACTTATAGCAAACTTCAAAATGTTTATTTTTACTACTTTGTATTATTTTATTATACACACTGGCTAAAATTTTCTGTGTAGTGTCGGCTTAGAATAGCACAACCCCATTTCTCCCGGTGGGTGTACGTAAGAGGCGGTATTTGGGCTTTTTAATAGATTTTTGGGCGATGTGGTTGGAGACCCGTCACCAACAACCTTTATTTTACCATCTTTTCCTTACTTAACTTCCAAAAGTGGCTGAGGAATTTCTAATTCCTTAGCTCTGGCTACCCCTTTTTAGGGGTTTATAGCCGTGAGTATATGCATGTATGTATGTACTGGCTAAATATCTGTTGATTTGATTGCCTATACACATACTATAGCTTTAAACATTGTAAACTCCATTTTCAATAAACTCAAAACAACTTGACGACTCTTTCCTAACAACCAATTCTGTGCTTGTAGCGCATCATTGTTAGATCATTAAATTGATGCTCTCTCATTACATTGAGCAGAATATGGAGTCAGTATCGATCTCAAAGCAACTTTGGGACAATGGCCTAGCTTTATAATATCCGGAAGATTGGAGAGACATTACGCTGCGGGCCGATCGCGACCAATATCTTATGAAATATCTGTAACAGGCTGTGTACCATTTGCAACCATTGTGCCTGAGCTCGCGGCTGTAAAGAAAGTAAGATACTATCACCTTGAGAGTAAATTATTCATTACCGTTTTTTTATTGCTGTCTCTTTTTGACTGTAAGTCACTTGGATTGAGTAGCTTTTGTATAATTGTTGTGCAATCTTATGCAATGTGTAACTTACGCCTACAGGAAAAGATGAATATTGCAATTATTATAAAATATCACAAACGTTGGCGTGAATTAAATGGTTTTTGGAAGCATAAAAACAAGTCATTTTTCAATTCCGTGTGGCAAGACATATTTAATTGTTTTAGTAGCTCAAACATTATTGAATTCTGGTTTTCTTTTAATATCAAGGATATTGTTAATAAACATGTTTATATGTATGTTACCAAAAGTGGTTCTACTTAATATCACACATATGAAAGTGTAAAATATTTTTATATACTGTGGTAGTAAGTGAAGATATTTAAAAGTACCTAATGAAATATTTTAAGTCACATTTAATGTTAACTAACATGAAATTTAAAAAACCAACTCGTGAAGAAGCACCAGTAAAAACCGTTCCCTATATGAAAACTTATTGCGAATCGCTTTGAGAACGCGAATTAAATTGGTCATCACTGAATACACACATCCAAGTGATTAAATAGAGAGCTTTCCTATTTGCTGTCCGATGTAAGCCTAACTCAATATTTCATTACGATGCCAATGCAAGAATTGGGAAGACACACAATATTTTATTTATTCTAATGTTTGTTTCATCAAGAGTCATCGAAGCTGCTTATGGAGATGATAGACTCCATTTTTTATATAAATTAATTATAATAAATAGTTAAAGTAAATACTTTTACAATTTCTTCTGTCCAATCATTCCAACAAGTTTAATACTCGGAACGCCATGCATCATGGACGATATACGATATAATAACACACGAGATATCTAGACGTACATCATGTTATTGTAACGTAGGTCACAGTGCTCATTGACCGTAGACAAGGAGGAGCGAGGGGCTCATAGAACCTTGAATAAAGACATAGGATAGGAAGTCATGGGTCGCGGTGGCCGCTGCGGCATGCGCATGCGTGATGTTTGTTTTTCAATATCCATTGTTCATTTGTCTAGCTGCAGTGTCTTTCTACCAGTCACGAGTTTCGAATGAAACGTTCGCTTAACTGACACGTTGTTTTTTATGTTCTATCGTTTTATAATGATGTTGTATTTGGATATACTGGGATCTTCCTGTGAACTATTTGGTGATAAGAGATTGTGAATTTGTTTTATTTTGTTGATATGATAAAAGGTCACCAATATCATTAAATCACCTGTACCTACACTCGAAGCTATTAAACCCGTAAAAGGGTCGCCACAACTTGTCAAAATTAACATAATACGATCCAAGTTTTAATCGTGAAAACCAGGACAAATACAAATAATCATTGATTTATATCAAAATCAATTTTAAATCGAAGCATAATCGAAGCTTAATAACTACATTTATAAGTAGTTGGTTCTTGGGATATACAAATTATGATTTCCCGGTCACTTTTAGCCATAGTAATGTAGATATAAAACTGTTGGTAAATTTTAAGCTACCAAGCCTTCAAGGCAATAATTTAGAGTATATTTCCCTCATCATGGAATATCATCAGTATTTGGATCGCATTTGAAAAAAGGACACGAATAGAAAAGTAAGAGAATATGGTTTATTTGTTCTCTTAGTAGATTTTTCCAAAAATTTCCAGCTTGTTTTATGTGATGGTATTTTCCAGAGAAAGTTTACTCCTTACATAGGAATATATTTATAGGAATTTTTGAAGTTCAAACACGGTCGAAGTTTCATCTATTTTATTTATACTGAAACATATATTTTCCTCACGTTATGAAATTATAAAAGTATAGTCAGAATTTAAAATAACAGCCATGGTTTTTAGGAATTACCAAAACTACTTCTGCATTCGGAAAATATGGTATAACTATGGATTTAATGCTGATGGATGCATGGATCTTAGGCTTAAAAGATCCACATAGTTGCGTTGTCTCTGAAGATGTGTGGTTAAGTATATTAAAAAAATATGGTTTAAGTGTTTGTTTTATTGTAAGAAATAAATATAATATACTGAAAGTATAACTTCTAAGCTAATTAATACTATTCCAAGCTGAAAGAAAGTGGTAATCATATTTTGTTTGATTTATATAACGTCTCACTGTTTTTACTTTCACATAAAAAATAAGTGAAATCTATACGACATTGGCTGATAATATCTCGATCAGTAAGCGAGACAAAGAAACAACTCTCACCTTTTGTTAAAGCGACAAGACATACGGTTTATTTCGATGTCAAATAGGCACGTATTCAAGGCTTGCTAGGAGTTCGTGAGCTCAGTATGCGATGGGTCGTCAGAGCCAGGATATGGCCTCTTCCGGTCTCCTTGTGGCGATGACTAACGGTCTTCTAACGTCAATAACCCAACAGCGACAAAATTGCAATGTTAAGATCCTGTTTTACTTACCGTCCGAAACATAATTATGTTAGTATCGTATAGGGCAGCCGGATTATAAAAAACTAAGTCAAAGTTATTAAAACTGTTACATATTCCAAAGATCTATGTAAAACTTCAAAACTCTACATTCCTAAAGAGAACTTCTTTGTCAATGCATATGGTAAATGGTGCAATTTAATCTTTAGTTATGGAAGTTAGAATAATATAAAGAAATCTTTTTCATTTTAATGACCTGTTTTTACAAAAGAATTTTTGGATACTAGCAAGAAAACGTCAAAAAGTTTAATAGTCTGCTTATTTTAGCAAAAATTTATCCATATTGCGAAATATGGCTTTTGATCACAAATTCTACCTACAAAAAAGATATATATCTAAGATAGTAGTAAGGCTCTACCAAATAAATTATTCATACCTATAATTTTCATATGTAAATATTTAGAATATTTGTGTGTATTGTATATGTATATAGATATTCTATATTTGTATGTATGTATATATATATATATAAATATTCTTTGTTTGTATATATATGTATTGTATATGTTTAGAATATTTCATATGTAAATGTTATCTTTTTATGTATAAGGCGCATGTACCCAAAAATTCCCACATATTGTACATTAGCTATTGGGTAAGAATATGTATATTTGTACGTGTGTATGTTATTTTGTGTGTTTAGTTCTAAGTTAGTTTTTAAGTTTTATTTAGTTATAAGTATTGGTTAGAGCTGAAAACCGGAGCTATCCGCTTTAAGTGGTTAGACCGAGCTCGTAACCATTTTGTCTTTTTTTTTTTTGTTATTTTATTGATTCTTCTTTTGTAACTTCTTTTCACTGTATTATTAATAGTTTTTTTGTAGTACTCGTATGTGTAAAAAGACAAATAAAATCTTTTTATTTATTTTATTTTATTATCTTAAAACTATAGGACATCTCTTTGTAATATATAACTATATTAATATATATATATAAAAACTGCTATCTCGTTATTATTAAACTAAAACTAAAATATCATATATGCTAATTATTATGCCCATGGAGTAGATATTTTAAAGCACCTGGATTAATGACTATAAAATAATTTGTATCAAGAATAATATTGAATAGAAAACAAAAAAATGTTATAAAATTTACATAATATTTTACTTATTATAGCTCTGTTTGCTATTGCTAAGAACTCGTGGCAGTTTCACACATTTGTATGTTACACAATTTTGTTCTGTTCATAATACAAATACACCAATGTAATATATTTTATGTGACTTGTGGTTTAGTGTTTGTCTTTACTAACAATAAGCTAATATTTTATAGAGCATCAAAGGGAAATAACTTTGTCGAAGCAATGGGTTTTTGAGAGAGAAGTAATAACGTTTTAGTTATAGTAGTGAGGTGAAGTCGGCGCACAGTGCGGGGATCAAGGCTTCCAACTAGTTTGCACAAGCATCCCGAGGATAGCTGGGTTCAATAGCCGATGCCGCTCGTGCCGCCCCGCGCCCCGCCGCCCCCGCGAGCCCACTTCATAATATCCCACCCGCTAACACCTCCCTGCGATCACCATCTAACAAAGGATACTTATGCCTTTGCTAGCAATATGAATACAATGTACTGATATCGAAATAATAGCAATACTAATACAAAATGGGCGCCAACATTATTGTTATCTAACGAAGATTCCCTATACAATTCAGGCATATAAAATTTTGCTTTACACGGAGTGTATATGATCCAGTTTCTAAATTAAATGTGTAATTCTTTATCAAATATATGAATGTGTTCCAGATACTGTCAACAGTACGAAACTGGAACGATACGTTTCTCTTTGTCAATATTACACTTACTACTAATTTGCTTACGAAAAATGTTTAAACAAGTGAATTTGAATCGAGAGCAAAATGTTATATACTTTTTTTAACCGTATCAACTATCAATTTTTATTGAATTAGGTGGGATTGGAAAAATAATACAAGCTAAAGTATTTCAAAAATTGGAAAAATATGTTGCAAACTCTGAGGTTGTGTGACGATGCCAGTGTAGTGTGGGATGTCGGGAAATTATATAAATCTCACTAAAAATATGTAGGTAGACAGAGCCTATAAGGTCAACCTTGCACCCACACACGCCTTATACGTACAGTGCCACTAAGCGCAATACATATTTTAACACCAAAAGACAGCACAAGAATATTCTTAGCATTATAATTTAAAACCTATTTATTTTAACATAAGGTTCGTTTTTTAATGTTTCTCATGAGAGATATAGATTGGTTTGATATAGAAGATCTTTGTTTGCAACATTCACCTTTCCTAATCAGGCAAGCGGATTTTAGAATGGCATAAAAGATATTAATATAGAGTGGGCGACAACGTTGACGTCAACTACGTATGAAGAAAAAACAGTTTAGAATAACTATGAAGACAATAAGATAATATTTCAATGATCAATATTATATAGAAATACCTTTACATCCATAAACAATTACTTTTTCGATTATTTTTGTGAAAGTTAGAGGAGCGTGTCAATATAGCATATTATGTCTAGTAGCAATGTAAAACTAACTCATAATAAAATATTACTTATACCTACATCTTGTCCCCTATTCAACTTCCAAATGTGGCTGAGGAGTTTGTAGCTCTGAAGCTCTGGCTACCCCTTTTCGGGGTTTATGGCCGTGAGTAAATGTATGTATGTAAGAAAATATTAAAATGCAATCATGCCGTTTCGTCACTACAGAAAATATTGCATAATAGAAATGCTTTCACTTGACGCCCTTGCCCGTTTAGTAAATAAAGGAGGATGGGCACAAATGTATGGCACCTGGTCCCAGCACCAATCAGGATGAGTGATACGTCGTTGGAAAGGTTATTTTGTACAATAAAAATAACTAAAGCGCTTGTCCTAAATTGCTGCCGTTTTTGAGAAAGATTACTTTAAAAGTGTTTTTTTTGACAAGACTGTTCATTATGTTTGTTTCATGTTTTTGATACATTTTCGATTTAATTATGACAATTTATTGCAAATAGTTAAGTGAGATATTTTAAGTATAACATAATTACTAAGTTACGCCAGAAACATGAACACATAATTAAGGAAATCAAGATTTTCAAAAAACTGTACATCAAAATCGGCAGCTCTAACAAGATTGCTCCCATAGTCTTTTTTTCTTCACTAACAGGGCTTTAAGAATGATATATGATTCAACTTGATTGAGCATGGGGATCAAAATGCCCATCCTCCTTTGCCATTGAATCCCACAAATAAAATAATTATTTTGTAATGCCGTTGAATCCCACATATTTGAAATTCCTGGAAAAGACATATTACTGCTGTCCCAAACTCTTGAAGACGAATAAAAAACTGCACTATTTCAAATGAGGTATATTTGAATTAGGTGTAGTGTGAGTCGACTCAGAATAGCGAGACCCCGTTATTTATCGTGAATGTCCCTGATGTCAATTAAGGTTACGGGGCTTCTGAGTGATCAATTTGCGATAAGAAGGAACCCATCACCAGGGGCCCAATTCTACAATTTTAAGAAACGTCACCGTTTTGATACAGTCTGTAGGTCAAATAAGTACAATACTGTATCTCTATTTTTAGTCGTTACAACGTAATCGGTTCTATCTATTGTCTTAGCTGCCGGAGCATGGTTTTGTCAATTTTGACATTCCAAATCAGTCATTTATTCATTCTTTAATAAGTCAAATAAGTGTTGTCATTTCAGTGATCTTAAAAATCTACCGCAATAACTGTACCTATTTCTGTACCATCGCCTAAGACTAAAGAAATATCATTTAAATTTTATGTACAGTTTATGAGTACTTTCTGCTAGAAGATTCGACCGAAATATTTTATTATAGGTTAATTCTTTACATGGATGTCGTAAGAGGCGACTAAGGGTATGGGGCTTTTTAAAGTGATTTTAGGCGATGCGGTTGAAGACCCATCACCAACGATACTTTATTTCTACCATCATCTCCCATATCAACTACGGACTAATGATGAATTTAAAAATTTGACGTTCAAAAAATGTTAGTTTTTAACTTAATTTTGAAAAATAAACTTTTTGACTTTTTTGACTTTTAACTTCCAAATGTGGCTGAGAAGTTTTTAGCTCTAAAGCTGTGGCTACCCCTTTTTAGGGATTTATGGCCGTGAGTATATGTATAGCAAAATTAAAAACCTGTAACAATGTACCTACAAATACATTGTCACATGACAGGACTAAGTATAACTCAGCTATAATAGTTTCCTCACGATATTTTCCCTCACGGTTAACCTCCTCAATAAATAAAAAAGTCATTGGTCAAGGCCCAACGAGAATTTAAACTCAAACCGATGAAGTGAAGTCTCAAAAAAAAGAGCTTTGATTTCAACGTTATAAAAATTTAAAATTGTATGGGTACGTAAATGGTTAAATTTATGCGGGTACCTACTCCATGGCCATCGATAGTCTCTGCCTACCCCAATGGGAACTAATGGCGTGAGTATATGTATTTATGCATGTATGTACCTACTCCGTAACTATCATTTATTATAATGGAATGTCTTCTAGGCATGACATTATTACAGAAGCCGCCTGCATTTTTGAGAAAACTCTCTATTTGGTCCGATTGTGTCCTCCGTAGTCGTCCTCTACTAACACCACTTTCCAGTGCCTTCCACATTGGGTTTTTACACATCCAATTTACCTATTCATCCTTATCGTGCCCAAACCGTCTTAAAAATATTATTGCCTTAGTATTAGTATATGGAAAAATACTAGTTTTCATTGAAACAAACCTATCCCAAATTATTTATTGATGTACAAGCGCGAATTTAAAGGCTGTTTTCAATGTTAGTAAAAAAATTGTTTTTTCTTTTCCTCAAAGTCTCTATAGGTACCCTGCGTTTTGAAAATGACACCTCTCTTTTGCTCTGTTTTATATTCTACAGATAAGTTAGTAGTGAATTGTTATAATTGTGCCAGTGACAAATTGGTCAAATAAACAAAATAAATACATTTAAATTTTTCACACAACCTGTCAGACGTCCGAAGTGTAAAGAATAAAAAAGCATGTATAAAAGATTCATTAAACTAGAAGAAGCTAGATAAGTTAGCCACGGTCGTACAAATCCAACAAAATTAATAGTTTCTGACTACTCCGATAGGAACTAATCTCGTGAGTTTACGCAAGTAGGTTTGTATAATTTTCTTGTAATTTTTTTTTATTTTGATAGAGAAAATCTTGAAATTATTATTTTTATTGAATTATTTATCTTTAATTAATGATGATATCAATATTTGTTAGATAAAATGTGGCACGTTTAAGAGTTTTTTGTGTTTTGTTTCAAGACCTTTTTTTTCTGAAATATTAGACTTACAGATCCACAATCATTTCTTGGCCGGTAAGGGCGTCGCTGTCATCGATATTAGTATTGCCAGTAAATAAAAATTAACCATTATAAGGGAAATAATTTTACATCATACAGGCTAATTTATGTAGTACAGTATTGAAATGTCTTAATAAAACAAATTATATAATATTCATTTCATTAATAACTAGTTGCTATGTAGTATCGGCTTAGAATAGCACTACCCCATTTCTGCTGGTGGGTGTACGTAAGAGGCGACTAACGGTATTGGGGCTTTTAAGAGATTTTTGGGCGATGCGGTTGGAGACCCATCACCAATAACCTTTATTTTACCATCTTTACCCCTCAACCCTCCAAAAGTGGCTGAGGAGTTTCTAATTCCTTAGCTCTGGCTACCCCTTCTAGGGATTTACAGCCGTGAGTATATGTATGTATGTATGTAATAACTATTATTGTAAGTAAACAAGTTCGTTTTAATGTCAGCTAATTATATTTATTTATTTTTGCCCTTGTCTGGTATGTCTACCCGCATGACTGTGTTGCTTATCTTACCTCCCAAATGTTGTCTAGAAGAGATCGCTTTTAGCGATAACTCTGTACTTCTCTGCAAACTCATTATTTTATACTCAAGGATTTGTTACTTGTGACACTCAGAGTTAATAAGTGGGTAACTAAAGAAAATCATTTTTTTAATCCTGTAAATCAGAGGCTTACCTTGTCGTGTACTGTCTTTTACATTTCATATTCACACATAGATCCCCTAAAAAAGTGGCACCGAAAAAATAATTCTAAACATCAGATATCGCTTGGATCATTCATTTTGCTGGGTTAGTGAATTTATGGGCACTTTTTTATTGCTGTTAACAGCCTTGTAACATATAATATTACATAAACGTTCACGCCGAATACCCCCAAAGGGGTTTGACAGAGGTACTAATACTTCTGAACATCACGTGACTTTGTCACCTGGTGGTCAGAGTACCCACGTTTTGCATGGACAGTGTACTCACGTGATAGGGGGCAGACCTATCGCCGTTTTGTACGAATACACTGTCACACGACTAAGTACAACTCAGCCATATGGGTTCCTCACGATTTTTTCCCTCACCGTCAACAACCGTGGTAAATTAACCACACATATGTCTTTGCAACCAACCGTGATAGCCCAGTGGGTAGAACACTCGGTTATCGTGCAAACGACTAGTGTTCAAATCCTGGGTCAGGCCTACACCAATTTGTCTTTTCTAAAGACATATGTGTGGTGAATTTATCATGGTTGTTAACGGTGATTCTGCCAACCCCTTCGGGGATATTCGGCGTGAACATATGTCTTTAGAAAAGACAAATTGGTGTAGGCCCGATCCGGGATTTGAACACTAGTCGCTTGCACGTTAACCGGTATTCTACCCATTAAGCTATCACGTCTTATTTGCCTTGTATTTTTATATATATGTCAGACAGTTATGACTTAAGAAATGACACATTGGTACATCCCCGCATTAGGATTAGAACCCACGCATCAATGTATACGAAGTGAATTCTTATTTCCCACTTCCCGTAACCCGCACCGCATGACTATAGATGCGCGCACAACTTTTCGGACGGTGTTAGCCTACTTAGATAAAACTTAACAAAATAAATAATAATTTTCATATTTTTTTATATTGAATGCTGGAAATAAAAGCGTTTATCAATAAGCAAAGATACATCATAAAAATAATTGTCTTAGAAAGAAAGAAATTCAAATTCAAATATATTTATTGCAAGTCACATTGTGGGATTAGGTGGTAATGAGTTGATTAGATACAAATGTGACACCCTGTAAGGGCGCAGCAACCTAAGAGGCTTAAAATTACTTAAGTATTCTATAAATGAACATGCATAAAATTAGAATTATATTGTAAAATTTTATACAAAAAAAAGGAATTCAAAATTAATACAAAATAAACATCGTACATTATTAAACATTATCAGATTAAATTATTATGAAATTAAAGTTAAAATTTAGGCAGGCATCAAATAATTCTTAAAGATTGTATATTTTATTTACCACTAGTGGATCGTCCCAGCTTCGCACGGGTAGCGTTGTTTTTTTAAATATCTGAGGATTCTTTCTTAAGTCACTGCTCAAGCATTGTGAAATTCAGCGCAATGTTTTCAATTTATTAAATTTATAGCACTCCCTAAACAGTGTAGTTTGGTAATTTTGAATGCGCTTTAACCTCCTGATGCCCACGGTCCTTATGTGAGTACTTAACAAATAAAGTTGTTACTGTCCAAGCAATAAAAAACATTTTCTGGACTAAATGCCCACGGTCCTTCTCCGAGGACGAATACTTTGCGTTTGAACAACATTTAAATTAGTTTTTTTTTTACTTTGATTACCCCAAGTACAGTAATTTACAGAAACATACACAATACAAAATGGGTCCAAGGAACATTAAAATACTTAAGATAGACATACCTACTTTCTTACTTACAGTTTGAATAAAAATATCTTACAAACTTAGGGTCTTTTTTCTGTAAATGACTGTACGTAGGCAGGGTAGAAAATCGGAAGAACCATATTATATGCATTCCAGATATCCACCCCGTTCAGGGTGGATAGACGGACACGCGTTTCCGAATATCCGCCTTAGGGAGGATTTTTTAGGGTGGATAAACGGAATAAGCCGCGCTTGCCATGTGAGTTCAGAAGTATTGGTACCTCTGCCAACCCCTTCGGGGATAAACGGCGTGAACGTTTATGTTATGTTTATGTTTTTATAGTAAAACAGCAGAATAACACTACCCCATTTCTACCGGTGGGTGGTCATAATAATAGGTGTGTATGGGCTACCCTTAGTGATTTCGCGTGGGCTTTCTAGTGATTTTTGGTCGATATGGTTAGAGAGCCCGGCACCAACAATTATTTATTAATACCATCTTTTCACCACTCAACTTCCAAAAGTGACTCAGGAATTTCTCATTCCAAAGCCTTTAAGGCATTTACAGTAGTACAGACCTTAGCAGAGGTTCCCAAACTAGGCTAGGTCTGTATTATGGGAAACCAGCTTATATGTATGCATGTCAGTTTCATCACCAACACCCCTATGATATTTTGTGTGATGATATATAGCCTACGTTACTTTTGAATAATTCCAACGTTTAATTTAAAAAAATATTTTTTATATCGGTTGAGCTATTGGGGAATTAGGAACCTATACATACAAACAAATATCTCTCCTTTTGGAAATTTGATATTATAGACAAGAGATTTTGAGATGATTGGCTGATTAGTGTACAGTCGGATATATATACATACATACATACATATACTCACGGCTACAAATCCCTAGAAGGGGTAGCCAGAGCTAAGGAATTGGAAATTCCTAAGCCACTTTTGGAAAGTTGAGTGGGGAAAAGATGGTGAGATAAAGGTTGTTGGTGATGGGTTTCCGAATACATCGCCCAAAAATCTCTTAAAAGCCCCAATACAGTTAGTCGCCTCTTACGTACACCCATCGGAAGAAATGGGGAAGTGCTATTCTAAGCCGACACTACACAGCAAATATACACTACACAGTATATATACACTACACTATATATATATATATATATATATATATATACTACAGTGTATATATACTTTGTATATATATGTATATATTAATAGGCTTAAGGTAAAATAAAAGTCAGGATCATGTGCGGCCACATTACGAAAATCGAAAACATTATAGGTTGCCTATGTACTAAACGTATGCATTGTAAATTATGCTAGGTAACGACTATATAAAGTCTAAGCGAAAACAGTTAAGCTTTTCGTTTTATAGTTATAAACGTTGCCGTTAGCCCTCTAAAAAAGTTATTCCTAATTAAATTATCACAGTTATGATGCCAGTAAATATTGGCCCTAAGAAACACAGGCGTATATTCAAAGTATAACAATACTCGTGCAAATCCGAAATGGTCCACTAGTAAATTAATAAAGAAACAAGTATCAAGAACATATTATTTATTATATATTTGTAACTAAAGTAGAATCACTAAGACGAGCAAAGAACTTTTAATACAAGTTTTGGTATGATAAATATACGCTTTATTATTTGTTAGCTTCTCCTACATGATTTGAAATATAAATGTATAGTCTTGGGTAATTTTCAGTTGGTTGATATCTTCCGCAAGGAATTCTTATAAAATAGAGGCACCATATGAATGTTCCAGTTTGAAAACTTTAATTAAGCTTCATCGTCACGAATAATTGTTACCAAAATCACTGATAGCATATTCATCGTTAAGTTCGTATCGTACGAATAGTTCCGCAAACAAATAATGTTTGATATTAACCAGTCCGTTAAATTAATTATTATTCGGTATAAGTTATTTATTATTATTATTATTATCTTGTTTATTGGCCCTCGTATACAGTTTATACATTCTGCCAGCGTCAGAGTGAAATAGAAACAGCTTATTTTTTGAAACAAGTCCGATAAAAACGAAATTTAATTATTACTGTTTTTTAAATATCTTAGATTTAGAAAGAGATTAATAGATACAAATATATGTATATTTTAAGATGATATATAGAAATAAAAATAAAAAATAAGATTTTACGAATTTGATCTATGATATTATAATTTAATTCCATTAGAAGATATGAAATAACTTAAAGTTTTCACAAAGTCAGTATGAACAAGTGATAACACATTTCTCATGTTAGTAGGTTTAGGAATAAAAGAAGGGAGAATATCATAAAATGATGTCGTTAATTTTGAACAGTTAAAAAATAAATGATCCAAAGTTCCTTCCTCAAGTCCACATTCACATAACGAATTATCTTTAATTTTAATTTTAGCGAGAAAAACTGGAGAACAACAATGTCCTATTCTCATTCTACATATGGTAGAGGTAGATGTCTTTGAGCATTGTTTATATTTAAAAAACCAAGGCTTAGAGGGAATTTCCGGTTGAATACCCGCGTAAAATTTTCCTTTAAACTGAATAGAATGTTTCCAATTTTCAGACCAAGAATTTTTAAGAAATACAGATGATTGGGCTACTAGGTCATGAGAATAAAGTTTATTGGTATCAATTCCTGAATCACAAGCAATCTTGGCTGCAGAATCGGCATGAGTGTTCCCTGAAATGCCACAATGGCTAGGAATCCAAGCTAACACTATTTTTATGTTATTAAGGAAACATCGATGTAAAGCAGTTTTCAAATCAAGGATTAATGGAAATTTGGTTTTAGCATGAAACTGATTTGATTGTAAAGCTTGTAGACAGCTTTTTGAGTCTGTAAAAATAACCGCTTTCTTAATGGAATGGGATTCGATGAATTTGACGGCTTCTAAATAGCAAGAGTTTCTCCAGTAAAAACTGAAGAATGGAGAGGAGATTTCATGCTCAAAATTATTTTGCGAGAGGGAATCCAAACAGCGGAGCCGACGCACTCTGAGTTCAAAAGTTTAGATGCATCAGTATAAATGACAAGCCAATCTTTCCAAAGAACATCAATTTTATATTTTTGTTCCGTATCAGGAGAGAGGGACTCTTTTTCTATACCTAAATTTAAAATGATTTCTGGGAGGTAAATTAAACAAGCAAATTGAGTAGAAAATATGGGATTGGATTGATATCTGACTAACGAAGAAAGGGAATGATTAAATTTATTTATACTTTGAAAAACACGTGGAAGGGATTTGTGAGACCAATAACGGCTGGTTCCCACTTTTAGTGAAAGAGATTGTAAAGATGGAAGTAAAGGATGAGACGAAGATTGCAAAAATTTTGTTATAAATCTATCAGATAAATACTGCCTTCGTAAATTGAGTAAGTTATTTATTGATTAGTTTTCAAAATATGTAAATTTTTTTTATTTTTTTTTTGTTATTGGCGGTGTCTGCCGAACTTTTTCAGCAATTTCGCCACAAACAGCGTGATTTAGACTCGCATGTGAATTTTAGTTATAAGGATTTATATCATTAAAACGAAAAAAAATATATATAAAGAACGTAATTATTAAACAATTAGATCTTGAAGGTATTTAATCAATGGTTAAGTAAAAACTAAGTTAAGACTTATTTATATTTTGAGAAAAACAACAATTAAAAAAATAATAATAATGAAATCCCATTATCGCGAATCCCAACTAATTATGTCATGCTCTAAAGTTTAGACAAAATAAAAAAGTAAAATTAAATTAAATTAAAAATAGTGAAGCAGCAAATAAAAATAAAATGAAAAACTATTTTAAAATAAAAAATTAAACAATAACTGACATTTCAAATTAATTATTGTATTATTAAAACTATAATCTTATATTGTTGATTCTAATAAATTTACCTAGAACCGTAACACTGGTCAACAAAAAAAACAGTTTTTGTTTGTAACATGAAAACTTTTGTCTAGTTATGTTTCGAACAAGGATAAGGATAATAGAAATAAAATCAAAATGTTCCAAATACGAATATTTTTTTTGTAATTCGATTTTTAAACATTTTAGATAATTTCAATATTTATTGACCAAGTGAAGATATTCCTCTATATTGCAATAATAAAATCGTGATAACCGTAAGATTTTCTTCTATATTTTGCTTCAGGGACGTCTCGTTGTAATATCCAACAATAATCCGCCAGCATACGTGCTTGCACTTGCCTTGATATATTTTTTTCTATAGTAGTTAACTTAGTTTCACCGTGTTCATCACTAACGGCGCCCAGATTTTCAAGAAAGAAGTCTAAATGTAAATGTAGAATATGTATTTTTAATGGCATATTACACCCTAAAACCTTATACGTAGACAAAAGTTCCTCAACAATACTTTCATAGTCATTCGATCGGTGGCTTCTGAGAAAATTTTGAGTCACTTTCATAAAAGATTCCCAAGCAGATTTTTCCAAATCGCTTAGTTATTTTTAAAAATATGTCATCTTTCATTTATTGCCTGATTTGAAGACCAATAAATACACCTTATTTAATCTTTGTTTCGCTCAGTTTAGAGATTTTTTCTTTTAAGTATAAAAAACCATCACAAGCCTTAATCATAGCTTTAACAAAAAAAAAAACATGAGAGTTTTATGTGTAAATATATTATTCGGCTGCACTAAAGGGGGATTTTTTTATATTTGTTTGTCCTGGGGTAAGGAATTTCCGTTTAGGCCAGTCTTTCTTAACATAATGATTTTTTCGGTCTCTGTTGTCCCGCTCACAAACACACCAACAGTATTTTGTGTATTCTAGTTGTAATCCTAATATTAGGGCAATTACCTTCAAATCTCCACAAACTTTCCAGTTGTGTTCGTTATGTTGAATCTTTTCCAAGATAAAATAATAGATAGATTTAATAGTTTCACAAGATACTTTTATATTACAAGCCTCGCCCAGTGGTACATAGTGGTATAAAGTATGTATAATATAGTGGCTGTAACACGAAAACAAGACCTGATGGAATCAAAGTAAATATAGTTTTTATATGAGGGTAGGTAGGTAATTCAATATTAGTAAGCACCTTTCTTGTTACAAATTTTTGTTGACCAGTGATAATTAGATCGGAGGAAGAAGATGATAAACTCAACATACTATGAAAGTTTGTGGGAAGCGGGATGCAAATTCTAGCTAAAGCAATGTATAGATTAAAAGATAAATTACGTGAACATGCAAAAAAAATATGATCTAATGTTCCCTCATCTACACCACATTCGCATAGGGAGTTATCTCGAACCCTAATTTTATTTAGAAAAACTGGAGAACAACAATGACCAATACGTAGACGGATCAAGGTTGATGTGACTGGTTTTGACATTTTTTTAAATTTACTAAACCATGGTTTGCATGGAATAATTGGTTGAATAGATTTAAAATAAAACCCCTTGCTAGCCTCGTCCCATCTTCTTTGCCAGGCAGAACGAAGACGAGGAAGAGCTGCATTACGCTGGTCATAACCCATAATATAATAATGTTTCATGTCAGTAACTGAATTCGTAGCAAGTTTTGCAAGACTATCTACCTTTTCATTACCAAAGATACCAACATTACTTGGAATATATATCAATAAAATCTCTAATGAATTAATGGAGCAGCGAAATAAAGCGTTCTTTATGTCCATTATTATATGACTATGGATGTTACTACTAATGGGATCCTGATTCACAGCATCAAGACAACTTAACGAGTCAGTAAAAATAAGCGACCGAGTCAAACAATGCGCCTCAATAAATAGAATTGCTTCTAGAATTCCAACGCATTCACCAGTAAACACAGAAGAAATTGGGGGACATTTATATAGAAGTTGATAATTTTGATTTTCCCACCAAACTGCAATGCCCGTATCAGAAGATGATGAAAATTTAGAAGCGTCTGTAAAAAACCTATTCCATCCATTCCATTTTTCATCAATTACAGATCTAAAAATTGTATTAGCTCTTACACTATTCTTTGTTATACCAATACTATAAATAACCTTTGGTTTATAAGTTACTACCTGATAGGGATGACAAAATACAGGGAGCTTTATGTTTTTGTTTATATTATTTAAATAACAAGCTAAATAACTTTTAAGAATCGGAGGAAATTCTTTATTTTTCCAATAACTATTATTGCAGATGACTGTATTTAACGTATTCAGCTTTCGTAATCTTTGGGGTAGTAGATGAGAGGTAGAAGAGATAATTTTAGCGACAAATCTGTCAGCGATATACATTCGTCTTAGATCTAGACTTTGATTAAATAAAAAATAGATATGGCACGTACTTATAACCTTCAACTGAAAAGAGGCATATTCTCAACTACACAGCACGCGAGCGAGACAAGCGCATGCTGCTGTCGTGCGTCTTTTACGCTACCGAACGACAGAGACAAACATATTTGATTCGACAGTAGCGCGAGCGAGACAAGCGCATGCTGCTGTTGTGCGTCTTTGGGATACTCAGGGTCAAATTGTATCAACGACGATACCAGAATGCAAAATGGCGATCAAAGCAATAAGTGAATTTAAAAATATCGTATTCTTTTTAAGTTTTTATGTAGTTACGAGTGAAAAGTGATTCCATGAGATTTGTTTTTTCTTTTGGAATAGTTTGCACAACGTATAAAAGCACACGAAGGCATTTTTGGTAACCGCTATCTCGCTTAAAATAACAAAACTGTTTCTTCCAGTCACACACCTGTTCCTGTCACTTGTCGATTGCGACTGAGCGCCTTTAGGCGACGTTAGCCTGTTTTAAAGGATCCACGCGCTAGAGGCGAGTCCCATATCTTCCGCTATATTGTTTTCATCAAAGGATCTAGAGGAGGTTCACAACATTCAATTTGCATTGCGTTGATGGGGCTAGATTTCATACAACCGGTTATAATACGAAGGCATTTAGCCTGAATTTTATCTAGTTTTTGTAAGGCTTCTTTATTACAAGGTTCTAATAAAAAAAGTCCATAATCAATAACACTCCTTATTAGTGCATTATATATTAATTTTAAGGACACAGGGTGAGAACCCTACCATACGCCTGCAAGAGATTTGAGGACAGGTATAGCTCTTTCACATTTTTTTAATATTTGATCAACGTGAGGAACTCCAGTTAACATCTTTCTTACAATATCATATTTTACACATCTTTCACGAATCACGTCATTCCTCACACGATCACATATCCTCACATTACATTTTTTTTCTGAGGGACCTCATTTCTACTGCATTCACTCTGCTTTCATGCTTCTTCTGCCACACCCAACATCGTTTTTCTCGTTGTTGCAAGTAAGCTAAACCATTTTTTTTAACTTGCTTTTTCGAACTATTTTTATTTTTTTCAACGACAGAAGCCTCCATATTGCTGAAAATATTAAAAAAATATTATTAAATACGTTTGGCCAACAAACATAGAATAAATTATTACATAGTTATAATAACAGGGTGAATTTCATTAAAAATGACATTCCGGGAACACCATCATCATTCCGAGAACGCTCTGTCAAGTCCGGGAACGATCCCGAAATGACCGTTCTCGGAATGACTTTTTCAAATTAACGCGCGATTTTAAGACGGCGGCCACTTTTGACATCCTGTTTGGATCTGATAATGTGAAATATTTGAGGTTAGTATTGGCTACAAAACACTACAAAACGTATTTTTTTATATTCCAAGTTGAAAAACGCATTCCCGGTATGATGACGAATTGATGTACGCTACATAAATAATGAATTGAAAGTTTCTTACCACTTATTTTCAATTGTTTTGGCGAATTCTTTCTCGACACTCGGTTTGTTTACATAGTTCACATCACTGTACCATAGAAACCAAAGGATGCGTTCAAAAACTAATTTTTTATCGAGAATCGATGTTGCGTTCACTGAAATGACACTTATATTGCCGGACACAATATTTTACATTCATATGCTTTAATTTATTATTATTATTTAAAAATAATGCCAATCAATTGACATTAGATAAAATTATAGGCCATTAAGTAAGAGAAACGTTTCATTTTATTTTATTTTATGAATGTTTTCGAAGTTTGTTATCTCAAGATTGGTTTGTAGGACACGTTCCCGGATTGATATTTTGTAGTTGTTTCATCAAATAATAATGAATGTGCTTTATTTTTGCATTATAAAATATGATGTACAGTTAATATGAGCAGGGTTAATAATATTTACACTAGAGATTTGTTCAACTAAACCAAATTCTGACATTTATTTGCTGCCATAGCAAATTCTCCACCTTGGTGATTTTGACCCTTCTATAAATAAAGATAACCGAAGAAAATATAATAAGAAGACCATAAATAAATTTTTTGAATTTCAAAATTTGTGAATGTAAATAGTCATCGCATGTTGACGTGAAAAAATTTTTTATTCGTATAAATTAATTTGATACTTTTTGAGAGAATTGAAGGTATTTATAATTACATTTAATTTGGGTATTCATCGATCAGGGCAAGTTTTACAAATAAATAATGAAACGGGTTAAACCCCCGGATCCCGGGGGATCACAAGATCTTATAACAAACTCAATTGACATCATGCATGACTGTATAAGTATGACTGATGGTGAAATTAGTAGAAATTCATTAAAAAGTACTTCTCAAATCCCTATTAAACAACCCCGTAGCCCTGTTGCTAGGCAACTTTACTCGGACATTGATTCTGGACCTGGTAATTAGAAAAAATAATAATGAAAATCCTAACAAAATTCTATCATTACACCCGGTTAAGTTAGGTATTTTTTTAGCTGATAATAAAGTGTCAGGGATTATTATGGGAGGGTTAAAAAAAGCAGGCAGAGAAAAAGTTTCAGTTGAATTTAAAAATGGTTCTGCCGCAAATAAATTTATGTCGAGTAGTTTTTTAAACAGTCGATACCAGGTATTTATACCAACATATAATGTAACTCGAATGGGAATAATTCGGGATGTCCCTACAGATTTATCGGAGGAAGAATTACAAGAAACTATTCGGGTACCTACTAATTGTGGTAATGTTATTAAGGTTAGGAGGATATCCAGAAAATCAGTTGTCGAGGGTGTCAGCTCTTGGATCCCTACTAGGTCAGTTGTTCTAACTTTTGATGGTCAAGTATTACCAAAATATATTTATTTAGGTTATTCATCTGTTGGTTGAACAATATTATTATCGTACAATCCAATGCCATAATTGCTGTCGCTTTGGACATTCTAAGGAGCAATGTCGGCCTAAATCACGATGTTTTAGATGTGGTGAAGACCATCCTGGGGACTCTTGTACAATTGATTCATAACAACCTACATGTATTTCGTGCAAAGGCAATCATTATGCCAATGATAAAAACTGCCCTGAATTTAATCGTCAAAAGAATATTAAAGTTTTGATGGCTGATAAGTCAATATCTTATTTTGAAGCTAGCCAGGTTATTCCCAGCTCTCAGCCTAGTTATGCCGAAGTATCCAGAGCGGAAAGCCCTTCTCAAAGATCATATAAAAAAAAAAATTTATACCTAAGAAAAATTATACATCCTCCTCTTCTGGTTATGACAAAAAAGAACATGCAAATTTAACAAAAGATTATTCCTTTTCTTTACAAAATTCAGGTGGTGGTTACCCTTCTGCACAAGTAAAAGAATATATAGATTCAATAACCTCTCGGCTAGTAGATAGCATTACTCCAATTATTCTTTCGTTTACCTCTTCTTCTACTCCTATACCGAACCACGTTGCTACAATTATTACTGAATTACTTACATCAATCAAAAATGGATTGCCAGATATTTCTGCAATGGAACACACGGAGCTTGGGTCACAAAAAAAGTGATCTGATTTATTTATCGAATCGATTCAACCCGATTGTTAGCTGTATATCAGAAACATGGTTGGATCCTTCTTATAATTTTAATTTTCCATATCACAGTACTTTTCGCTGTGATAGACCTACAGGTCGTGGTGGTGGTTGCGCTCTTTTGGTCAACAACAAAACCATGTCCTCTGATGTAAATATAAATGTAAATAATAATATCGCGTTAAGGCGATAAGTCTGCCTTTGTGTACTTAGTCCTAATGATCTGTACAAAATATAAAAAACATTGTATTTGTATGCAATAAAGTGTTTAATAATAATATTCATGATTACATGGATTTAATTATAAGAATGGTAGGTAATTTACACATAGTCTCTTTGTATACACAGGGTGTCCAGTAAATAAACGTCCAACCGTTAACCACCAATAGAGGACCCTGTGAAGTGCCCGGAAATGCAATTTTTTTTATTATATTAAACCTGGTTTAGAAATAAGCCAGGTTTAAGTTGTCCTCCTCTTGCTAACCAATTCTCCTCTAATCCTCAATTTTTGCTAACCAAGCTGTTCTTTGCTTCATTAGGAGTCTAATAAAAAAAAAATATGCCGATATCCCTATTTTTGCCCTCTTACCATAACAAAATAGCCCAAAAGAATTTAAAAAAATAAAAAACAACTTAAACCTGGCTTATTTCTAAAATAAAAAAAAATGCATTTCCGGGCACTTCACAGGGTCCTCTATTGGTGGTTAACGGTTGGACGTTTATTTACTGGACACACTGTATTTAAACCAAATCTTAATTTGATTCCTTTTCTTCGTGACGTATTATCTAAAATCCCTCATCCTTGCATTATCCTGGGTGACTTTAACTGTCATCACTTTAGGTGGGGGTCCGAACACTGTACTCCTTTTGGTGAAAATCTAGTTGAAATTATTGATGATCTTAATTTATGTGTCCTCAATGATGGAAGAGCTACCAGACGACCAATACCAGGTCAGAGGAAGAGTTGTGTAGATCTTAGCCTTTGTTCCACTGATCTGGCTAGCTCAGCAGACTGGAACAGGTTAAATCTTACTTATGGAAGCGATCACTATCCGATTATAATTAGAATATCTCAGGCCCCCACTTTTCATAAACCATTGACTTCTTTTTTGAAATATAGACTAAAGAAAGGTGAGTGGGTGTCATACATGTCATGCATCGAAAATAAAATCAACAATCTAAATTCCATAACAAATATTAACGACATGTCCACGGAAAATATCAACAAAATTTTTGATAATTTTAGTCATGCTGTAATACAGGCAGCCGATATGAATTTTCCGCTTAAAAATAGTACTATAGGTAAAATTCCGTCTCCTCCTTGGTGGGATGCAGATTGCACTCAAGCAATTGCAGAGCGCAAGAATGCTGAATTGACATATAATAATGATATGTCACCAGAAAATTTAGCTACGTACCAATATAATGCTGCTAGGTGTAAAAAATTACTACGAAAAAAAAGAGAATGGGTTGGGTTTCCCATTGCGAACGTCTATCACCCCGGTCACCCCCGTCAGTTGTTTGGAAAGCTATGAATCGATACAGACTATGTTTCAATCCTCGTCCTCTCTGCCCCATACCTAAGGATACTCTGGATAAATTTTTAATCAAGATTTGTCCAGCTTATGTTCCGTGTGCTGAGGAAATTATGATTGAACCATCATTTGATAATTTTATACATCCAACTGGTAATCCCAATGATAATTCTGAGAACGGGTTAAATAACGCATTTAGTTTATTAGAATTAAAAGATGTTTTAAATCAAGTGAAAGATTCATCTCCGGGGGCAGATGGTATTCCTTACTCCCTTTTTGTTCACTCTGGTGAAGACACCCATAAATACCTTTTAGAACTCCTGAATTTTTGTTTTTACTCAAAGTTTATTCCTGATTCATGGAAATCCCAAACAATTATACCTCTTGTCAAGCCAGGTAAAAACTCTGACAATCCAGATCATCTGCGACCAATTGCTTTATCATCAGTATTAACTAAACTTTTGGAACATTTGATAAAGCGCAGACTAGAATGGTTTATAGAATACTATAACATTTTACCTCCTAACATGTTTGGCTTTCGGAAAGGGCTGGGTACCATGGATAGTGTCGGAATTTTGGTAACCGATATTCGCACAGCTTTCACGAAAAATGAATCCACTGTTGGAGCATTTTTAGACATCAAAGCCGCATATGATAATGTACTTCTAAATATGCTGAAAAAAATAATGCTCGACTTAAAAATTCCTATAAGGATTATTCATACTATTTTCAATCTTCTTATTGGTCGTACAATATCTTTAAGATCTACAGATGAAGAGTTCCAAAGCAGGAGGGCTTTTAAAGGTCTGCCACAAGGCTCTGTTTTAAGCCCGATACTATTTAACATCTATACCCACAAAATCTCAAAATCTATTAATGCAAATTGTCAGTGTTTACAATACGCAGATGACCTTGTTTTATATATCTCCGATTTTTTCATTGAACGAGCAACTGCTTCCCTTGAGATTTCTCTTAATGTTTACTTGGCTGACCTGGGGTTAGATTTATCCCCTTCAAAAAGTGTTGTGGTTATCTTTTCTCGAAAACGTATCATCTCTATTAAAATAAATGATACTCACCATGATACGATTAACACCAATACTGTGGTAAAATTTTTAGGTGTCTTCCTTGATTCTAAGTTAACTGGAGTTCCTCACGTTGATCAAATATTAAAAAAATGTGAAAGAGCTATACCTGTCCTCAAATCTCTTGCAGGCGTATGGTAGGGTTCTCACCCTGTGTCCTTAAAATTAATATATAATGCACTAATAAGGAGTGTTATTGATTATGGACTTTTTTTATTAGAACCTTGTAATAAAGAAGCCTTACAAAAACTAGATAAAATTCAGGCTAAATGCCTTCGTATTATAACCGGTTGTATGAAATCTAGCCCCATCAACGCAATGCAAATTGAATGTTGTGAACCTCCTCTAGATCTAAGACGAATGTATATCGCTGACAGATTTGTCGCTAAAATTATCTCTTCTACCTCTCATCTACTACCCCAAAGATTACGAAAGCTGAATACGTTAAATACAGTCATCTGCAATAATAGTTATTGGAAAAATAAAGAATTTCCTCCGATTCTTAAAAGTTATTTAGCTTGTTATTTAAATAATATAAACAAAAACATAAAGCTCCCTGTATTTTGTCATCCCTATCAGGTAGTAACTTATAAACCAAAGGTTATTTATAGTATTGGTATAACAAAGAATAGTGTAAGAGCTAATACAATTTTTAGATCTGTAATTGATGAAAAATGGAATGGATGGAATAGGTTTTTTACAGACGCTTCTAAATTTTCATCATCTTCTGATACGGGCATTGCAGTTTGGTGGGAAAATCAAAATTATCAACTTCTATATAAATGTCCCCCAATTTCTTCTGTGTTTACTGGTGAATGCGTTGGAATTCTAGAAGCAATTCTATTTATTGAGGCGCATTGTTTGACTCGGTCGCTTATTTTTACTGACTCGTTAAGTTGTCTTGATGCTGTGAATCAGGATCCCATTAGTAGTAACATCCATAGTCATATAATAATGGACATAAAGAACGCTTTATTTCGCTGCTCCATTAATTCATTAGAGATTTTATTGATATATATTCCAAGTCATGTTGGTATCTTTGGTAATGAAAAGGTAGATAGTCTTGCAAAACTTGCTACGAATTCAGTTACTGACATGAAACATTATTATATTATGGGTTATGACCAGCGTAATGCAGCTCTTCCTCGTCTTCGTTCTGCCTGGCAAAGAAGATGGGACGAGGCTAGCAAGGGGTTTTATTTTAAATCTATTCAACCAATTATTCCATGCAAACCATGGTTTAGTAAATTTAAAAAAATGTCAAAACCAGTCACATCAACCTTGATCCGTCTACGTATTGGTCATTGTTGTTCTCCAGTTTTTCTAAATAAAATTAGGGTTCGAGATAACTCCCTATGCGAATGTGGTGTAGATGAGGGAACATTAGATCATATTTTTTTTGCATGTTCACGTAATTTATCTTTTAATCTATACATTGCTTTAGCTAGAATTTGCATCCCGCTTCCCACAAACTTTCATAGTATGTTGAGTTTATCATCTTCTTCCTCCGATCTAATTATCACTGGTCAACAAAAATTTGTAACAAGAAAGGTGCTTACTAATATTGAATTACCTACCTACCCTCATATAAAAACTATATTTACTTTGATTCCATCAGGTCTTGTTTTCGTGTTACAGCCACTATATTATACATACTTTATACCACTATGTACCACTGGGCGAGGCTTGTAATATAAAAGTATCTTGTGAAACTATTAAATCTATCTATTATTTTATCTTGGAAAAGATTCAACATAACGAACACAACTGGAAAGTTTGTGGAGATTTGAAGGTAATTGCCCTAATATTAGGATTACAACTAGAATACACAAAATACTGTTGGTGTGTTTGTGAGCGGGACAACAGAGACCGAAAAAATCATTATGTTAAGAAAGACTGGCCTAAACGGAAATTCCTTACCCCAGGACAAACAAATATAAAAAAATCCCCCTTTAGTGCAGCCGAATAATATATTTACACATAAAACTCTCATGTTTTTTTTTGTTAAAGCTATGATTAAGGCTTGTGGTGTGGTGTAAGGTGTATTTATTGGTCTTCAAATCAGGCAATAAATGAAAGATGACATATTTTTAAAAATAACTAAGCGATTTGGAAAAATCTGCTTGGGAATCTTTTATGAAAGTGACTCAAAATTTTCTCAGAAGCCACCGATCGAATGACTATGAAAGTATTGTTGAGGAACTTTTGTCTACGTATAAGGTTTTAGGGTGTAATATGCCATTAAAAATACATATTCTACATTTACATTTAGACTTCTTTCTTGAAAATCTGGGCGCCGTTAGTGATGAACACGGTGAAAGATTCCACCAAGATATTTCTACTATAGAAAAAAATATATCAAGGCAAGTGCAAGCACGTATGCTGGCGGATTATTGTTGGATATTACAACGAGACGTCCCTGAAGCAAAATATAGAAGAAAATCTTACGGTTATCACGATTTTATTATTGCAATATAGAGGAATATCTTCACTTGGTCAATAAATATTGAAATTATCTAAAATGTTTAAAAATCGAATTACAAAAAAAATATTCGTATTTGGAACATTTTGATTTTATTTCTATTATCCTTATCCTTGTTCGAAACATAACTAGACAAAAGTTTTCATGTTACAAACAAAAACTGTTTTTTTTGTTGACCAGTGTTACGGTTCTAGGTAAATTTATTAGAATCAACAATATAAGATTATAGTTTTAATAATACAATAATTAATTTGAAATGTCAGTTATTGTTTAATTTTTTATTTTAAAATAGTTTTTCATTTTATTTTTATTTGCTGCTTCACTATTTTTAATTTAATTTAATTTTACTTTTTTATTTTGTCTAAACTTTAGAGCATGACATAATTAGTTGGGATTCGCGATAATGGGATTTCATTATTATTATTTTTTTAATTGTTGTTTTTCTCAAAATATAAATAAGTCTTAACTTAGTTTTTACTTAACCATTGATTAAATACCTTCAAGATCTAATTGTTTAATAATTACGTTCTTTATATATATTTTTTTTCGTTTTAATGATATAAATCCTTATAACTAAAATTCACATGCGAGTCTAAATCACGCTGTTTGTGGCGAAATTGCTGAAAAAGTTCGGCAGACACCGCCAATAACAAAAAAAAATAAAAAAAATTTACATATTTTGAAAACTAATCAATAAATAACTTACTCAATTTACGAAGGCAGTATTTATCTGATAGATTTATAACAAAATTTTTGCAATCTTCGTCTCATCCTTTACTTCCATCTTTACAATCCCTTTCACTAAAAGTGGGAACCAGCCGTTATTGGTCTCACAAATCCCTTCCACGTGTTTTTCAAAGTATAAATAAATTTAATCATTCCCTTTCTTCGTTAGTCAGATATCAATCCAATCCCATATTTTCTACTCAATTTGCTTGTTTAATTTACCTCCCAGAAATCATTTTAAATTTAGGTATAGAAAAAGAGTCCCTCTCTCCTGATACGGAACAAAAATATAAAATTGATGTTCTTTGGAAAGATTGGCTTGTCATTTATACTGATGCATCTAAACTTTTGAACTCAGAGTGCGTCGGCTCCGCTGTTTGGATTCCCTCTCGCAAAATAATTTTGAGCATGAAATCTCCTCTCCATTCTTCAGTTTTTACTGGAGAAACTCTTGCTATTTAGAAGCCGTCAAATTCATCGAATCCCATTCCATTAAGAAAGCGGTTATTTTTACAGACTCAAAAAGCTGTCTACAAGCTTTACAATCAAATCAGTTTCATGCTAAAACCAAATTTCCATTAATCCTTGATTTGAAAACTGCTTTACATCGATGTTTCCTTAATAACATAAAAATAGTGTTAGCTTGGATTCCTAGCCATTGTGGCATTTCAGGGAACACTCATGCCGATTCTGCAGCCAAGATTGCTTGTGATTCAGGAATTGATACCAATAAACTTTATTCTCATGACCTAGTAGCCCAATCATCTGTATTTCTTAAAAATTCTTGGTCTGAAAATTGGAAACATTCTATTCAGTTTAAAGGAAAATTTTACGCGGGTATTCAACCGGAAATTCCCTCTAAGCCTTGGTTTTTTAAATATAAACAATGCTCAAAGACATCTACCTCTACCATATGTAGAATGAGAATAGGACATTGTTGTTCTCCAGTTTTTCTCGCTAAAATTAAAATTAAAGATAATTCGTTATGTGAATGTGGACTTGAGGAAGGAACTTTGGATCATTTATTTTTTAACTGTTCAAAATTAACGACATCATTTTATGATATTCTCCCTTCTTTTATTCCTAAACCTACTAACATGAGAAATGTGTTATCACTTGTTCATACTGACTTTGTGAAAACTTTAAGTTATTTCATATCTTCTAATGGAATTAAATTATAATATCATAGATCAAATTCGTAAAATCTTATTTTTTATTTTTATTTCTATATATCATCTTAAAATATACATATATTTGTATCTATTAATCTCTTTCTAAATCTAAGATATTTAAAAAACAGTAATAATTAAATTTCGTTTTTATCGGACTTGTTTCAAAAAATAAGCTGTTTCTATTTCACTCTGACGCTGGCAGAATGTATAAACTGTATACGAGGGCCAATAAACAAGATAATAATAATAATAATAAATAACTTATACCGAATAATAATTAATTTAACGGACTGGTTAATATCAAACATTATTTGTTTGCGGAACTATTCGTACGATACGAACTTAACGATGAATATGCTATCAGTGATTTTGGTAACAATTATTCGTGACGATGAAGCTTAATTAAAGTTTTCAAACTGGAACATTCATATGGTGCCTCTATTTTATAAGAATTCCTTGCGGAAGATATCAACCAACTGAAAATTACCCAAGACTATACATTTATATTTCAAATCATGTAGGAGAAGCTAACAAATAATAAAGCGTATATTTATCATACCAAAACTTGTATTAAAAGTTCTTTGCTCGTCTTAGTGATTCTACTTTAGTTACAAATATATAATAAATAATATGTTCTTGATACTTGTTTCTTTATTAATTTACTAGTGGACCATTTCGGATTTGCACGAGTATTGTTATACTTTGAATATACGCCTGTGTTTCTTAGGGCCAATATTTACTGGCATCATAACTGTGATAATTTAATTAGGAATAACTTTTTTAGAGGGCTAACGGCAACGTTTATAACTATAAAACGAAAAGCTTAACTGTTTTCGCTTAGACTTTATATAGTCGTTACCTAGCATAATTTACAATGCATACGTTTAGTACATAGGCAACCTATAATGTTTTCGATTTTCGTAATGTGGCCGCACATGATCCTGACTTTTATTTTACCTTAAGCCTATTAATATATACATATATATACAAAGTATATATACACTGTAGTATATATATATATATATATATATATATATATATATAGTGTAGTGTATATATACTGTGTAGTGTATATTTGCTGTGTAGTGTCGGCTTAGAATAGCACTTCCCCATTTCTTCCGATGGGTGTACGTAAGAGGCGACTAACTGTATTGGGGCTTTTAAGAGATTTTTGGGCGATGTATTCGGAAACCCATCACCAACAACCTTTATCTCACCATCTTTTCCCCACTCAACTTTCCAAAAGTGGCTTAGGAATTTCCAATTCCTTAGCTCTGGCTACCCCTTCTAGGGATTTGTAGCCGTGAGTATATGTATGTATGTATGTATATATATCCGACTGTACACTAATCAGCCAATCATCTCAAAATCTCTTGTCTATAATATCAAATTTCCAAAAGGAGAGATATTTGTTTGTATGTATAGGTTCCTAATTCCCCAATAGCTCAACCGATATAAAAAATATTTTTTTAAATTAAACGTTGGAATTATTCAAAAGTAACGTAGGCTATATATCATCACACAAAATATCATAGGGGTGTTGGTGATGAAACTGACATGCATACATATAAGCTGGTTTCCCATAATACAGACCTAGCCTAGTTTGGGAACCTCTGCTAAGGTCTGTACTACTGTAAATGCCTTAAAGGCTTTGGAATGAGAAATTCCTGAGTCACTTTTGGAAGTTGAGTGGTGAAAAGATGGTATTAATAAATAATTGTTGGTGCCGGGCTCTCTAACCATATCGACCAAAAATCACTAGAAAGCCCACGCGAAATCACTAAGGGTAGCCCATACACACCTATTATTATGACCACCCACCGGTAGAAATGGGGTAGTGTTATTCTGCTGTTTTACTATAAAAACATAAACATAACATAAACGTTCACGCCGTTTATCCCCGAAGGGTTTGGCAGAGGTACCAATACTTCTGAACTCACATGGCAAGCGCGGCTTATTCCGTTTATCCACCCTAAAAAATCCTCCCTAAGGCGGATATTCGGAAACGCGTGTCCGTCTATCCACCCTGAACGGGGTGGATATCTGGAATGCATATAATATGGTTCTTCCGATTTTCTACCCTGCCTACGTACAGTCATTTACAGAAAAAAGACCCTAAGTTTGTAAGATATTTTTATTCAAACTGTAAGTAAGAAAGTAGGTATGTCTATCTTAAGTATTTTAATGTTCCTTGGACCCATTTTGTGTTGTGTATGTTTCTGTAAATTACTGTACTTGGGGTAAAAAATCGGAAGAACCATATTATACGCATTCCAGATATCCACCCCGTTCAGGGTGGATAGACGGACACGCGTTTCCGAATATCCGCCTTAGGGAGGATTTTTTAGGGTGGATAAACGTAATAAGCCGCAAGCGCCATCTAGTTTCCAGAGAAGGTACCCACGTTTTGCTTAGACAGTGTACTCACGTGATAGGGGGCAGGCCTATCGCCGTTTTGTACGCATACACTGTCACATGACTAAGTACAACTCAGCCATGTGGGTTTCCTCACGATGTTTTCCCTCACCGTTAACAACCATGATAATTTAAAAACATATTTATCTTATATCTACTTTGACTGGGACCTCATAATGAGTTAACGTTTTCTTGAATAAGTGTAACTGCATTTATCATATCGATTTTCATTGAGCCACATTGAAACGAAATCTACTTCGATACATTTGAAATATTTTCGAACTTTGAATAAGATATTTTTATCAGAAAAAATATTGTCATAAAAAACGCATATTTTATTGATATCTTTAAATTTTCAGTAAAATGTAAATAAAATCCAATAAAATATGTGTAAATAAATTCAAATAAATATTCATTATCATTTTCCACCAAAAAAAATTTTTTTCGAATGTATGAAACAATACACAAAAAGCTACTGTTGTTTTTTAGGGGAAAAACTGTAGCATTATGGTGGATTGTAGCTTCAGACAGCTGTCAAAAGAACTCTTAAAAACGCTTAGAATACCGATTTGGTGAATCATTCGTTCAATCATCATAACGCTGAAAAAAATCGTTAATTTGCAGAATACCAAATACGTCAATGTGTCAAAAAGTGACGTAAAATGGCCTTGTAGAATAGCAAATAAGATCTTAGCTGTCTCACTATTGTGACAGTGACACAAATGACATTTGTCAATTTTGCTTCGAGAATGCCAAAACCACAGTTTTGATACACCTAAGACCGTCATACAGAAAAGATGGTTGTGTAGAATTGGGCCCCAGTTATCCTGTATTTAACATTTTTTCACCATTTAAACTCCTAAAATGGCTACAGAAAATTCTGAATTCAAAGATCGAGCTCCAACTTTTATACAATATAAAAAATAGGTATGCTTCAAAATAATTGACGTTGACTTTGATATTGCTTCTATCTATTGATTCGTGTAATTGTTGTGTAAAGTGTACTTTAAGTTTTTATAGCAATTGTAGCTATTTTTATTGAAATAGCTAATACTTATTGTGATCTATGTCATCATTTATAGATAACAATAGTATTATTTAATAGTAACGAAAATTAATTTTAATTAATAAATTAATAATAATTAGGTTTTTTACTTTGTCATCCCTAGATTTTTAAATTTTAACTGCATATAAAATGTTCAATAGAGTACACAAATAGTTTTGACTTGAGATTCATGGGTAGAGATCCAATAGTAAATGGGACCCAACGGCAATTCCAAGAATGTTGATTGAGTTTAAAAAGTTGGATTAACGGGAATAAATGTTTTTATCAGAGCTGAACTATTTAAGTTGTCGGGAAAAGAGAGTTTAAAACAAAAAAAAATAGGCGATGTCTAGATCATGAAGCTACTAACTAAACAGGAGAGCGTAATCACAAAAATATGGTAAACAAAAATGCAATTTATCACCATGCAATAAAGTTAATTATCTTTTAAAGACTGTCAAGCAGAGAAACGTCCTAGAACGAGAGCCGTGTGAGAGAGAAGTGTGTCCCGCTCGCGCGGTTGCCAGTCGAGATTAAGTTCAAAGAAAAACAAATTCAAACTTATTTATAGGGAATATTTTATAAAAAGCAGGTTATTAACTGTTCCTTTTTTGTATTTTATTTTAATTATTATTGTCGCCTATCGATTTGGAGATAAATAATTGGTTAAGTTTGGAAAAAGGGATATTAATATTTGTCGCGGGTATCCCCATCGAAACAAGATAAATGTGGTGTCCACAATTTATCATCTGTTTCAGTGTTTTGGAGCTTTTATCATTTAATTAAGAAAATATAGTGATAAATATGGGTTCATGTTATGGAACAATAAATAAAATAACCTGTATCATCTCGAACTTTACCACATGAATGCATTAAACGATTTGAATTTGAATATAGCTTTGTGGTGTCGGCTTAGTATAGCACTACCACATTTATTCCGGTGGGTGTACGTAAGAGGCGACTAACGGTATTGGGGCTTTTAAGGGATTTTTGGGCAATGCGGTTGAGACCCATCACCAACAACCTTTATTTCACCATCTTTTCCCCACACAACTTCCAAAAGTGGCTGAGGAATTTCTAAATGATTAGCTCTGGCTATCCCATCTAGGGATTTATAGCCGTGAGTATATGTATTTATAGTGATAACTATTGTAACCTTCGTAGTTCAAATCCTTACTAATATTATAAACGCGAAAATAGCTCTTGGTCTGTCTGTTTCACGTCTAAACCACAAACCGATTTCCTTACAATTTGATACAAGGGTAGACTGCTAAAAAATGTATTAAGGGGTTGTCCATTAATCACGTGATCTTTTTTTAGCATTTTTTTAACCCCCCTCCCCCATTGGTGATACGTAGTGAGGTTTAAGACCACCCCCCCTCCTCCTTCTCAACATCACGTGTATTTTTAGTACCTACAACGAATCTTAAAATTTTCGAATATTATCTTAATTTAAATAGAGGTATAAACTATTATCTTATTTTATTCTGAAATTAAGGACCATAATACAAAATGTGCCGCTTAATATTTGTTTAAAAACGCGCGTTTGCCGAAAAAATAAATACACGAGATATCTTACGACATCCCCCCCTCCCCATTGTGTTATTTTCGTGATTTTTATCAAACCCCTCCCCCCCCTTTCAAGCCTCACGTGATTAATGGACAACCCCTAAAGGAATTGAAATAGGGAATGATAATTACAATGGAAATTTTCTTTTTTCAGTATATATAAACTTGTAACTTGGTAGAATGGTTTACTTTATGATCTCTAAAAAATTTCCAAGTAAGTCTTGGAAAATTTTATTATGTTGCGCGGGTTAACTTGTAGTATATAAAAAAGCAGGTTATTAACTGACCCTTAATTTAATGGAATAAAATCAAATAATAATGATCGACCTCTTTACGGTAAATAGTTTAAGGAACTTGGTAATATATTTTTTCTTTTTTACGAACATCACGTTCATCATCATCATTCACATCATCATCATCTTAACGCTTCAAAATTTTCGTATGAAATCGTAATATTTCTTCCTCCTTTGTAGATATTAATAAAAATAAGCTGATGTCTTTGACTATACAGTATTTTACTACAAATCTACATAAATACAATCATCAACATCCGTTGCATTCATTTGAAATCGAAGATAATCATGAAATGCAGTTAATCAAACCTGTTGCTTCAAAATTTTTTAACCTACGAATGACGCATTACTATAAAACAAAGAGTCTACGTAGATTAGGAAACAAAGTGGGATTGAGACAAAAACTACACAAAACTATCATATTTAGTAATGTATAAGTAAGACAAATAAGACTATAGCAGGTAGGTATAGCTTTTGAAGTTGATTTATGACCCGTTTTGTAAAGTACTAAGATTGATAGATTATCCAATTATAATAACATACATACATACATATACTCACGCCATTAGTTCCCATTGGGGTAGGCAGAGACTATTATATTAACAACTTTTATATTTTACTTTCTATCAATGGTTTTCTAATGTAGCATTGTTTTAACGGATTGTGAAAAAGACAATAAGCAATTGTATTTAAGTATGTCAATAAATGTTTTAAAATTTATTTCATATTTTTTTTGGGTAAAAAAATATGGTTTTGTGAATAAAGAACCGTGACAAGTATTTTAGTAAAGTTGCCAAATATCCATATAGAAAATTAGTATATCGCAACAATGCTAAATACTCTTAGCATTAAGTCAGCTTATTGTGACCTTTCTAGTTCAAATAAATAATAAAATAATACATGTAAGTGAAATAAAATGCTGTGTAGTGAGTCACTAATAATTTAAAGCCGTCACTACTAGTGCGTCACTGCGTGCTTTGGAAGAGGTAACTGAGGGTTCTGGGGCTTTTGAAGTTTTTTATTAGATACTTTATCATCCTATTAATACCACCTTCCTTTGCTTACCATCTTTTCTCTACTCAACTTCAAAAAGTGGCTGAGGAAATTTTAATTCTCAAGCACTGGCTACCCATTCTTTTATAATCTATTAATTAAGAATAAATATGTATAAAAAACACGTTGATTTACCAAAAACAATGTATATATGTAAATATAAGTGTTTTTATAATATTTTGTAATGTATGTATGTAAATATAACTAATAAATAAAGGATAAATAAAGGAAAGAAAAATTTTGAAACAGGTGGGGATCGAACCCGCGACCTCGGGTATACGCCCCCGTCGCTCTGCCAATTGAGCTACCGTGTCAAAGGCTGCGAGTGCATCAGGTCCCCACATGAGGTTTTCATGAACAAAAACATTCAAAATATGTAAATATAAGTGTTTTTGTATCCTTTAGAGGAACTCTTATTAAAACACCAACAGATGGTCACCCTACTTAAAACGAGACCAAACGAGACACAGTTAGCTAGTTAGCCATCCTTTTTCAGGACACTTTAGGTCGCCAGCGCGCGTTCCTGTTTAAATAATACTTCCATGTTCTGAACCATGAAGGTACTAACTAAACAGGAGAGCGCACTTACAAAAATATTGTTCACAATAATGCAATTAAAGACCTTGCAATAAAGCTTATAATCTTTTAAACACTGTCAAGCAGTGAAACGTCCTAGAACGAGAGCCCGAACTAGAGGAGTGTGTTCCGCTCGCGCGGTTGCCACTCGAGATTAAGTTCGAAGAAAAACAAATTCAAACATATTTATAGGGAATATTTTATGAAAATCAGGTTACTAAATTGTTTTCATTATTATTATCATAGTCTATCAACTTAGAGATAAATAATTGATTGAGTTTGGTAATCGGTAAAATCATATTTATAGCGGGTATCCCTATTGAAACCATATAAATAAGGTGTCCAAAATTGATCATCTTTTCGTGTGTTTCGGAGCTTTTATCATTTAACCAAGAAAATAGTTGGCAGAGCAAAATATGATGAAAATTATTGTGACCTTTCTATACATACATACATACATATTCTCACGCCGTTAGTTCCCATTGGGGTAGGCAGAGACTATCGATCGCCACTTTGTACGATCCTGGCAAACCTCACTAGCTTCATTCACATCCATCAATCTTTTCATATATGCTCTTGTATTCTTCACATTTTCTGTCTTCAGCACATTTTCTGTCTGCCTATCGCCGTTTTTGTACGAATACACTGTCACATGACTAAGTACAACTTAGCCATGTGGGTTTTCTCACGATGTTTTCCCTCACCGTTAACAACCATGATAAATTAATCACACATATGACTTTTCGAAAAGACAAATTGGTGTATGCCCGACCTGGGATTTGAACTCACGCCCTTCTGTTTTCGGGCGGGTGTTCTTTCTATAATAGAATAATTCCGATAATTGGACTATCATGTCGTTGATGTAATAATGTAATAAAAGCTAACTTTGTTGGTGTAATTCATAGATCTATATGGTGCATTTAGATTACCAAAGGTGGAAACTTTTAGATTAGATTAAATATGCATTAATGTGTGTTTATTTAGCTGTAAGTTTCCTAAATAATATAGAATTACAAAATAAACAAAATGTCAAACAAAAATGAATCAAAATATTGTGTTTAGAATAACAAATAATTTTAAGAAAACTTATCTAACCGATTAACCACACGATATGATATGTTTTAAAGGAGAAGAAAAACACCTTCTCGTTTAAAATAGGGCATGTACCACAATCTTCCTTTGGCTTATGGGCAAATACTTTGAATAAACCACAGACGTACAAAGAAAAAGCAGACCGAACACATTTTCTTAGCTGTAGTTTGACATTTTTATAATATATGATACTGCATTTTTTTTACACTCGCCTTTCTTACATAAAGCTATCTTTGTTTTTCTCGTGTAGCAATACTCACTCACACTTTGGCAAATTGAACTGTTTGAACCATGGAATTACTATAACATAACATAAACGTTCACGCCGAATATCCCCGAAGGGGTTGGCAGAGGAACTAATCCTTCTGAACATCACGTGACTTTGTAACGTTTTGCATCACTGTGTACTCACATGATCGGGGGCAGGCCTATCGCCGTTTTTGTACGAATACACTCTCATATGACTAAGTACAACTCAGCCATGTGGATTTCCTCACGATGTTTTCCCTGACCGTTAACAACCATAATAAATTAACCACACATATGTCTTTGAACCGGTGTTCTACCCATTGAGCTATCACCGTTACACTACATGGTTACATGGAATTACTATCTTAACAGGAATGCTCTCTGGCGTCCTAAAGTGTCCTGAACAGGGATAGCTAACGAGATAGCTGTGTCTCGTTTTAAGTAGGGTGACCATCTGTTGGTGTTTTAATGAGAGTTCCTCTAAACGTTACAAGAACACTTATATTTACATACATACATATTCTTAATTATTAAATTATAAAAGAAGGTGTAGCCAGTGCTTAATAATATAGTGCTAGGGGTTTATAGCCGGGAGTATATGTATGTATGTATTTTAAATCACTTACGTGATATGTTCCGTTAAGTTTGAATTAGTTTTTCTTTGAACTTAATCTCGACTGGCAACCGCGCGAGCGGGACACACTCCTCTAGTTCGAGCTCTCGTTCTAGGACGTTTCTGTGTTTGACAGTGTTCAAAATATAATAAACTTTATTGCATGGTAATAAATTGCATTATTGTGTACCATATTTTTGTGAGTGCGCTCTCCTGTTTAGTTAGTACCTTCATGGTTCAGAATTGGCCTAGACCTCGCTTTTATAACATACCCTTTTTATATTATAAATCGATAAAGGACATCAAACTAAACAACTTTGCCCATGGAATGCCTATCTAAAATATTGTAATTTTCAAAAAAATATAATAATTAAAAATTGTCGTACCTAGTTCAAACTGAGAATGTATAGAATGAGAATCTTTGCTTCAGTGAAAATAAGAAATAAAAAAAAACATTTGATCTATTCTTTTCGCTCTGTAAACAAAAATATAACTTCTTTCGGTATTTTCCAGTTGTATTGATCGTCGTTGAAAAATAATATCATGAAAATAAACCGGTAAGCGAGCGATTGAACTGGAAAATACCGAAAGAGGTTATGTTTTTGTTTACACCATAGATCAAATGTTTTTTTTTATTTCTTATTTTCACTGAAGCAAGGAATCTCATTCTATACATTCTCAGTTTGAACTAGGTACGACAATTTTAAATTATTATTTTATTTTGAAAATTACAATATTTTAGATAGGCATTCAATGGGCAAAGTTGTTTAGTTTGATGTCCTTTATCGATTTATAATATAAAAAGGGTATGTTATAAAAGCGAGGTCTAGGCCAATTAATGGTATATTGGTACCTCTGCCAACCCCTTCAAGGATAAACGGCGTGAACGTTTATGTTATTATTATATTTATGTAATTACATCAAGTCAAATGAATTACTACAGTAATTAGTACTAGTATAGTGCGTACATTAAATTAACAGACTGAAGACTCAAACGTTCACGCCGAATATCCCTGAAGGGGTTGGCAGAGGTACTAATACTTCTGAACATCATGTGATATTGTCACCTGGTGTTCAGAGTAGCCACGTTTTGCTTGGACAGTCTACTCAGGTGATAAGGGGCAGGCCTACCGCCGTTTTGTACGAATACACTGTGACATGACTTAGTACAACTAAGCCATGTGGGTTTCCTCACGATGTTTTCCCTCACCGTTAACAACCATGATAAATTAACCACTCATATGTCTTTCTTATTAAATTAATAATGTGCAAAAAACGCAAGTGTCAGAAATGTAAAGGATAAAAGGGCTTCAACAATATTTTTTTAAGTCGGTAGTCCCGTAGTAGGTAGTGTGTATTTGTATGCAAGCATTGTCAAAGTTGAAAGTTGTTGTTGTTTCGAAACTCTACATTCCGTGTGGCCCTACACGCTCTTTGCTGCTTTATCTTACTGACGATTTTAGTAATCTATGCAGCATTTATAAGATGAAGATCTGCGGTTATAAGTCTGTGATTATCCTACCTGTATCGTAGCGTAGTCTGTGGAAAAAATGGCGGCTGAAGAGAGTGACAGGTGAGATAATATTGTCCTTTTTAAAATTTTATTTTTTGTTGTTTGTATGCTTTAATTATTAATATTTTTGCAGCCATTTAAAGCCACCAAATGTTGCGATTATTAGAGAAGTGTACGACAGTGAAAATGCGCACATCAAATTCGAAATGGAATTGGAAAGAGCACTGGAGGCCGGAATCAGCATAATAATAATAGAGCCTGAACCTTTGGGAGAAGAAACAGCTAGGTGGATATTTGTTGGAAATCTTTTACATAAAGCTTCAGTTTATAGTGGTCTTTGTGGATTAATTTCAGGTACAGACAATTTTTTGATTAAGCACTATTTCAAATTTCTTTCAATAGATTTTCAGTTATTTACTTTTCCAGGAGTTGCCTGTCGATCCCTCATTTGCGCTCCATTTAGCATTGTGTCTTTGCTCTGTGCTGGATGCTATACAGCAGCCTGGCAATGGGATCCTTGCTGCAAGTATCAAGAAGAAAAAGATAAAAGGCATTTAACATCCCTTTCTGTTATAAGTGAACTTACCTCAGCCTCTCCAGTTGTGTTGGTACGAAAAGACAATAAAAGAAAAGTACTTTTACATTGTACTGTTTCTATGGCAGCTGCTGCTGTGTGCCTTTGGAAGTTGTACAAAATTTTCAAATGAAAGTAGTCAGTAGAATTTGGTTCACGAAAGTAATTTTTTTTGTGTAGGTGTGTGAACTTCTCATAAATGATTAAATAATAGTATCCATATTTTTTGCTTCAGAATTCTGTGATTCTAGAGAAGGAAATGTATAGAGATGTTATAATGTAGTTATTCAAATGTAGGAATAGAGCTTGTACAAAGATATTTTTCTGTATGGAATAAGATTGCGTTTAGTTAATCAAATGTGTTGTTAATATTTTGTTAATGAATTGCTGGGAGTGATAACTGTATTACCTTATGTAATCATGCTATCATTCTTAACATACCTACAGTAATAAAACAATAAGATAATATTTATTTGGTGTATTTATTAATAACAACCAATAAACAAAAAAAACACTCAACTTATGTTTACAAACATTTACATGTAATAATATTTGTCATAAATATGGTTTGTTTCTATATGTATATCTAGGGCTTGCATCTTTTTTATATATTATTAGATACATTGTTGAGAAAGTATCCCACACCACAAGTCATAGATGGATTAGAAAAATAGTTTCCCCAATTGGTCACTATAGGGCCATTTCACGTGGGCCACGGCCGTCATTCTATCCACCCGAGCTCTACCCAGAAGTCGACAAGTTGTGTCAAATGTTTTAAGTGATTTGTCATACTACCTGTCTTTTCCAAGTTGGTGTGGCGTTGGTTGTTCAAGGTGTTGCACTCGAACATTACGTGGTTTACCGTCTCTTCTGTCTCTATGCAGGCTCTGCATAGTGGGCTGTCTGTGATTCCTAGTGTAAAGTAGTGTTTGTTCAGTGAGCAGTGTCCTGTTATGATACCTGTAACCATTCGTAGTTTCCTCCTGTCTAGGTTCAAGAGTCTTTTAGTGAGATGTGGATCCAGGTTCGGCATTGCTTCTTTGGATTGTCGACATTCTGACAGGGCGTGCCATATCGCCTTGTGTTGTTCTTGGGTTCGTTCCCTTAGCCAAGTGCGATATTGATTGTATGGGATTGGTATGATTGGTTCTGGCCCTTCTATTATGTTGCTGGATCCTCTGCGGGCTAGTTCATCGGCTGCATCATTTCCAAGCGAATTGCTGTGTCCTTTTATCTACTGCAATGTGATGTTGTTTTTCTTGGATATACTTTCAAGTGACTCGTGACATTGTAGTATAATTCCGTTGTTGGTTCAACTTTTCTATTTATTATGGCTGTTGTTGCTAGGAGTAGGCCTATGCATTCAGCTTGATAGACACTGTCGTGTCTTCCTAATGTTCAGTATGTCTTGATGTTGAGGTCGTATGAGAAGGCTCCTGCCCCTTTTCCATCATTTGTTACACAAGTCTGCAAAAAAGAAAAAAATAGAGCTGTTTGGGTTTTTATGTAGAATTCTTATGTTTTTGGGTATGCTGAATTCGAAAATAACTTTCATTTTGTCCTAGAACGTCACGTTTTCTGACAATGTAGGTGTCTATGTTAAACAAGTTAAGTTAAGCACCATTTTTGGCAGAACTTGGAATCTCTTCCAAGGTAGCAGGGACCTTGGGAACTGGTATTTCGGTCCCATGAGGGATGGGACGAGTAGCTGATTGCAGATTGGGGTATGAAATTGACTGCTTCCATTTTGAATTATACCCTTTCACATTACACGAACAAAAGTAACAATCATCACTATGGTTCTTTTGCTCGCGCCATACCATAGGAATCGCATATCGGAAAGCTTTTTTCTTGCCCTTAAACCAATTTCGAAGGTCTTCAACACATCGTTTGCAGACTTTATGAGGTGCCCAAGCTTTATCCTGATCTCCAAGTTTGAAGCCAAAATACGCAAAGTATACTTTTTTTACAAAGTCCGTAATATTCACTTGTTGCTTTAATATCATATATTCGCCACAAATGTAACAGAAACTATCAGACGAATTCACACACTTCCGCACAGACGGCATTGCACTATATTGATCTAAGATCTATAAAACAATGACGAGTTAACACGTAATTGTACCGCGCCATACTCTACACTGTCGGAGCGCGCACGTTCAGGTTACAACATGTTTATATTTGTTAATGTAGCTCAAACAGGACCTGTTGTTCCTTATTTAGAAATTAATGATAGTTATGTCCTGTAAACATTTAAAAACAGTAATCAAAATAAAATTATACCCATACTTTATGACTACGAGGTAGCCCAAAAAATCCCTTTTTTGTAATAGAATTGTGCGTTTTGTAAAAAAACCTTACGTTCCGGAATTTTTTGAGTATTTTCTTAGTTTTCAGGACACCTTAATACATAGAAATCTGTTGGAAATATCCAGACAGCATTTTTGTTGCAGACCTGTGTTATCGATCCGTCTGTGTATATTCTCAACTCATTTAAAGTGCTAACAGACGATCGAACATGTACGGCGCGCACCAGTGTTCGTGGTACGGGCCGTACCAAAAACGAACGTGTGTAGCGTGGTTCGCCGCACATAATTATTATTAATATTGGGGCTGGCTGGTTCGAAGCGCTTGCGGTGCACGGTGCGATGGTGCGCGCCGTACATGTTCGATCGTCTGTTAGCACTTTGGGATAGTCGTTTGGTTATTCCTCAAGGTTGACTTGATAGTGTTTGTTGTAGATAGATATATCTCTTTTCTATTCTGTCGCATGGCCCTGACAATAAGGGTTGATATTTCATTGCCTCTGCCATGATTGTTTGTTGTATGTTTTATTCCGGAGTCTTTACTTAATGTGCTTCTGGCTTATTCCGATTATCCACCCTAAAAAATCCTCCCTAAGTCGGATATTCGGAAACGCATGTCCGTTTAGCCACCCTGAACGGGGTGGATATCCGGAATGCATACAATATGGTTCTTCCGATTTTTTACCCCAAGTGCAGTAATTTACAGAAACATACACAACACAAAATGGGTCCAAGAAACATCGTAAACATTAAAATACTTAAGATAAACATACCTACTTTCTTACTTACAGTTTGAATAAAAATATCTTACAAACTTAGGGTCTTTTTTCTGTAAATGACTGTACGTAGGCAGGGTAGAAAATCGGAAGAAACATTTTATTATGAATTCCGATTATCCACCCCGTTCAGGGTGGATAATCGGACATGCGTTTCCGAATATCCGACTTAGGGAGGATTTTTTAGGGTGGATAAACGGAATAAGCCGTGCTTCTTGCTGTGTGTAAAGATGTAAGGGAGGCAGGTTGAACATTACTTGCAGAGCAGCTGTTGGTGTTGTTTTCATGGCTCCCGATATTGCTATGCATGCCATTCTTTGTACTTTTTCTAGGTCTTTTTGACATGTGCTCAGCACGGTCCTTGGCCACCAGACCAGGGCACTGTATGATATAATTTGTCTTATTACTGTTGTATATAGCCAATGAGATACGTGGGTGTAGACCCCAGTATCTTTTTACACTGCCATAATGCTATTGTGGCTTTCTTTATTGTGTTTTCTAAGTGTTTTTTCCATAGCAATTTGCTGTTTAGTGTAACTCCTAGGTATTTTACCGTCTTCGATAGATTGAGCGTTGTATTAACAACCTTTATTTTATCATTTTTTCCCCACTCAACTTTCCAAAAGTGGCTGAGGAATTTCTAATTCCTTAGGTCTGGCTACCTCTTCTAGGGATTTTATCCGTGAGTATATGTATGTAACGTGGGTACCTTCTCTGGAAACTAGATGGCGCTGCCATGTGAGTTCAGAAGTATTGGTACCTCTGCCAACCCCTTCGGGGATAAACGGCGTCAACGTTTATGTTATGTTATGTATGTTATATGTATGTATGTATTTATTAGTACGCGCCGAATGGTCAAATTGCATTGGTCCTGAGGATTAGAGTCACCCAAAACGCCATGACGAGGGTTAGGTATACCTGAAATAGCTTACAGAAGTACGCAACATAACTGGAAATGGGCAGGGCACATTGCACACCGAACAGACGGCCGTTGGGGCTCGAAGGTTTTGAAATGGTGGCTCGTACCCTCATAGCGGACGACGCAGTATGTCCTATTACAAGGTTGACCCAGGACTTGGTGAAGGTCGCAGAGATGGGATGGATAGAGATAGTTGAGTGGATGTCTAGTGATAATGAAAAAAAAAACAGTTATAATAAAAAATGTATTTCAATACTTAACACAACCAAATAAATTAATAAAACTATTACTACAATAATAACGTTACTAACCCCGACTACGTTCATCACCCCCAAACTTCATAGTGATCACAAATAAAACCCTTGACTATTGCAATGCTTAAAGACTAGTTTGTTCATTACACTATTAATCCTCAACCTACTGAACATACTAATAGGATGGAAACTGTTCATCATAACCCAATTTAGTGACAATGAGAATCAATCCCTTCGATTTTAATATACTTTATTGATATCATAAGCTTTACATTAGAAGCTTGTTTTTGGAGTAAACAACATAATTTTAATTGCTTTTTGTGAAAACATCACGCTATGAATATATTCAGTAGTCTAGACTATAAATAAACAATATATTTACCTATAACACCATTTCATAAATGCACTTCATATATAGTGTTTTATAACATAATTATCACAGTCAAAAAAACAGTTTGATCTGTTTAGTTATATATCAATAGCTAATCTCCAAGTTGCACTTACAATATTTACAAATTACTTAGCTCTTCTATCCATTATTCGGAAATACAGAGATGGAACCAAATATCTCAATAACACTGCAATTCTGTGAGCAAAAGGTGCCAGTATTAATTCCTTATGTTGATGAAGCACCATATCCAAAATTCTCTCGGCCACATATTCGGGTTTGTAACCACTGGCAGTTGTTTGGTCCATAGCTGAAATATTAAGAAGTATGTTATCGAAAAAGCACAGCTATGATGAAAGAAAGGAAAATATGACATACATTTTGAAGCAACTCTCGTTTAATGAGACAGTTTGACTGAAGTTTCTTGTGGCTCTCCCAATATTTGATAACTCAATACAGGCTTACTCATAATTAAATTAACATTAAACTACAATTATATTAACATTGATCACATTGTTCACTCCCATTGGTATACGCAGAGACTATTGATCGCTATTTAAAAGTATAAAAAATAACATAATTTACCTCCATAATTATCCCCACTCCCCGTCAAAGCATTTACAGAGAGAGCGGTCTGTATGTATCCTGGGCTAATAACAGAAACTTGTACATTGTATTTCGAAACTTCTGCTCGCAACGAGTCCGCTACAGCTTGACACGCATGTTTGGACGCTGCATATGCTGACCGATCTGGTATGGCTATACGCCCTTGAAGGGAGCTGACGAAAATAATGTGACCGGACTTACGCTCTACCATCTGCGGTAATATCACTGAAACAATAAACTCATATTTACTGTACACAGAAAGTAATAAAGAACATTTCCAATAAATAAATATTTTTCAAATGAATCGTAATTCGAAGGTGTTTCGTTATGTATGGTGGTGACACGTGGCGATATCTTATTCGTTTATGATTATTCTTGTTTTTGGGAATGTAATATTCCAGGTTTGGACCGATGATAAGGCATCTAAAATCTAATTATTGGATCTGTCTTAGGTCGGTATTTTTTTCTACATATTATGGTGTTTAATTATATATAATTATTAGGGTAACAGGGTTAGCCTTATAAATGCGAAACCCAACTAAAGAGCTTATGCCATTAGACTGAATCGTAACTGAATTCAGACGTCCTTCGCAGTTACTGCCGTCAGGCGCTTGGTATTCCGCTACGAAAATTTCAGTTGCTGAATCATTCGAGAGTGCGCGATGATTGCGGGCGGTCATCAAATTGCTCCCGCCCTTTTTAAAACGCTCTCTATCGGACTCTCTTATGGACTATCCCATTCGCATTCAATAAACTATGACACATTGTGTCTATTATACCTTTCGCTACTATACTTACATATATCCTATTCGTATATACACAACTTTTTCCAAATATTTTTACGTCATATTTCACACAAAATCTATCTATCTTCTATCTATATCTATCTATCTATACTTTAATAAGACTGTAACGAGGTCAAAACTGTACATTGAAGAAAAAAAAAATAAAAACCGGTGGAATATGTTTTATTTTCGATACTGAAGCCAAATTAGCTATTTTTGAAAAAAATGTCTGTCTGTCTGTATGTCCATTCATCACGTTAATTCTACCGAAACGATCTTGATCAAATTTGGCATGAATGTAGGTTATACACCTGGCCAACATATAGGATATAATTTATCCCGGATTTCGCAAGGGTTCCCACAGGAGCATAAAAAAAAATAACTTTTATATCATCTAGAAATTTGATGCGATTGACTGTAATAACCACTACAAAAAGGAATATAGGAAATTCATCTATCGATCATTCATGAGTAGGTATATACTAACGGCTATAAATACCAAAAAAGGGTAGCCACAGCTTCAGGGATAGTAATTCTTTATCCACTTTTGGAAGTTGAATGGGGAAAAGGTAGTCAAACGGGTCTCCAACTACATCGCTCAATAATCACTTAAAAAGCCTCAATGTTTTTTTATATCTATTACAACTAATAAAAAAACAGAAGTTAAGATAGTTTTTTGGTATCTTGGATGTAAACTGGATGCAAAAATGTAGTCCACGCGGACGTAGTCGCGGGCAAAAAGCTAGTATTAAATAAGCGGGAACTCCGACATGATATAAAAAGAAAAGCATATAATAAGCAAAGTGGCGATCGATAGTTTCTGCCACCCCAATGAGAAATAATGACGTGAGTATATGTATGAAATTAAACGTATCTGCCTACCCCAATGGGAAATAATGGCGGGATTTTAAGTATGTATGTATGTAATTAAACTTATCTGTCTACCACTATGGGATGTAATGGCGTGAGTATAAGTATTCATTTATGAAATGATGCGTATCTGCCTACCCCATGGAAAATAATGGCGAAATAATGGGAAATAAGTAATGGCGTGAGTAAATAAGTATGTTTCTTTGTTATATATTTTTTATAATTTTGTAAATGATTAGTGTTTTTAAGTGCAATAAAGAGTTTTTCTATTCTCATCAGGAAACTTACTGGTTACAGGAATATAATTTCATAATAAACAGATTTATGTTACTATTATAGAAGCAAAACATTTACTGAAATGTCCATTACTATGAGACCGATATTCCCTTAGTAAAAATACATTAACCCTCATAATATTTTTTTTTAAATGTGGCCTAAATCCATTAGTTTAATCTTTCTTAGTTTTATGAATAACAATTCCTTAGAGTAATAGTTAAATAATCTTACATATCAACCAAAAAATTATGGATGTAGGGCTAAAAGACTGGTATTATTTTCGTGCCTTATGTAATGCCTGGTGCTGGCTGAAAACTAGCATGCAGCAGCTGACCTGTCCTGCGAGATAAGTGGCTGAGGCACATATGCTGAGCTAGAATCAATTTGGCAATATGATATATGTAAGTTTTTTTGGTTGAAACTTTTTTTTTTGCAAATATATTATTTTTCTTCTTCTTTTTAATATTTTCCTCATATGCCAGATTAGCTTGAAACCAATGTTATTTTTTATGTATAATAAATTTGTGATTTGACATTAATTATTAACTAAGAAACTCTAAACATACCTTTAGTTAGCGCCAAGGGACCAAAATGATTGACATTCATAATCTTTTTATTTACATCAATGTTTGTTTCCAAAACATTCCCTCGGCAACTAATGCCACCATTATTAATCAAAATGTCAATTAGAGGATGATCTTTGAAAAATTCCACCATCTTCTTTTCTAATGTTTCAATGTCAGCTAAGTCGATCTGCAAAACTATGGGCTCTGGTATGCCAGCATTCTGAAAATACAGAAAAGAATAAAGTTTTTTAAAGTACTAAGTAATATGTTGCGCTTTATAATGCCAGTAGAAACAGTACAGCAAGTATAGACTAAAGTTCAGAACTCTACACTGTCACATAATGGCCATAATGGTTTTTTTTAAGTGGTTTCTGGGCGATGCGGTTGGAGACCAACAATACTTTATTTCTAACATTATCCATTCTCCCCTATCAACTTCCAAATGTGGCTGAGGAATTTCATACATATACTCACGGCCATAAATCTCAAAAAGGGTTAGCCAGAGCTTCAGAGCTAGAAACTCCTCATCCACATTTGGAAGTTGATAAGGGACAAGATTGTAAAACTAAAGTATTATCTAAGATTTACGATTGCACATTATAACTAAAACAACTATTGATTTTTGAATATTTTAATCACGCATAATTACATTGTTTTTAAAGCCTGACGTTTCGAAAACTTTTCAGTTATCATGGTCACGGGAAGAGTGAGGTGTTATTATCTGATCTTATCTGCTGAGTATGCCCCCAATAAATGTAATTTTCGGGTCATGAGCAAAATGCTAACCACTGTGTTTCTTAGTTTTATATGTTATTTACATACTTTTAAATATATAGTTGATTATGTATACCTTACCACAGGTCATGACAACTTTTTCGGGGTTAACTTGATCATTTTAATATCAAAGCAACATTCACGTGATGAGCATTGATGATTGTTCATCTGTCTTAGATGTTACAAGCCATTAAATTCTACTTAGTTTGGGCCTAACTTGATATGTGTAATATATGTCTGTATATATTTCTATATTGTATTTATATCTGTCTGCATATCATTGAAGTATTGAAAATAACTGCACAAATAAAACAAAGTCTGTTTGCAATATAAAGTATGTATCATTAAGATCTAAAATAAAAACTCACACTGAGAGAAGTAACTAAATTCTATTAATATAACATACTTAAGTATAATCAGAACAGTGCTAACTATTTGATGATCACTGTATAAAAGTTTGTACTCTTGTAAATCAAAATTTGACAGTTTTCCAATAATAAAACTATGCATTCAAATTAGTTTAAATAGTATTAAAATTATAGAAATACTTAGATAATATATATATATATTCACTGGACTACATAGTTACCTGTTTTAATTCCAGTAAGTCGTTCTTTACTCTCTGTAATTGTTCAACCCTTCTTGCAGCAAGTATGAGTGAGCACCCCTGAGAATAAAATGTATGGGCTAGTGCCTCTCCAAGCCCCGAACTAGCTCCAGTAATCATAACTACCTGTAATTCACAAAATTGTTTTAAAGTATTTAAACCTAATGTTGACATTGACTTGCATGGAGCAATGGGGTCAGGAATAAGATGTAACTTAATGTAAGTATAAGGCTATATAACATTATATTAAAAAAGACTGGGATAAGAGGTCAAGGTAGCAGGTATTATCAAAATGTTGTGCTATCCAAGGTTCCAATGTTAAGCTTCTACTTCATAGATTATGATGGTATCCGCCTACTAAAAAAGATACTCAAATACTCACTTTATTCTTCAGTTTCGTTTTACATTTATTGCGAAGTTTTATGCTGTATAATCTAAATACTACAAATATGAGGCCCAGCGGTACAAAAAAGTATTTAAAAACTGGAATAGAATTGAAATGCTGTTGCAGCGGCATCTTTATTCTAAGTTACAAAAATGGATAATTCAAATACTTCGCTTTATTTCTAAGGTTCAATTGTTGATGCTGTTTTTGAGAAGAAAGGGTAAAGAATTAAATTATTTTGTGATTGAGTTGAGAGTTGATTTGATTGAGGTCGTCGATATTTATCGATGTTGAATAAACATCGATGTTTAACTATAAAACATCGATGTTTTAACATCGATGGGTTGACTTCGATACCATCGAAACATCGATGTTAACTGAATAAAATATCGAAACGTCAATTATTCTTTTCGGCGCGGTCTACCGTGCAGTAACTGTACTAGCTTCAAGTATAAATATTGCATAATCAAATCACTGACCAAAATAATCGGAGTAAGCTCACAGCCGTACGGATAAGTTTGTTTTAATTTCCAAAGAGATTAACACAAGCATGCCTTTGGAGTTGCAAATTTATTTTAAAAGTCCTTTGGCTGACCTAAAAGAAGACCCTTTACATTTATGGAATGTACTAGAATCCACCTACCCTAATTTAAAAAAAAATGCCCTCAAATATTTGTGTTGCACGGCAACATACACAGCCTCAGAAAGGCTATTTTCCAAAGCTGGTCAACTTCTGTACCAGCAACAGAACAGACTGAAAGGAAAAAAACATATAAGTTTTCTTTTTTACAAAGTGTCCCTAAAAATACTGAGAGTGTTACTTTTTTAATTTGTTACTTTTAAATAATAATAAACGTTTATATATACAGGGTGTAATTGTAACGAACTGTTTTCAATGAAAATTATGATTAATTATCACGTATAGAGTCAAAATTCGTAGTCGACTTATTTTTTTTCCAATTTTGTTAAAATGTGCACTAAGAAAGTAGTACTATAGACACCAACACGCTTAATGTGTGAGTGAAACGCGATGACAAGGCGGGCGAGTATGGGTGATGCGTAAATACAACTCAGCTGACAGCTCTGCAACCCGCCGCCGCCGTCCGCTGACCCTTAACCGGCGGCCAAATCAAATCAAGGTCAGTAAAGTAATCAATCGAACTTAGCTTCTAATATCTTCTTATTTTTTACATGTTATTATTTGACGTGATAAATTTGAATAACACTACCCCATAGTTAATACTGCGTTGGAATACGAGGCGACTAAGAGCAATGAGGCACTGGGAGCGGCAGTATGTTCAGAGAAAAATTATAATTAAACATATCGCCGCGAAATTCAAAATCTGCATGTATCATGTCGGGCGGGCTTGTCGGCATGACATCAAAGGAACAGTATTAGTACTAAAATAGTTGTTTGTAGCTCAGCTCATTGTGTTTGTGTTGCTTATGATTGGAGGTCACTTTGATTTATCGCATTAATTTTCGGAGTGTTAGTTGAGTTTCAGTATCTTGTGTTGTGATAGTGTTGTGATTTAATAACCCACGGGAGCTAAGATTACGCATTCGAAGTGCATTTCGTGAAATACAAAATGATGCACATACTTTCACGAGTGCGGGCAAATGTACTTAGCGTGTTTGTTAGTTAACGGTGCACATTTTGAACAAGGTGCTGTGTAGTGTCGGCTGTACTGTGTAGTGTCGGCTTAGAATACCACTACCCCATTTTTTCCGGTGGGTGTACGTAAGAGGCGACTAACGGTATTGGGGTTTTTAAGGGATTTTTGGGCGATGAGGTTGGAGACCCATCACCAACAACCTTTATTTTACCATCTTTTCCCCACTAAACTTTCCAAAAGTGGCTGAGAAATTTCTAATTCCTTAGCTCTGGCTACCCCATCTTTTAACCGTGAGTATGTGTATGTATGTATTTTACTGCCTGAAGTGAATTGATACCATTGAAATTCACAGTGGTATTATAACTATCTTTTTCATTCTATGGTAGTCGTGTTATGGTTACATTCAGTGTTTGTGTTTTATAATGTTAATTCTCAAAATGTTCTGCGTTTTGCGCAAATAAAGGTGATAGCCCGGATCTGCCACTGCCAATCAAAACGGGGTGAGTTATTTTTATTCATATTCTTTAGTTGAGTGTGATAGAGTACAGATACACCCGTTTAGAGCCCTTTAGCCCCGAGAGAATTTAGTAAACACCAAGAACTTCTCCAATTTCGATGTCGGTTAATGAATGAATAGGTATTTCTTGCGCACTTTATTTTATGCCACGTAAATGCATCGTTTCGAGGGTGTCTATTTGTTTTTAAATTTATTATCTTACGCTCATGAAGGACATACATTACATACATACTCACGTCGTAAGTTCCCATTGGGGTAGGCAGAGACTATCGATCGCCACTTAGTATGATCCTGGCAAACCTCTCTAGCTTTGTTTACATCCATCAATCTTTTATACATGCTCTTTTATTCTTCACACATTTTTATTTACTTGAAAATGTTTGAATTACACTACCCCATATTTAATACTGGATTGAAATACGAGGCAACTAAGACCACAGCGGGACCAGGCGCGGCGGTAAGTTCAAAGAAAAATCAAACGGCCATGTTTAGTCTAGTCTGTCATAATGCGGAGACATTATACGGGTAGGAGTAGGAGTGTGTGCGCTAGGCTAGTATAGGTAACTACAGTTTTCCATCTGATGGAGAAAGTAAGTTTTTCTGCTAAAGCGGTTATAACCTGTTTTTTTATTTCATATGGTGGATATTAAGCATTAAACTTTAATATACGAATTAATATTGAAGTAACAATCGCCGTCAAACTAACACGCTGTATATAATAATATATAAACATAAATAAATTAGACAATTTTATTTGTTTCCAAAAACATCGATGTTTTAAAAATATCGATGGCTCACAATCGATATTTATCGTACATCGATACTTTTGATTCGATGTTAACATCGATGTTTTCGTAACATCGATCATCCCTAGGTCGATGAGTAAAGTTAAAGAAAAAAAAAACAATCGATAAAAAAAACTAACTACACAGAGTACTTTAAAATACAGAGTAGAGCCGCCTGGTCTTGGCTAAGAGCCCTTGCACACTACACTGTGACTTTTTGACAATTTATCCCTTAAATATTTTGATTACATCGTCGTTTTCGATGCGCACGGGTGTGAATCGGCTTCCTGCTCCTATCATTATGCTAATTTCCGCAAATGTTAAATGTTGACATATTTTTTCTTAGTAACAAACTTTTGAAAAATATTTCCAAACTATTATTTTTGATACAAGCGCTGATTGTATTTAAATATTTGATTGATAGAGGAGAAACTCGTGAAAAGAAACGAAACGGATAAATTGGCCCTCCAGCGCCATTCTCATTATGTAAAATTAAGTTCATAATTTAATAATATTGAAGAGTTTTTAGATAAATATCAAACTCAGACGTCCGGCGGCGGCGCGGCGCGTCTTCGGAGTTTGGCAGAGGTACTGATACTTCTGACATCACGTGACATTGTCACCTGCAGTCGGTATGTGAGTTTGATCTGAATGATTAAGTTCCATACATCAGAGTGAAAACAGAACATATTTATGTCTCTTTTACTCCGTAGCATTACTTTATTACGGCGTAACGTAAAGTACAACCCTCACCGTTAACAAATAACCATGATTAACTAAATTACTAATTCACTATAAGAGTACAATTGGCGGTCTTATCACTAATAGTGATCTCTTCCAGGCAACCTTTGAATAGACATCCGTGATAGCTCCATGGGTAGAACACCGGCTATCGTGCAAACGACTGCTGTTCAAATACCGGGTCGGGCCTACGCCAATTAATCTTTTCTAAAGACATTTTTGTGGTTAATTTATTATGGTTGTTAACGGTGAGTGAAAACATCGTGAGGAAACCCACATGGCTGAGTTGTACTAAGTCATGTGACAGTGTATTCGTACCAAACGGCGATAGGCCTGCCACCTATCACGTGGGTAGTCTGAACACTAGGTGACAAAGTCACGTGATTTTCTGAAGCATTAGTACCTCTGCCAACCCCTTTCGGGGATTTTCGGCGTGAACGTATATGTTATGTTTATGTTAAATTAATCACAGTAATATGAGGTAGATCTTATAAATCTGTAGCGACGCGCTGTCAGTACACAATGACGCGCACTACATAGAAACGCTGACAGTGCAAGAAGAATCAAATTCCACAGCAACAGGTAACCAAGCAATATACGTAACACTCGTCATCAAGACTTGCCATACAAATAATGAATCGATCAATCGAAGTTTCTAAAATGTTAACTATATAAATAAGTTCCAACTTAATACAGTTGGACCGCGGTCCCCAGGCATACTACCTTCTGGTGGAAGATCTTCCCTTTTCCTCCACAAATCTATGAAAACAATTTTAACAAACAAGTTAAATGTGTGTTTTGTGAAAAAACAAAACTGATGGCCGATTATCCGCAATTCCGCAATATAAGCATAGTAGTTTAGTAGTAGTTTAGTAAATTAACTAAAAATTCAACAATATAGTACTCTTTAATCTCTTATAAAAAAATAAAAATAATCATTTATTTCAAAATAAAAAGATAAATCTTTGTTTTTTGAACGTCAAATTTTAACTTAATACTAAGTTTACTTCGGATTCGGAAGGTGTTTTGTTGAGAGAAGAACCCGTAAGAAACTCGTCAACACACATCTTTTTTTAACGTCCATTACAATTTTGGTGTTAGCCCGGAAACATCCTGCACAGAGCCCTGATGACACCAAGCTACTTCATCATTAATGTAATCATTGACATTGTAATAGGCTTTCGAACTAAGATTTTTTTTAACTGCTGCTTTGAATTTTGTTTCTGTTAAATTTAAAATGTCCTCAGGTATTTTATTATACATTTTTACGCATAACCCCATGAAAGATGTATTTACTTTTGACAATCTGTATTTTGGTACTGATATTTTATTGTTGTCTCTCAGGTTTCGAATATGTCTGTCACAATTTTTCACAAAAGAGGCCTGATTCTTTCTTACATACATAATATTTTCATAAATATATTGACATGGCAGTGTCATTATATTTATTGTTTTAAACAATTCCCTCAGGGAATCTCGGGATCTCAAATTGTATATAGCTCTTATTGCTCTCTTTTGGAGAATAAATATGGAACCAACATCAGCTGCTCTGCCCCAGAGTAAAATACCGTAAGACATTACACTATGAAAATAGCTGTAATAAACTAATCGAGCTGTCTGTACATCTGTCAAATGTCTTATTTTCCTAACGGCATATGCAGCACTACTTAGCCTGCCAGCTAGTGAGCTAATGTGGGGTCCCCATTGGAGCTTGGAGTCCAGAGTTATCCCTAAGAAAACTGTGTCATCCGAAAATACTAACTTTTCATTATTTAAAATTATTTCGTTATCAACGCACCTAACATTAGGTAATACAAATTTAATGCATTTGGTTTTTTTACCATTCAGTACAAGATTATTGGAAGCAAACCATGTTTGAATCTTTGAAACCGTGTTATTCACCTCGTCAATATTCTGATTATTTCTTTCAACGTCAAATACTAAAGAAGTATCATCAGCAAATAACACTATCTCGGACATTTTCTCGACCATGAACGGCAAATCATTAATATAAACTAAAAATAAAAATGGGCCCAAAATAGAACCCTGCGGAACACCCATTTTTACATGAGTTCCAGGTGATATTGCATTATTGATTTGCACTTTCTGTATCCGATCCGAAAAGTAAGACTTTATTAATTTAAGTGCGTCACCTTGTATGCCATAATGTTCTAATTTAATAAAAAGGATTTCATGATCTGCACAATCAAATGCCTTCGTAAGATCGCAAAACAAACCAATAGCATCATTTTTGCGTTCCCACGAATCAAAAATGTGTTTCATTAAGGCAACGCCTGCATCGGTGGTAGAGCGGCCCTTAGTAAAGCCAAATTGTTTTGGATGAAACAATTTGTTTGAAGCGAAATGCAAAAGCATTTGATTGAACATTAGTTTTTCGAATATTTTACTTAAAACTGGCAGAATTGATATGGGTCTATAACCATCAGGACTAATTTTATCTCCTCCGGATTTAAGAAGTGGTACAATTTTACTATGCTTCATGAGATTTGGAAAGATTTTATTTCTTATACATTCATTAAATATATCTGCTAAATATGGAGCCAAAGTTACAATAAAATTATGGCAAACTTTCACTGACATACCCCAAATGTCTTCAGAACTTTTTAGTTTAAATGATTTAAAACATTTTTCGATATCTGTAGGGCTGACATCTTTAAAACAAAACAAAGTTTCGCACCTATCAACATTTTGTTGTAACAAGTGTTGAGCTTTTATGACCGATGTGTTTAAATATTCAGTTGTTTTTGATGGTATGTCAGTAAAATATTTTTCAAAAATACAAGCGATTTCCTCATTAGAGGTAGTCAGACCTTTATCAGATCGAACACAGAACTCCTGATCACATGGTTTACCTCGGCCTGTTTGGGTGTTGATAATATTCCACACTGTTTTAACTTTATTATCGGATGTTCGGATACGTCGGCTTAGGTATCTGGCTTTAGCCTCTTTACATACTTTATTAAATATTTTTGAGTATTTTTTTACATATTCACTCAATTCATTATTATTACTATAAGCTTTTTGATCATATAAATCGAAGAGTTTTTCTCTTGATCTATAAATACTTGGTGTTGCCCACTCACAAAACTTAAATTTACTGGTAATAGTTAAATTTTTTACATTGAAAATTTCATTAAACTCATTTATCAAAACATTATAAAAGATATCATAGCTAGTATCTGAGTTTTTATTAATTGTAAATGTAGGCAACTTAGAGCTTATTATATTTATATATTTTTCTACTTTACTAGCAGTAATATGCCTTTTTTTAATAACAATTTTTGGTTCTGGTATCTCTAGAGGAAAGCTAACAAAAAGGCCGCTGTGATCAGACTTTAGTTTATTTATAACACTTTTACTTGAAAAATCTGCATTAGTAAATACATTATCTAAGCATGTTTTGATTCTAGTCGGTTCCAAGAATAAATTTTCTAAATTGAACGATTGGAATAAACTCATCAACCGTGTTTTAAGATAACTGTCTTGTAGGAGATCCACATTGAAGTCTCCACATATTATTATACGTTTTTTATTCCTGAAAACTTTGCTTAATACATCTTCCATTACATTTTCGAATTTATCATAATTTTGGTTATAAGGGGGTCGATACACACATACTAAGAAATAGTTTTTTAACTCTATGCAGGATAATTCCACGACTTGCTCAACGCTTAACTTTACAATATCATTACGAATTTTTGATTTAATATTATTTTTTAAAAATATAGCGGAGCCACCACAGGCTTTAGAATTGCGGCAGTAGTTGCTAGCTAAATAATAGTTTTCAAAACCAAATATGAGTTCGCAATTCTTAAGCCAGTGTTCAGTAACACATAAACAATCTATTTCATATTTTTCCAAAAACAGTTCTATTTCTAATTCTTTACAAGAAAACCCCTGAGTATTTTGACATACAAGTTTAAACTGGGAGACTCCTTGTAAAGTATTCTTTTTATTAATATTGCCAGAAGAACCTCCTTCCTTGTTTACAATATTGATGTTAGGTGACGACTTAAGGACGACAGGAGGCTCTTCCATTGTCACTCTTAAAAGTTTAAATTATGGTTTCCACCATCGCATACTAGAAGTAAGTTTCCCCTTATATTAAATATATGGGGGTCAGATATATTATATGCTAATAATTTAGCAATGTTCCGCTTTTGATTTAAGGGTATGTATACAGTACCCAGTCGAGAATTTGAATAAGGTAAAAACTTATTCAAATCCAAACAAAACAAATTGTCGCTTTGACAACATGTCACGTGACATATTAAATTATTCATAATATGAATATTGTCATTCTGCTTCATATTAAGTAAGTATGGAAAGGTACAAAATATAAATTTACATTTATATATTTTTTGTATTTCCAAAAGTTTATTTATACTTTTATTTAATAAATACTTATTTAATCCTATACTATTGCCGACCAGTACGACAATCGTTGTATATTCGTCATAAGTGCCTAATAATATTCGTTCTACTATATAATTAAAGTTTGCACCCGTATAGCAATGGTTAATGACCTGTTGATTAAGATACTTATTTAGTATTTCGCCAAAACCTACGGCCATGCCGTCCGAAAATACTAATGTTCTGTTTGCCGGCGGCGCCAGCGGCGTGCTAACAGTTGGTAATGTAATCCCATTACTTGGTTGGGGTGACTGAGATATAACGCTATTTGAGGAAATATGACTATTCAGAGTAACCGTCTCTTTGTCTATAAGACTGCCGATATGTTTGTATCTTAAATGCAGATCTTCCTGACTAACAATCAGCTCACTCAGTTTATCATTCAAACTATCTATTTGGTTCAGTAAATCAATTTTTCTGTAAGACTTGTTTATGAATTTTATACTATTTTTCATACTTATAAGACTTTTGTTTGTGTTGTATATACGTTTTTTAACTAATTTATATTTTTTACACTGTTTACGACTGAAAGTTTTTGAATATTTAAAAGAGGTCATAGAAGATAATGATTCTGCCTCAAGTTCGGCACATAAAGAAACTGCGTGAGAGTCTTCGTGAATATTCTTTATTCTATGGAATTCCGCCAATTGAGCGTGTGCTTCTGCCAACTGCTCATTGAGAATATGAATTCGCTCTAAAGCTACTTCATGCTTTGCGCACTGATCCTCATGCTTTAATATTAATATCTGCTGGTTTTCTAATTCCACTTGAGAAATGTCGTAAGATTCACGAAGCAACACAATTTTTTCTAAAAGATTACTATTTTTCAACTTTAAATTACGAATAGCTAAAACGTTTTCGTCCCGTTCTTCTAAAAGCCTATTTTTTAATTGTTCTGCATCATTCAACTCTCTTTTTAATTTTTCATATTTTTGTTCGGCAGCCATTCTACGAGTTGTAATCGAGTCCATTTTACGAAACGAACAGTCTTAATATTATATACTAGTTTAAAACGTTACTATAGCGAACGATAATCCTAATACTAAGATATTTCGATCCACACAAGCGCCTACTTACAACAAAGATATAAAGTTATTATTTATCGTTTGTTTTCTATTAACTAAACAATATAATCATAAATGTAACACTCAAAATATGATCCCGAGTGTTATCACTACCCTAATTTAGTTTTAAATATTAACGTTTTACTATTTATTATATCCTTTACGACAAACAATTTTTACTCACAAATTCTAATAAGTACCTAATATTATAATAAGTGAAGGAATGCGATTAAATAGCTCAGTAAAAAAAGATTTTTATATGATAAATTCACTTAATATAAAGAAAAGAAAAGTATATATAATTATAAACTATAATAATTAATAACGGGAATCGAACCCGTGTTTGAAAGATAGTAAGTAATAAGAAACCAGCTATTTGTCTCACTCTTACTTAGTTGAAGCGGTGATCAAATCAAGATCGTTGTTTTATAACTAATATAGGATTTTTATTAAATTGAAATACCTATTATTGTTCAAAAATACATAAATTTACTTAGCTGGTTTACTCGGCAAGGGTTCTCCTATCTAGCGATGTTTTCCTTTGTTTGGTTTCAGCCGTTAAAACGTCACAAACTTTAATCACTTATTTTGTCACATTCACTTAATATTACTCTAAGATAACACTTGTGTGGATGAAATACGCACTACTAAACAATTTACAACCATTTATGGTTTATTTCTATGCTTTTTAACAATTATAGCGAAAATTAAATAGCTAAGCACGAATTAGATATTATTTCGATCTACCCGATCGATCGAAGCTACTTATTAGGGTGTTCAACTATTTTAACTCGGTAAAGCTGCTTAACGCTTAACTGTAAAATGCCTGCCACACCGATAAATTTTCTCAACGAGTGAATGATTGGGAATTGTTTGCCACTGTTTTATTGTCTATGGTCCAGAATGATGTGAAACGATGGCAACATTGACAATTCCTTCCTCAACTCTCCTAAATATCTCAGTGAGATTGCGTTTGTTTTACTTTAAAATATGCTGGAATAACATTTTTCAGAATGTTTCAGTAAGTTATTTATTCAAATAATTAAAGATCAAGTGATTCCGAATGTGCATAACTACTTAAAACGTTGCGACGCGCGACCTTCTTTCTGATGCACAACGCACAACAAAGCATCAGATTGACGGCTGCCCCATTTTCACAACAATCTCTGGCTGTTTTTTAGTTTCATAATGAAATTTGTTATTATGGTGATCCCTTACCATAACAATGTGGATCAGTTATACAGTGATAGTTATAATTGTTGAATATACGACATCATTATTTACGTGATTTGATATTAAACGGCGACTTTCTTTATTTTTAGGAAAGTGTATTTTGAACTCATAAATTGATAATAAACATATCCAACATGAACGAGAGAGATATCCCGAGTGTTCCCATAACAACATTAGCTGGTGTAGCAAGTTTAACAGACCGTAAGTATATAACATATTTTCTGCATAACTCAGTATGAAAATGTATTTATGGATTTTGCTTGAATCAGATGTTAGTAGTTTTTTGTTTATAACATTTCACTGAATATATATAGATGCTGTGATTACTATTCTAAAGATTTTTTGCAGTAATTAAGGGATAAATAATATATTAATTTGTATCTTCTCTTATTTGTAAAAGTGGCTAGGTTTGATTACAAATGAGTGGAGTATTAATTGTGGACATTATTTTGAATATACCTATTTTTATAGGCTTTTTGACATAAACATTATACATCTTATTGATTTCAAAATTCTAATCAAATTCACAATGGCTTATATCTACGTGAAGAATGATCTAGTCAAAACAATTCACCACAAGTATGATAAGCATGTCAACAATACTGCTGTCCAAAAGTTAAAACGCTGAAATAAGTTAATTGATTATTTGTGATCAGGAAATTTTGTGCTATTTTTATATTTTTCCCACGTTTTCCTAGATCGATTTTGTAAAATCGGTCAAATAGTCTAACTCACATGTTAAAATACAGTAAAACACATCAAATATGTAGTAAAGTTTATAAAAAGTAACTACAATACAAATTAACATGCAGTTGGAGCTCACATACTTCTTTCAAACTGAAATCAATGTTCAATCAACATGATATAACAAATACATATTAAACACAGTTTATTTTATGTTGAATGGAGATCAAGGCTATTGTACTGCATTTTAGTAAGCTTATCACCATATTTTCAAGGCTTAAAATGCATTATTTAATTTATTCATATGTTAACGTGATTTATGTTATTATAATTTGGCTGTCATATCCACACCATTAATCCAAAGAAAGTACTATTTCATAAATATTTTTTCCTAGGAGGGGTATCCAGACCTTACGAAAAAGAAATTCCTCAGCAACTTTTGGAAGTTGTGTGAGGGACAGTTTTTGCACTTGGCCACACTGTAGATGTAATGCCTCTGGCTGTCACTCAATCCACTACTGCTCTAACTAGAAGTTTTACAGTTGTCTTATGTCCTCTAAGAGATTGGTTATACTACTCTGTTCTCTTTGGTTGTATGATGTTTTGTTGCTACACTCAAACATAACATCATTCACTGTCTCTTCAGTTTCTATGCAAGCTCTGCATAGATAGCTCACTTGTAATTCTTTGTGTAAAGTGTTCGTTAAAGCAGAAATTTTCCGATGTGATACCTGTCTGTCTTTATGTTTAACATAGATCTATGTTTCGCATTGCTTATTTGGATATTGGGTATGCGATACAGGCAAAGCCTAGTGCAGTGAACTCATAAAAGAGTGTATCAAAATTGTAATTGTTTCTGTAAATTAATGTTTTTTGAAAGTGTTTATTTCAAGTAACCATAACTTCCTTGTGTGTCTGTGTTTTATCCATCAGGCCAAGTACAGTGTTGGTTGTATGACATTGGTATTATTGATGAGAGTCTTTCTTACAACATGAACATTGATAGTTCATTGGGAACACCATTGCTTCTCATGCAGCGAACTCATTCATGAGTTTGCTTCCTGAGTTAGGCTTATACCAATGAATCTATGCTAAAGGCGCATTGGTAAACCCGAAGGACAGAGGCCTATTGCCTTAATATTACAAAATGGCAACTGATCTGCCTTCTATTGACTGAGTGCACTGTCCAAGCAAGAACGAGGGTACTCTGAACACCATGTGACTTAAGGGCCTCTCTGCATTTTGCAGCTTTTGTGCTCAATCTTACGTTAAGTTTACTGAGAGTGAGAGGGATGGTAAAACGCGGGCGCAAAAAATTGAACTTTATTTAGTTTTAATGAATAACTATAATGTTAAAATGAAAAGTTAAACAGCAACATTAAAGATCTTCTACCTACGCTTACATACATGCATGCATAATGTGTGTTATGCTTGTGGAGCCATTACGATTTTTATGAAAATATAAGATGTTGAAATAAAAAAAAACATAATATATTTCAACAAATTGTTAAATTGATAAACAGCAAATTTTCAAACCATGAAATAATCACCAACATATATTTTATTCATGTCATATCAATATCATCAAAACGGACTTTATAGAGTGTGAAACAAATCAAAATCAATCTATTTTTCTAGGGAGGCCCTTGAACGTTATGTGATGTAAAAAAAATATTAGTATCTCTGCCTCCCCTTTGGGGATATATTGCATGTATGTTTGAGTAGGGTTGGTTGAGTCTTTCCATAGCCATGCTTATCCTCTGCAGGCTACCATTCACTGCACCATTTTTATCGAATTCTTGCTGCAGTTGTAGTATGAGGCAACTTAGGGTTTTGGGCATTTTAAGATATTGTTGGGCAATGTAGGTGGAAACCTGTCACCACTCATCCTGTAGTTTATTCTGGTTAATTCTTTTGCTATTTACAACTCTGCATACATGTATGCATTTATTATGAATCCTTGTTGGTCTCTTGTTTCTCAATGCAAGCTAAGCCAATTTAGTTTGCATTAAATTTAATTCGACTTGAATGGTACTAGCGTATTTTTGTTTTATTTTGAATGCCTTCATTATGTCTATAATTATAGCTCATGTCCATTGCCGGATTATCCTAATAGCAAAAGTAGCATATGGTATAGAGCCCTCACTTAGTGTGAAATAACTTAAAGAATAAATTTATTGATAGAAAAAATCTAAAATTGCAGTACTGAAACACTGAAAGATTATACTAATAAACAATATAAAACAACATAAAAAATAAACTATTCTATTAGGGGTAGACTGCAAAGCCTTAATTTCATTGCCGTTAAATGAGTAAGGTAATAGAAAAAAAAATACGCGGGAGAATCGCGGAATTCTATTTTTCCCGCCAATCCGGGTAACCCGACAGAGTTAAAAGAATTAAGTTTACTAACAATTACTTAGAAATTTTCAATATTTTTCCTTTGCAAAACAATAGTTATACAACAAAATAATATTATTATTTTTTCAAAAAGTCGATTTTTAAAGTGTTGAGTGTGTCGTATTGCATTGTCTAATGAAAAATATGAAATAGAAAAATACTTTGTATAGTGAAAAAGTGACGAGTATCGAAAATAATGCATCTGCATAGGGTAAGCAAACTACTTTCCTATGTTTAATAAGTTATTAATAACTTCGCACTAAAGGATCCGTCCGTATCGCAGTCAACATACTAATGATTTTTGTGGTATGCGGTTGGAGACCAATCACCAACAACATTTTACAATCTTTTCCCCACTCAACTTTCAAAGTGGCTGAGGAAGCTTTGGCTACCCCTTCTATTACCAAATTGCAAACGTTCTTACAAAAGCGAAATTCCGAAGTGAAAAAAATAAAATAGAATGTATGAGAAGAATAATGAATGTGGTGAGAGAAGCAAGACAAATGGACGGATCGAGCAAAGTGACGATCGATAGTCTCTGCCTACTCCAATGGGAATAATGGGCGTGGGTATAAGTGTTGCGCTTGCAGTATAAAGACATGTTAAAGTTTGCGTGGGGTGCTAATCGAAGTTTAAAAATTAAAAAAATAAACATATACGGGTAAATTAATCTATACTAATATTATAAAGCTGAAGAGTTTGTTTGTTTGAACGCTAGGATCTCAGGAACTACCCAATCAAATTGAAAAATTCTTTTTGTGTTGGATAGTCCATTTATTGAGGAAGGTTTTAGGCTATATATCATCACGCTGCTACCAACAGGAGCAAACTATCTGCGAATAATGTTGCAAAAACGGGGATAATTATTCATACTAAGGCTTCCGTTGTGTGCGCTGCGTAAACGGTTTAAGTTACCCAAAAAAATGTATTAAAGAATTATTTCTCTTTAAATGATCTAAAAAAATGCCCGCGACAGTATATGTCTTACTTTTAAGTTTCACTTACTATAACCATTTTTATGGTAAATAAATTTGGTCGAATGTAATGCATAATTGCCATAATGTTTTATCAACATAATATTAATCTTTATCCAAATAAATATGTTGTTGATTGAGAGTATTTAATTGAGAATAAAATTGTCCTTGACATCACTTAATTTAAATAAACATCTTAGAAGATAATACAATTCAAAAATTACTCCGTAACAAAATTTACACGCGTGCATGAAGCGCAAGACAAGACGCTACGCTGGCCGGCGAGCGAGGTCACCTGCGCGAGAAGCTTATGTTTAAGCCTTATCCTAGTAATATTATAAATGTGAAAGTTTAGATGTTTGTGTGCTTGTAGCTAAATGAAGACTAATTCACAGAGCGTATTTAAAATAAAATTTACAGGGAGCCAGATAATGATCCCAATTAACACAATAGGACACTTTTTATCCCAGAAAAATTAAGAGATCAATAAATTTTCTTAAAAAATGGTTGAACAGACTAAGAATCAATGCTCAGCCGAAACTACTATACTTATAAACTTAAAATTTATGTGAAAAAATTGTGAGGACACTATGAAAAACACCTTTTTTCTCATCGCATGACAGAGACCCTCAACAGGTCAGTTAAATATTTCAGTTTGACGACGTGAAAGTCTACACTTTTGACAGTACGAAGTCTGTGGGGTCAGCTAGTGCTATATAAAATTGTGCCATTTGAAGTTACATATAATAAATTTATGCATTATAAAATGATGTTCCACACCTCACAGCCCATATATGTCGCCATCAAGGGGCTCGAGCCTACCCTGTATAGGGCGATTTGACCTTAGTCCACCACGCTGGCCAATTGCGGGTTGGCAGACTAACGACGGTAGTAGCCGGGGCCGACAGCTTAACGTGCCCTCCGAAGCACGGAATCATCTTAATTTTCGGATAATCAGGTGATTCAAGCCTGCAATATCCTTCCAAGCTGGGTTTAATCTTACAAATTAAATTTGTAATGTTATCATCCCGCGGGGATCGAACCCGAGACCTCCGTATTTGAAACCAAGCGCTTGACCGCGAGACCACGGAGGCATCCAGGAAGATAAAATGATGTTTTTGGACTTTATGTTGCATAATCAGTTATTTAATCACTAACTTTATGCATTCCAACTTCGTATATTTTATCCTTATTTATTTTAATTTAGACATGGCATGTATTTAACGCGGCGACAAATTGATGCCATTTCAAGTCGTAAAAAAACTGAAAATGGATAGTAAATAATCTACTTTGGCGACTAATTAGAGGTAGCATTTTAACTAGAAAGCGGCGGCTTTTTAATGAGTTTTGAGGTTTTATTTAAATTTTATGTGGCAGTGATTTTCTTTTGTGGCAATTTAATTTCTTCTAAGGCGACAAATTATTGGCGGATAAAAATTTAAAATAGGCTTTCATAAATTCTAAAATGAGGTCTGAAATAAATACAAACAAGATCTTAAAAAAATACTTTTGGCTACATTTGTAGGGATCTAAATTAACCAAATTGTGACATGCTATAAAACTATTCTTGGTCTATTTTATTAACATTCCCTCTTTTAAATGAACCTACACCTACACAACTTAACCTTACCTAACAGCGGGTCGACGTCACCCCGCTTCGTGGGGTTCCTATTTCCTCTCTAAGGGACACAAGCTAACCCTAACCTAACCTAGCACAAAAACAATTGTGGTGATTAATTGTCTTTTAATGAGGGGGGCTTCGCCCCCCGTTCCTCCCTCTGTTTTCCTTCCCTAACTTAATTGCATCTGCCCATTAGGCTGGGTGAAGCAACTTTTAACCTAACCCAATTTATTTTATTTTTATTAATTTTTACTTCAATACACATAATATGTAATTTACTTAATATTATAGTCACAAAAATAAAAAAGCGAGCGAGCGCATTTGCCGCCTTTTCAAGAATTTACGAATCTGCAAACAATATTCTAATATCCAAATACATTATTATAATACCCATTTTCAGTTTTAAAGGTACCTAAAAATCGCTGCCAGATGTGTATTTTTATAATGAAATCCAATAGTTGCCAGTGAAGAATGTATGATATCCCCTCGGAAAAATTAGTCGCCACATTAGGTTTTATAAAACCTCAACCAGTTTTACACTGATCCCGCTTGATATATTTGATACCTTACAGTAGCAGCCATATTTTTAGTTTTTTGATCCCAGCATTTTGTTGCTTGTATAGTTTAATAGTTGCTAAGATATTTAATCACTGCCAAGTTAGTTTTTTTGTGACTTAATAGTAAGTTGCCTAAAAAGGATTTCAGTTGCCGTGTTAAATATTTGCCTTTAGATATTATGGGCTGATTTATTTAACCATATATATTTACCCGTACTTAATCTATACTAAGTTGCTGAGGAATTTCATAATAGCTACTCTTTTTGAGATTTTTAGATGTAATTATTAGGAAGATACAAGGAATTATAAAGAATGAAAATGTTATCAAATATAAAAAAATATATGAGACATTGGTCCGGATCAAACAGGGTAATCAATAAACTCTCTACTTCTATCTGCTTGGTTAGATTATTTCTAAGTTTATTGGCATATATTGATTTTACCGGTAATAGGAAAAATAGTTTTTAGGAAACATTACAAACACCAGTATAATGCAACTTTTGTTCCTTTTCTACATTAAAAGCAAAACCACTTATAAAATAACCTTGGTAGCCTAGTAGGAAAATCAAAGCAAGGCTAAAAGTTAGTACCCTGAACGATGATCAACAGTCATAACTAGATAGACAACATGCACTTTTGATTGCTTTTCCGATTCGAAATAAAACTGGCTTTTTCTTACGCTGAATATATTATGCAGAACTTTTCATTATTGTGAATATCAAATTATGGTTGTAATGTTATATCCTATATAACCTAATCACTATATAACCTAACGTTATATCACTCCTTAAGATCAGCATCACATTAGCTGCAGTATTTGTGAGAAACTATTTGAAATTATGAATCGAACAATGCTACTTTTATTTTTAAACTAGTTGATCGGCCCAGCTTCGCACGGGTAGCGTTGTTTTTAATATTTGAGGTTTCTTGAATCACTGCTCAAGCTTTGAATGCTCAAGCGCAATGATTACTACATAGACCACTCCTGAATAGTGTAGCTTTGTGATTTCCGTGAAAGCGTTCATATGAACGGTTTAGTGTCTCCAAACATACATACATACATACATATACTCACGGCTATAAATCCCTAAAAGGGGTAGCCAGAGCTAAGGAATCAGAAATTCCTCAGCCACTTTTGGAAGTTGCGTGGGGAAAAGATGGTAAAATAAAGGTTGTTGGTGATGGGTCTCCAACCGCATCGCCCAAAAATCCCTTAAAAGCCCCAATACCGTTAGTCGCCTCTTACGTACACCCAACGGAAGAAATGGGGTAGTGCTATTCTATGCCGGCACTGCACAGCAATGTCTCCAAAAATAACCTAATTTTTAGAATTAGTTGAAGTTGAGTTGAGTAAAACGCTATAAAGTACTTATACCAACTACAACAACTGGCGCCTTCTAGTATGTAATATGTAAATTAGTAATTTTTTGGTTTTCTCTTGACTTATTTTATGTGTAATTTCGGTGTTTCTCTACCGATTTCCATGATTCTTTTTTTATTGAATAGGTAATGATGTTAATTTTTTTAAATAAGGTGATGAGTGAGAGTATTATAAACGTAAGAGTAAAAAAATATAATCAGTATGCTCCGAACTGCTAAGCTATCAGGAGTTACACGTGATATTGTGAGTCAACCATAAAAGGTAGACGTATGCTGTCATACATTTTTTTTAGAAAATTTTACGAAGAATATTTTAGTCATACATTATTTCTATGTAACTTAAACCATTAAGGCTGCACACGCGACGGAAGCTTAAAATATGTAGTAATTTCTACCGTTTTCCCAATATATCCCCAAATTCTCCTTTACTACTCTGCTGAAAAGTATACCCGTATATAAAAGTATAACCTGCCCAGGAGTATGAAGAATAATTGTGCCAAGTTTCGTTAAAATCTGTCGAGTAGTTTTTGTTTCCATAAGGAACATACAAACCGACAGACAGACAAACAGACAGACAAAAATTTTACTGATTGCATTTTTGGCATCAGTATCGACCACTAATCACCCCCTGATAGTTATTTTGAAAATATATTTCATGTACAGAATTGACCTCTCTACAGATTTATTATAAGTATAGATTTTTAAATTTGTTTGAGGAAATTGTCTGCAGGTTGTGTACTATACGAAAGCAGTAGGGGCCAGTAGCTTGTTTTACTATTCATAAATAAATAAATGAAAGAGAAAGTTTAGAACTCTTTTAGAACACTTTTTTATATCCATTTTAGGATGTATTTTTGGAAGGTTTCCCTGCCCTATATTAATGAAAACGTGATTTGAGGTTTAAGCACACACATTTCATTTCCTAAAAAATGCCCTCAGAACCAATATCAAAACATTGATGAAAAACAATTCATATGACGTAAAAGAGACGCAAATATTTAGGTCAGTTATTGAATTTGAAATTGTTTCTGACTCATCCAGGATATCTTTAGAATCATTGGAAAATTCTGTTACATGCACGACATTGCTTAATGCACTTTGTTTTTATTGAAATTTATTTGGTACTATGACAACAGGTCATGTTGCGCTCAGTGGGATTCCATACGCCGTGGTTTTTTTTGCATATTTTACAAAGTAAAGAATGATATTTCTAAAGAAAAGAATGGCACATTTATCTGTTTTAGATCGCCCACAAAGCAATCTACCATCGTCAATTGTTATGCAATCACGTGCGATATAGATTGCGAAAACTAAAATGTATATTATTATTTTCAGTTCTGCCTGTATTGCCTCTGCCTACTCCGTTGCCCTCTACGTTAACTAATAAATCCCAACTCTTTCACCCCCGAGTTGCTGAAGAAGCGGCTATCCTTTTGGCAACTCAAGATGACAACCTTGTTTCTTTATTGATTCAATCTTTGATGCAAACTTCTGTTGAACACATGTAAGTATATCGTAAGGTACTTATGACATAAGATCATACCTTGTTGCAAAAAGCATAATAGAAGGAAAAATATATTATAAAACACACTTGTCTCTGGCTCGAATTACAATGACTAAACTAATATAAATTAGAAAGGAGTAAAATTGTAAAAAGTTTTATTCTCATTTTTATTGACTGACATCTTTATTAAAATTCAGTTTTTTACAATTGATATTATGTAAAAGTAAAGTTATAGACTAACTTTGTATGGGTTTGCGTTTATAATGACTTTAATTGTCTGACTTTCCATTTCAGAGATTTAAAAGATGAAACTATCACAAATGTTGCAAGTCCTGCTCCACAACAAGCAACGCCAGAGCTTTTGAAAGCAATACTAAATGTTAACCCGAATATTTTTGACCAACAACAAAGAAACCACTGGGGAAATCATCTAAATACACCAAAGTTTAATGGCATGTCACCATCTGCAACATATAACTATGGGTCCAATAATGCGCTGCATACAAGTCCTACCCCAGTTGGAACACCTGTCCCGTCGGGAACGATACCAAGTCAACAAGTAGCGCAACCATGCCAGTCATCACCACATGTAAATATGGGCTCACCTCCGTCCCAATCGCGGCCCGGACAACCGGTCAACATTGCCGCACAAAACAGTATTTCGCCTCCATGGAATAACGCCAACTCGTCTAATTATTCAACCCCGAGTCTCGGTACACCAAATCCTCAAAACGGCGGCTTTTACAGTAATCCAAACTTTGACGCAAGTATTAATGAGGAAAAAGATCCACTTTCCATATCTTTAGGTAACCAACAAAGACTGATGATGCAAGGACAGGAGAAAACGTTCAATCAAGGTAATTTCTTGTAATTGTTTTGCACTACAAAATTACGTTGTGTTTGACAGAAGTATTTTAAATTTAATTGTTTTAATTTTCAGATGGTAATGTGATGACCGGTCAATCTCCAGCGCAGGCTAGCGTAGCACCTTCTCCTCTGCGGCAAGAAACATTAGTACCACAACCCTCAATGGGTGGCCCTTACGCATTAAACCAACAGTCTGTTGATGCTGCTAAAAATCCCAATATAACGGAAAATCGTTTTCCAGTCGTTAGACTTGGACGTTTATCGGTAAATTGACCAAAAAATATTAAAGCCATTTTTATTTTTTATTGTGGTACATACTATGATTAAACTTATGTTTTATATTAATAGGAGGGGCTGCTAAAGAAACATGAAGGCGATAGTGAAAGGTCAAGAAAAAACAGCACGGTGGAATCAGATTCAGATGATAATTCCCCATTAAAACCTAAATCTAGCAAATCCGTACCAACTCCAGATAAAGAGAAACTAGCGATAGATATAGCAAGAGAGAAAAATTGGGAAGCTGTTAAACGAAAACATGAAGAAGCTAACAAAAAAGAGGAAGCTGAAACAGCAATAGGTATGTGTTAAAGACAAAACAGTAAATCAACTTTCTTTACAGTTGGTGTGAGTAAATGATACAATGATGTGTTTTTTTCCTAGATTTAGTGTAAATTTTCCATTATTTGCTTCAAAAATTCTTTATTAAATTAATAAGTGCTTCGAGACAGCTGCAAGTCTATTGATACATGGGATTGGATTATCGTATCTTATTTTTACTTTTAGCTTTTTAGTTATCAAATACTACTTATTATATTCTTCATGTAGCATACAATTATAATATGATAAATTGTTTTATTTTAGTTAAACCCAAACTCCGGAAAGTCGAAAGAAGGCTGGTTCCAGTTATTGAGATGTTATCGGTAGATGAGCTGATGGAGACTAATACGTACCAACGTTTTAACAAATTAATTGAGTCCGTTTTTGAATCTATAGATGACGATATTATTATCACAGATGAAATGGGTAAGTACTTATTTTTAAATATATTTTTATAAACTTGTTTATCCAATATTGTTTTTGTAGTTGCGAGGCAAATAGTTATTCTGAATTTTCAACAAATTAATGAGATCAAATCAAATTATTCCACAATGTGCAGGAGTTAATCTGTTTGTTTTATATTTTTTTATTAGAAGCCACAGATATCCCAGAGGAAGTGCTGTTACCTAAGTACCAACTGCAGGAACTTTGCTCAGAAGCTGCCAAACTTAAAACTCTTGGTGCTATGGAAGCCATTCCATCTGATAGATTGGTCCGTTTGTTAAATATTCTAGAAAAGAATATAAGGTCTGCTGAGAAGATGTCCTTATTAGGCGACCCAGTAAGTAAAGTTAACATTAAACTAATAAATAAAGGATTTGCAAATAAGTTACTCTTTCAATAAAATTCAAATTTATTTTGCAGGAAGACAGTGAGGAGATGAGACAGATATGGATAGAATCTGCATTAGATAGAGTAATGTGTGCCTCGGATGCTTGTTTGACTGCTTTGTATGTGATGACTTCCCCCAATATGCCTAAGCGCATCTTTTTAGAAGATGTCATTGATCGAATAGTAATGTTTATAAAGTTTCAACTCAACAACACCATATACTGTGTATATGATCCCGTTTACAGTATTCAATCGACTTCTAAAAAGAAAGGTAAGTTGTTTCTTAAATAAATAATTTAAAAAGTAGAAATAGTATAAGAAATTTTTAGCTATCAATTTCCGTAGTGTGTGAAAAGTATGCAACACTCAATGTAGTTTTTATTTAAGATTCTTCAAAATATCAAGTAGCCTGTGTTAAATCAATAAAAATGTGACGATCAGAGGTTCCACAATCAAAATTTTTAATCAAGTGTTTGTGTGACACAAGAAGGCAATGTAGATAGGAATACGGTAGTCGTATCCATTGTATACTTCCACTTTCAAATTTACTGTCGAGGTATTTGGCGCAAACATAACCATAGTAGATATACAGTAGGTTCAACTACGGATCTACTTGGAGAATTTTTGTATCTACACATTTCTATCTGAATTGTTTTTTTCCTTCGTGTTATTAGATGACTTTTTACATGCTGCGTATTACCGGCTTTGATTGGCACTAACTTATTTGTTCCTACGGGTCTCACAATATTTTCTCCACTTTTACGGAATTATATCCATAAATTACATAATGTGTAATGTATTTAAAACCGCCGACATAAACCCCATTCCCATCATACTTAACGGGAATCTATCACTGTCCTTAGTTGACGGGCGCAAACGCCGCGGTGGAGCGGCGGGGAGTTGCGGGCGGCGCGGGGTGTCGGGCGCGCGGGGGGCTCGCGAGCTCTACACGCAGGTTCACGAATGCGTGGCGCTGCTCGCCGAGGTGTTCGGCGCGCACCACCTCACCGACACCACGGTGCTGCACGCGTCCACGGTGGGCGTGTCGCCGTTCTTCGTCGAGAACGTCAGCGAGCTGCAGTTGGCGGCGCTCAAGCTTGTTACTACGGTGAGTTGTACAGATATTTCGTTGAAAAACGCCGATGGCGCGACAATATTACGTGGATTGCGAAGGCTCTTAGACTAAGTAGAAACTGGAGACCTGCAAATAGACTATATTTTGAAAGTATAACATACATAATATAAGTTTGTACATATTTGACTGATCAGGAGGTCTACTCTTCAAAGCAAGATTGGTAATAGCACACGAATCTCTTCTAACTTCTACTAACATTTATTTCTGTCTCCCTCACAGGAAACAGGTATTTATATTTTGCCTAGTGAGTAATACGTAGTGATATTCATCGAATCCAATGATACCTTCGTAGTTGTCGTTGGTTTCGTCAACTAGTAAGCGCCAACAATACTTGTGTTATATATGTCGTGGCCATATCGTAAATTTGAACACATCATGAAATGATCGATCATTTCATGAAATGGTCGTATTTCATGAAATGTTCAACTGTTTATTGGCCACATCGTGATGTGGTTTGGGCAGATCAATGATAAGAAATCGTTTCTCGATATGGCCAACTAAACGCGCGGCCTCTTCATGAAATGGTTAAGATTCTTTGGTCATATCGTAAAATAGTTACATTAATTACCGGTAGAGGCGCTGAAAACGCTTTGTTTATGAGTGAAGATGGCGGCCGCTGACAAAAGCGTTATTTCTCTCAGTAAAAAAGTTAATAATTCGTTATTAAGCGAGGAAGAAAGTAATAACAAAAGAGTTTTCGATGAAAAGGTTCTCGAATACCTTGCTAATTACGAAAAAACTGAGCAATATGTTAAAAAACGGTACAGTTTGGATCGCATTTTACAGGTTACCCTATTTCTACGATCTGGCCAAGCGTGGATGACAAAATCGTGAAACGTTGACGATTTTATGATCTGGTCAAATTAAGTTGGCCACATCATGAAATGGTCACATTTCATGAAATGATCGATCATTTCACGATGTGTTCAAATCTACGATATGGCCACGACATATATACTAGGTCTGACCTTCGAAGCGGCGAGTGCAACGCGAATTTACTTAACAAGTATTAAGAAGAGTTAAGCAGGCTTTTATCGTTTAAGGTTTGAAGAGCAGGCTATTCCATTCATTCTTTCCTACCCTAAATAGCTTCCTAATAGCTATTCATAAAGCTAGTAAAATATAAAACCCGTTTTCGCATTAAATTACAAACATTTATAAAAATAGGATATTGTTTTTTTCAGATATTCACAAAGTACGATCAACACAGGAGGCTGTTGTTAGAAGATATTTTAGCTTCCATCGCCCGCATTCCAAGTTCCAAGCACAACCTGCGCTCGTTCCAGCTGAACTCTGAACAGCACATTCAGATGTTGACAGCGTTGGTGCTGCAATTAGTGCAAAGTGTCGTGCATTTGCCTGAGACTTTGTGCAAAACACAAGAAAGGGGAGATATTGAGACTGAAAATAAAAAGGTAAATTCTAAACTGTTCATTACCAATTTTTTTACGTTAGTGATAGTATAAATTTCGGCTCTATAATGTCCGGAAATTAATAGTCCAAGAACATAAATAAAATTCTCATTTATTTTGCCTCTCCTGTCAGCTACTTTATTTCCATTCAAGCAACAATCAGCACGATTTACCTTACTTTTATCGACAATATCTTAAAGTAGCAATGTGGTCTAATTTATATTAAAGATATGCCCGCTTAGTCTTCATAAGTCTCAAGTACCTTTAATTTGATTGTAATATATCTTTAATGTATCTCATTTTGATGAGTTGGTTATTGTACTAATTTCTATATTGTTGTTTTACAGAAAGTAGACAAGGATTTAGTTATAATATCTAAATATGAAGCAGCAATAAGTGTAGGTGGTACGTTTCTGACGTCTTTCCTGAACAAATGTCGGAGTCGTAACGAGGAGGTGGACTTTCGGCCGTTATTTGAAAACTTCGTGCATGACTTGCTGACCACTGTGAATAAGCCTGAATGGCCTGCCACTGAACTACTTCTAAGTTTACTTGGTACTATGTTGGTAAGTAATAATTTAAAACTCTGTTTTATTTTGGAAGTATTACCTTAGAAAGTATTTTGTAATACGTACAACAGGTATTGTACTTACCTAAGATGCAAGTCGTAGTTTTTAGAATTGACAAAAAAAAATTATTGGCTTTAGCCATCAGTATTTAGTGAATGCTGGGTTTTACCAAAATTGCTGCAAAAATACCGTTTGGTAGGTCCCCGTCCAGTTTTCCCACTACATCTCCTATAATTATTAATTCCCACCAAAAAATATACAAACACAAAAGTCCTACCTTCCAAACACTTGAGATGGCAACTCTACTATGAAACGATTCCATATCCGATATATGTACACAGGTAAAATACATGTCAGACAAGTCCATGGAGATGTCGGTCCGTGTAGCTTCACTAGAATACCTGGGGCTGGTGGCGGCGCGGCTGCGGCGGGACAGCGTGACGTCACGCGCCAAGCTCGGCTCCATGGACCTCGTGGTGCGCGACATCCGCGCCGAGGAGGAGAAGGACGGCACCGATGTGCAGGTACCATACACACACACACACACACACACACACACACACAAACCGATTATAAGAATAGAGTATAACTCAATTTTTATTTTATAACACACATGAATAGATTGCATTTGAACAACTCACACTCTGAAACGCAATTGCAAAAGTCACATGTAATTGTTCCAATTTCAAATGTCACTCTTCCTCGCGACTAGTCTGGATTTCTTAGATGCAGGTTTTTAGCTGCTTTTTCATCAATTACCTATGATTACTTGACGTTCGAGTAATTGTTGTTCAAATTTAGCAATATTTTATGTTTATCTGAAAGTTAAAGTCCAGTTACTAAGACTATAATATACGATGATATTCTTGTAAAAAGTTTCAATATTAAGTTCAACATTAGATTACATTCCATAATATCTGTGAAAATTGGCAGTATACGATTTAAAACACAGTGTTCATTCCAGGATACAACTACAGGTCTTGACAAAGACGAAGAAAGAACCGAGTTTCTTCAAAGGGTGTTATTAGATTACTTGGCTGTAAATGGACAAAAAGATCCTGCGTGGAATTGTGCGAGGCATTTTTATATAACACAGTGGTATAGGGATATGGTGGTTCAACCTAAAACCCCGTCGCCCACGAAGCGACCGAAAAATAAAAATAAGAGACGGTACAAAAGTGAAACCAGTGACGAGGAATCGGATGATGACGACAGTGATGATGACGTCAAAGAAACTAAAGACAAAAAACACACAAGCGCAATTATTTCTGCCGAAAAGTATAAAACTAATGAAAGGCGGAAAGCGTTCTTTTTAGAGAAAATTAGACCTTTTAGGTATCAAGGTGGGACTCAAGTACAAGTGATGCAATCGTATATAGACTATGGTGGTGCAGAGTTGATATCCCAGTACTTAGCGTCGAAGCGATCTTTCTCACAGAGTTTCGACAAGTATTTAAGAAAGGTAAGCCTTGTTTGTACCATGTAGACTTCAAAATACCCTTAAAAAACCATTTGAAATTAATCAATATCATTATTTTTTCAGATATTAGTGATACTATGCGAGAACACAATCGCAATCCGTACAAAAGCGATGAAGTGCCTAGCAATGATAGTGGAGGCGGACCCGTCTGTGCTGGCGCGGCCGGACATGAAGATCGGCGTCAACCGCTCGTTCCTGGACCAGTCTACCGCCGTCAGGGAGGCCGCCGTCGATTTGGTCGGCAAGTTCGTTCTGTCAAGGCCTGAACTCATCGATAAGTACTATGAGATGCTGTCTAATAGAATATTGGTGAGATTTATTGCAATACTTTTTATAGTTAATATTATAATCTTGTAAAAGTGATGGGTGAATTTAATATTTCCATTCGTTCAAGAGTGAATGATTTGTAGTAACAAACTTAATGATTTTCAGGATACGGGTGTATCAGTAAGAAAACGTGTGATCAAAATCTTAAAAGACATATGTATAGAGTGTCCCGAGTTTCCAAAGATCCCAGAGATTTGTGTGAAGATGATTCGGCGAGTGAACGACGAGGAGGGTATCAGGAAACTGGTGATGGAAGTGTTCCAGAACATGTGGTTTACGCCGTGCACCTCGCATTCCCGACATGGCACATTGGATGCGACTGCTGCCGCTGCCGACCCCTTATCAAGAAAAGTGCTCAATATCACAGACGTCGTCATCTCCTCGAGAGATATGGGCCTTGAGTGGTTTCAAAACTTACTCAATAGTGTAAGTATAATCTATCACTGTTCAACTAATCTAAAGTTTTCTAGAGCTAGAAATCCTTATTCGAAAAGCTATTCTCACTTTCAGTTGTTCAAACCAAAAGAAGATAAAGACGACTCAACCAAAATTATCACGACACCACCCAAATCATTGCTGCTGGCGTGTCAGCAGATAGTCGACAGTCTTGTCGAAAATTTGTTGCAGTTAGAGGAATCAAATACTGATGGTGTGTACTCGTTTACCTATACAAAAATAATATAAACATACACTTTTACAATACTCATCCCAAGCTAATTAAGCAGGGGTCCCAAAATAACTCTGTTTCTCTAAAAATATTTTATTCTAGTTGGGGTACATATGGTGACGGTTACTCATAAATATTATATAATATTAGCTAATCATTGTTATTTATATTACTTTTATTCACAATCCCTTCAGAAAAGGCAATATTGAATGGATGTATGATTGATTATATCTATGAATTAGATTACCAGGACCTTATAAATAAAATTCGCTAATAATCTTAATAATTAATAAATTTATTATTTTTTGCGGTACAGACTTAAAAATGAGATCTTTGATACAAACATAATGCTAACATGGATCAATAATATGTTCAAGAAAACTTATAATTCGCTGCTTCTTATTTCAGGTACCGGATCCTCTCAACGAATACTGGCGTGCCTTTCGACATTGCACTTATTTGCGAAAATTAGACCACAATTATTAGTAAATCACGCATTAACATTACAGCCGTATCTCAGTATGCGATGCCAAGTAAGTCTTTTAAGCTACCCTTTGAAAGCCTAATTAATGCTCCTTTTAATGACATTTTTAATCATCAGGTGTAGTAAAAAAATATTTGTTATATTTTTTCCATTGTTTTTAGATGTATTTTTTGTGCCTTAGAATATTGTTCTAAAACTTTGAAGATACATATTTCTTCCTTTTCATTAATTAACCTGTGACTTCCCGAGCACTAGCGAAGGACAAGTACCGTCAAATCTGGGAACAATAGAATTATTTTATTTTTAATAAACGTAATTTAACTCTTAAAATAAAAGAAATAAGGGGTTAATTCGAACACGGTGAACTGGCCATCGGCGGCTCCACGGGGAGCCATCGGGGTTTGACGGTACTTTTACTTCTGGCTACTCTGGGAGCCGGCGGGACGTGAAAGGTTAATACCATTTATTTCAAAGTATTTTTTTTTTGTTTTAGAATCAGTATGAGCAACAAATAACCTCAACGGTGGCTGGCACTCTAGAGCTGGTGGTTCCACTAATGGAGCATCCTAGTGAAGTATTCTTGGCGCAGCTTGAAGAAGATGCGGTGAAGCTGATCTTGCAGCGAGGACAGTTAGTCATAGCAGCTTGTATAGCACTGCTCGCTGCCATTGTTAATAACCTCACGTATAATTATAGGCTTATTCGGGATGTCTTCAATAAGTACCATGGTAAGGAATTGCTTTGTATGCTGGAATCTATACTAATTTGTTTCCTTATTTTTAAGGATTTTAACAACAAAAGTGCAATTGAAATTAGTACACATAAAACTCATTAAGCCTTAGTAGAACAACTTATTCTCATTTAAAAATCATCTGTGTCCATTCATCCGTTCAATATTAGTTTCTTTATGTTAAATATTAATTTATTTTAATCACTCTAACAATAAATCTGTATTCGCAGGTGTGCTATTAAAATGGAAGCAGAGTTGGCAGTTCAACTCGGAGTACACTCGCAACCTGAACACGCGGCCCCAGTTTCGGAGGTCGCTGTTCATCGTGGGATTGTTGCTGCGGTATTTCGACTTTACCAACTCGAAAGTCATTGAAGGGTTGCCCGTAAGTTTACCGAATATTCAATTCACCTTACAATATTATTACTTCGTCATAACTTTTTTACATATGTAATATATTTAATTCACTATAAATCAGTTTATTTTGTCCATATAAACTTCACTCGTGATTGAGGGTGTAGGAACAGAAAAAATATATTGGCCAGTGCACCCCGCTGTGTACTAACTTAATATTTGTACTATATTGATCCAACCCTGCTAGTGTGCGAGTGAGTCCACAAGTGTTCTAATAATAATCTTCTAATATTCTTATGAACCATAAAGTTAATGCAATATTTTCTGCATCGATGATATTGAACACACATTTACGAAAACTCTCGTTTCAGGTTGATATAAAGGAGCAAATATTCTCCACTTTGATGTTCTTCGTGAACCTCGAAGACGAGGATTTCGTGTCGCACACACTGAAAGCGATAGGATCCGTGTGCGTGCGGCATTACGAGTTCATGTTGCGAGAGGAGTTGAAAGAGTTCTATCACCACTTGCTGACGTCCGAACTCGCGCCTATAGAGATGAAGACTGATGTATTACGCAATATTGAAATGTACCTGCAAGAAGAAGAACAAAGAATGATCCGACAGGATAAGGAATGTGAGTTGCCGCTGATTGTATTTGTTTATATTTCTATTTTTTTAAATGATTATAAAGGTTGAAAAAGTAAATATGTTAATATAATATCCCTTGGCGTTGCACATAACCTTAAAAGTAAATTAACTTTAAATTCCCATAGGACACGTTTTTAGTACTGCAAATTAATTCAAAATCCAGTTCCTTTTGCAGCGTCTGCTTTCCGCTGTTCTTACTTCTTACTCTTAGTTACATCTTCATGATTTTTTTCAATGGCAATAATACAATTGAAATAAATCCCCCCAGGGTCAAAACGCTCGAAAATGGAGAACCTGAAAGAGATGGGCGACGTGTCGTCCGGCATGGCCAGCACGGTGATCCAGCTGTACCTCAAAGAGATCCTGGGCTCGTTCCTGCACTCGCGCGGCTGCGTGCGTTCCAGCGCCATGCGCGTCGTGCAGCTCGTACTGGCGCAGGGGCTGGTGCATCCTGTGCAGGTAAGATATATGGGATGTATGAGATGTGCTGTGTTGTATAGGCAACGGCTCGTTCCTGCTTCAGCGCCATGCGCGTCGTGCAGCTCGTACTGGCGCAGGGGCTGGTGCATCCTGTGCAGGTGAGATATATGGAATGTATGAGATGTGCTGTATTGTATAGGTAACGGCTCGTTCCTGCTTCAGCGCGTCGTGTGACTATATGGTGTTGTATGAGATTGTATAGATGATGATGATGTGCATTATACATGGAGACATTAAATTCAAGACCAGTAGTTGGGAACAGTTTTTTTTTGTATTTTGTGGGCTATAGACATAGTAAACTCTAGACCAGTTATTAGGAAATGGTTTCATTTGAGATCTCATTTGGATTTTAAGATTGATGAAAAGTGATTTTATCTCCAGGTTTATTGACCGCTATTGGTCCTTACACTCTGACTACACGGTTAGGCATTTCAAAGGTGTTTTTTTAAATTTTCAATTAAATTTTAAATTTCTCCAACTGTCAATCAATTATGTGCTGTTTATGCTTGCTAACTTACTTAAAAGTATCTATCCTTTTCAGATTGTTCCATATTTAATAGCAATGAGTACAGACCCGGAGGTCACGGTTTCGCATACGGCTGACAAACATCTACAAGAAATAGATAAGAAATATCCAGGATTCATTCATATGAAAGCGCAGCTAGGAATTAAACTGTCATATCAATTACAAAAAATATTACAGAAGAATTCCAAAGGCAGTTTTATTAGAGGATACAGGTACACCTACCTTACTAATAATGAGAACTGAGATATATTTTTTGCCCTTCCTTGACATTTAAAAGAAAATAGAGTTTGAGAGTCTTTGAGTTGTAACAATAAATCAATTTTTTAATTTATTAGCCTTTAAAGATAGTTTTATAACCATTGGTCCGACACTGTTATCACCCCCAGTCTTCTTCCTTACATTTAACTGTATTTTCCAGGAAAAAAGAACAAGATGAATTACCAACAGCCATGAATGGATTCTTGTATTCATTACTACGGAACACGCGGCCGCAGCGGCGGGCATTGGTACTATCGTTACTCAAACAGTTTGACGATGTATCTGTAAGTATTTATGTGTACTCTCTTACGTAGAATCATTTGGTAAATGTTAATAGTAGTTCTTTGATAACTCTTGTTTTTTCTGATTTTTATGTGTTTAATGACCGATAATTTTAAGACCTTCCTAGAGTTATCTGCAATTAAGCCCTTTCGTAACAAAAGATTTCTGAATTTATAGTAACACTGATGACAATACACAATAGTTAGAGTGATTTACGCCCGATTTCTGAATTGAGTATTCAAGCTGAGAACGACATAAGTATCGTTTTGTCTCATTCAGTTGTTAAGATTTCAATGCGACAGAACAATACTTAAGTTGTTCTCAGCTGGAATACTCAGTTCAGAAATTGTTTGATAATGACATAAATTATACTTTATGATTAAGTTTGACTTTATTATGTTTTTCTATCTCTGGTCTAGTTTATATATTTTGTCAAGTTGTTAATTCTTCAGTGAGAAATTAGAAACTTAACTTACATTTAATTAACACTTTTTTATAAATTTTCAGACCGCTCCGTTGGACCAGTTATTGTACCTGGCAGATAATTTGAGCTATTTTCCATATCAAGTTCAAGATGAACCTCTTTTTATAATACATCACATAGATATTATTATTTCAACGTCTGGGTCCAATCTGCTACAGCTTTTTCGCGAGGTACGTATTTTGATACTTCTAAAAGTAGCATTTTACATTCTAATTTAATTTAATAAAAACAACATACATACATACATATACTCACGCCATTAGTTCCCATTGGGGTAGGCAGAGACTATTGATCGCCACTTCGTACGATCCTGACAAACCTCTCTAGCTTCGTTTACATCCATCAATCTTTTCATACATGCTCTTTTATTCTTCATACTTCGGACGCCAGCCTTTTTGAGCACACTCTCAATTTGGTCCAAGTGTGTTCTCTGTGGTCGTCCTCTACTAACATTACCATCCACACTAGCTCTATAGATTCCTTTTACCAATTTTCTATCATCTATTCTCTATATCCTTTAAATCTAAATGTAATTATTGTAATGAAGTAAGTGGATGTAGTTCCTAATTCGCTATACCAGTTGCGCTGTTGCGCACACCCACTCATATCCGCACACTGGTGTATTTAGTTTTTGATCTCTCTGCAATCTTTGTATTGTCAATAAACGGTGCCTTTTCACCAGAGCTGTGCTATGCAGCTATACTACGGATGCGTTTGATATCCACCAATCACATTCCTTGGTGCGCGTAGCATAATTATATATCGCAAGGAATATGATTGGTGGATATCATACGCATCCATATCATAGCTGCATAGCACATGTTTGGTGGAAGGGCACCCTTAGGTAGATTATTTTCAACACCTTTTACTACGAAACCAACTTGATTACAGCAACTTCATTTTTGTCTTCTCCGTACAAATCAGCTGAGCTTTCGTCACAATATGTACTATCATCAAAAAAATAAAGTTGTTTTACATCAAGTTGGTCCTGTATAAAACGTTGTACAGAATGACTTCCCTGACAACCCTCTTTATGCCTAAGTAGAGTATACTAATCTATGTGCCATGTTTTCAGGGCCTGACCCCTACTGATACGGGTGACAACCCAACCGCGGGCGGCGAGGAGGAAGAGGATGAAGAGGAAGCCGAGGCGGTAGTAGCCCGACTTCCTTCCGATACTACCGCGCTGCAGGACGCGATGAGACAGGCGCGCGGCTGTCTGCTGCTGCTGGTGCTCAAACAACACCTCAAACACTCGTACGGACTGACTGACGCGTGAGTACTTCATTTATGAATTGACCTTAACAGGTGTGAATTATCTGCGAACCTGGATTTGTTTAGTCATGTGTATGTCATATGTAGCAAAAGTACTTGTGACATATAATTTTAAATAATACACACAATCGTTAATACTATGATAGCTCAGTGGGTAGGACACCGCTTATCATGCCGACGACAAGGGTTTAAATCCCGGGTCAGCCCTACACAAATTTTCTTGTATGAATTCATATGTGTTGTTGATTTACTATGTTGGTTAACGGTGAAGGAACACATTGTGACGTGAGGAAATACACATGGCTAAGTTGTACGTAGTCATGTGACATGTATTCGTACAAAACTTCCCGCTTCTATGACTGCGGATCTTTTGTAACCCCCGATGTCCACACAATCTGAAATCAGTGGCGCAGACGAACCCAAACTAATTATACGCTACTAATACAAACGTGTGTTCACAGTAAAATCGGGCAATACTCGCCGTCGGAGAGCGCCAAGGTGTACGAGAAGGCGGTGACCCGGAAGCACGCGGCGCAGTTCGAGCCGGCCGCCACCATCGCGCAGCTCAGCGACCGCCAGCCCGCCGCGCCGCTCGACGACCGCGCGCGACGGCGGCTCGTCGACGACTACCTTGAGGTATGTACTTAGCATACAGCATACGCATTCTTACTTGCCTGCGAGTAGAAAGCGCCAAGTGTACGAGACAGAGGTCGCGTAGACACGCAGCGCGTTCGAGCTAGTTAGCACATAGCGCTGCATTGTTTACTCGCAAGCGGTTAAGACTAGAGACCAAGCACACCTTTTTCATCTCTTGTGGTTTTTATATGATAATTGTAAAGCAGTTTACACGAAAATCTACCTAGCAACTTTTAAACTGTGTGGTACTTAGAAGGCTATTCCAATATACGTATTTTTTCAGTTCAAACAATTGATGCTGAAGTTCGACCCCGAGGAGGAAGAGGAGGAGGAGGCGACGGCGGCG